>SCLH01000906.1:79162-99212 GCA_004367855.1 Oikopleura vanhoeffeni
ACATGGTAAATGCACCAAATAGCCTCATGAAGGCCACAAAATGCATTTTCGGTCATACCAGAAAAAAAAAATTCGAGAATTTTCTCAAAATTTTCGAGGTTTTTCAGTTTTTTTCTAAGTATTTTTTTGGGACAAAATACATAAACCTCGATTTTAATAAAAATGCTAAAAAATATGAAAAAGTGATTAGCAGCTTTTTAGTTTAGTTTTGCACTAGCTTTAATTTGAGGGTACTTTCGGTAAAATTGAATCCGAAAATCGACTTCCGGTTGAACTAAACCTTAATTTTGTATTAATAGGAGAATGGTTGATTTCAAAGATAGGGAACANGAACCGTGCGGACTGTTTTTACGATTCCAAATATCTATTCAGATTTGTTATTTATAATACCCAAGGTCAGAACGTAGCTTACCAAACTTTGCAGTTTTTGCTGTTCATGAACGAATTAAACGAGTTCTAGACACGTGACCGACTTCAAATTCCGGCTCGCTGGACTCATTTTTCATGCTTAACAAACGTACCAATTTTTTTTTTCAAAATTCGAAAATTTCCTCAAAAGTGTGTTCCCTATCTTTGAAATCAACCAATGTCAATGATAAAATTTTGCATCAGAAAGCAAGAAGACATATTTCTCCGACTCATACTAAATTAAAAAAAAATTGTCTTAAGCCATTTTCTAGAATTTTTGAGTACAAAATTTCGATATGCTGTAAGCAGATTTTGTATTCAGTGAACCATTATCAAGAACATTTCAAAGTAAAAAATATTTCATCAAAAAGTAAGAAGACATGTTGCAAGACAAGCTGCAAATTTGAAAATCTCGAGAAATTAGGGTTTTTTCTAATTCTTGAACATGTCCGATCGAAATTTTGCAAAAAAAAATTCAGTTGTCATAGATCGCGTACCGACTGTTATTCTGACAAAAAGTCATAAATTTTCATTCAGCCGTTATGGAGAAAAAATAGATTTAAGATAAAATCAGTGTTCTAGAACTCTACTCACACTTGGTGCTGTGGTGCTCATAAAAATAATTGTTGACCTTTGGTTAATAGTAGAGGGTCAGATCTTCAAATCAGACTTTTCAAAATTTCTATAACTTGTCTTGTTTTATTCTGAGCGCCGATTCAAAATACCAGAAACCGATGACTACCCCCTCAATTAGCTCGAAAATCAATAAAATTTTGACGAATTATTTTTTTAAAGGAATCAAGAGCTTATTAAAAAATTGGATTTAAAAAATTTCAGGCCAAATAATTGTACATATTTTTCTCGAATTTGAAAAAAATCGAAATTGCTCGAAAAACTCTTAATTTACGCATAGCAGAAAAACATTGTTGGTCTTTATAAATAACTAAAAGACTTTCCTAAGAACTGATTTCCTCGAATTTTTTGTTAAGTCAGTTTTTGTTAAGTCAGTCAGTTTTTAGAAATCGGAGTTTTAGATAAATTTTAGGGAAATCGGCAAAAAAGTAAGATAAAATGACTTTAGAACGGATGGTGTTAGAAGAATTTAACTGAAATTTTTAAATTGTAAGGGTTAATTATTCACGATGGTCGGAAAATAGAAAACCCGGAAATTTGTTTTACCCAAAAAAAAACTAAATACCGAAAGCCAAAAACCATCTTCGCCTTATTTTTATTACATGTACAGATAATGTGTAGATAAATTGAAGAATTTCGTTTACAATTAAATGAACCGCGTTATTTTTTTGTTTTCAAAGTTTATTTAAATTTTTTTAAGTTGGTTGTAGACGTGGAAATGAAAACACTGCACTCAATTAAAAGGAATTATCTGTTCAGTAATGGGCCATGTATAGGGTCAGTACCGGGCCGAAAATCGACTTCTTAAACTAATTCAGTTGATGTGACGATTGTGATAAGTCACTTGTCAGAATTTTTTGAGGGAATTTTTGAAACAAAATTTTTTTTTCGAAACGTTTTATAGTGTATAAATGGCATTTAATTGTTTAACGTTGCCGATTGAACGTAGGTGCTCATGCCTGCTCAATCCTGAACTTATTGTTTTCGGTCCGTTTCCGCTACGCATTTTTTTCATCCAATCCTTCAAAATGACCGAAAACAATTTTCGAGATTTTTTTTTCGAAAAAATTAAAAAAAAATTTTTTGCTCATGTATAGCTAAATGTTTGTGGCGCGATCCGTGTCATAACAACATAAAATGAATAATTAATTCAACATTAAAGCGCTTAGAAAGCCCAAAAGGTTGTTTGTTTAGATACTCACATGTGAACAACCAAGGTGGCCTTCCAAAGTTTTTGGGGGTCATGTCGACAATCATTTTTTTGAGAAAAGTTTAACCATATAACTCAAATAATTTAGTGGCTGAGGGGTTTAGTTTTGCAGATAAATCTCCCGGTACTGACCCTAGCCATGTAACATGGTAGACTTTTTTGAAAAAAAAACATTAGAATCCTCGGATTCTAGCAACTAAAAATAATGTCAAATCAATAATATATCAGATTGACTGGTGAGAACTAATTAACCAACTTCTGAATCTGACTAAAACCTGTTAATTTCTCTCTGACAACATAAAATAGGCGAGAAATAACGTTATAAGCGTAAGTACGCAAAAAACATTTTTTTCATAAGATTTTTTCAAAAAACGCACTAAACTTATTTTTCAGATCACATTTTTGAGTAATTTCAAAAAAGGAAAACATTTTTTATTAATCAATCCTGTATGCTCAAAAATGTGGCGTAAACTTGAATATAAATACAGAACTACTCCAAGCCACACGAAAGCTATCAGAATAAATATTTCGAATAAAGAACTGCATCTTCCCATTTCTCTATTTTTATTCTTTATGCATTATCAAACAATTCCGAAGAAATTAGTTTCAGCCTATAAATTTTCTATGAATAATAAATAAAGTTTTTTTTGCAAAGTATCGTTCTAACTAACCCCGGAGGCAAAGCAAAATTTATGACTAACGCGATATCTTTGGATATTTATAGATGTGACGGTGTTTCAAGGATTTCTGTAAAAAACCCACCAGATTTCTGTCCGATTGCAAACTCATTTTCATAATTTAGCTACTTGCGTTTTTTAAAATTTTGAATTAATTTTTTTACGATAAAAAGTTTTCATGATTATCAGAGAATATTGCAATTACTTCTATGACAGGGGAGGCCCTATATAATATGACGTGATTCATGACGCACTCAAAGTAATTTCTAATAAAACCCTTAAGCGCCTACGAAAATTTGACGAGATCGGTTTATTCGGCGATATGGGCACTAAAAGGATTCTAGCTTAAAATCGTGAAATTGCGTAGGTCTTATTTGCCTATATATCGCCAATTTCACGATTTTTGGCGAAAATCCTTTTAGTGCCATATCGCCGAATGAGCCGATATCGTCAAAATTGGGGTAAACCATTTTTATCGATAATTTTTTTGGTCGATTTTTTAAAAAAAACCTATCTTTAACTATGGTCTATAGAGAAATGTGTAGGCGGAGAATATTTAATATTTTCTACATGTATGATAATTTCTAGAATATGTTCTAAATGTTTTGAAAATTTTCTAACAATGTTTGTGATATCAACACACCTATATTTCAATTGTATACATTTTTATTCGTTTATAAGAGAGGTTTTAACGCCTACGCAATTTTCATAGCAAAAATTAGGGGGAAAAAGTCGACAAAAAAATTATCGATTAAAATGGTATACCTCGTCAAAATTGTGTGGGTGATTGACGGTATTCAGGGTTTTGATTGCAATAAATTCTTCATAATAAATTTTATTGCTCAACATACTTTGAAAATTTTGGACTACTTGTATAGGGTGTTACAGCTAATTGTCGACCACCGGGAAACATTTAAACGACCAAATAAAAGGGTAAATTAAGGGATGACAAGTATTTTATTTTGTTACACCAAATTCCAAAACTCAATATTTCAACCCGAAAAAACACTTTTAAATCTTAAAAAACACTATTTTGCGTGGGCGGAAAAGAAACTGCATAAAAATTATGAAAAACCGTTCAAGGGAAATTCTCTCATTGCATCTCCGTTATAAATGAGAATCTCTTACGTACTAATAAAAATCTCAAAAAACAAAAAAGTTTTGGCATGGCGGTCATTTTCAACATTTTTAAGTATGCCCGCCAGCCAATTTCTCCGATTGGCTTAAATTCTCGGCTTTTCTGAGCTCTGATTGGTGGCGTAAAGATACATTCCAAAAAGAAAAAGAACTATTTTCGATGTAATTTTTCATAACTAGAGTAGGGCGTAGGCTGTTATCGGTCTTTTTTGACCTCCTCGATTGGTGGATAAGAAGTTATATTTGGGTTAATTAAAGGGTGGCGATCATTTTATTTCGTCACACATAATTCGAAATCTCAATATTTTTGACCGAAAATGACATTTTAAATAAATAAAATTTCATTTATGCGTAGGCGTCGATTTAATATCGATAAAAATTACAAAAAAACGTTTTGCGGAGTTGTCGTTATTGCAAACATTTTTATCGTCACAATTTCTGGTTTATGTTGGAGTTGAAGACAAATTTTAAAAAATGGGTGCTTAGATTCATTTTTCATGTTTTATAATCGTGAATATCTTAATTTTCATACTTGGCTTTTTGCCATTTCAGTAAATATGACTATAATGACTATTTAAACACAAAAATGATATAGTTATTTGTTTTCTTTCGTATGAAAACTCTTGTTTTTGACAAAAATTATCAAATTTGTGTCATTTTTGACGCTTTTTATAAATCCAGGCTTCTGATTGGTTCAAAATTAATACTTCTAGAATGCATAAATTCATGACTTAAAATGTTCTCCTTGTCACACAGAATATTAATAAACAAAAATATAATATGGTTGAAAATCAATTTTTGAAGTTATTTGGTTACTAATTGTCGGTAATTATCCTAAAATTCAAAAAATTTGTGATTTGAATGTCAAAAATCTATTCGAGTGCCGTTTTGTTCAAATTTGATTTTATGTGGACTGTGTGCGCCTCATCAAAAGCGTTTTTATAGTGTATTTTGAACATAAAGTATTTCTCGCCATTTTTAGCTAAAATACGGTTATTTTGCCAAAAATATTCAGAATTTAAGCTTTTGAAACTCAAAAATATATCTAAGCACCACTTTTTCTCGAAATAATTTTTTTTTGAGTTAGTGTGGCTCTGCAAAAGCTTTTATTTCAGTGTAGTTTACACAGCTCCGCAAAACGATTTCTAGGCTTTTTGTGCGAAAAACCAGTAAATTTCGTGAGAAAATGGCATTTTTACAAATTTGAATTGTCGATAACTTTAAAAATAATTGACCAAAAAGTAAAAAAATTCTTGCGTTGGAACAAGAAACTTCGCGAGAATAAGCTGATAACTTTTTTTTAAAATTTGGATTTAATCAATTTTTAGCCAATCAGAAGCCATTATTTTTCCGAAAAAAAATTTTTGATCTTTGAAAAATTCTGAATAAATTGTACTTTTTCATTTTTCCATAACTATCATAGATTTCTAATGCTGAAAAACCGATAACAGCCTAGTAGGGCGTCACAGGACGATTCGACTCAAAAAAAATGTCAAAACTGAGAATTTTTAGTACTCCTATCGTGTTCCTTGGTTAATTTGGAGCAAAAAACTTGCTTATGACTTTTTGAAATTGTAACTCCCTGGTGTCTAAAATGACCAAAATAGATACCGGTCACTAGAAAACCGGCTGTGAAACCGGAAGTGGTCGATAAAAAAGGTATTTATGTTGATTCATGCGAATTTTCAGAAAAAATGAGACCAATCTATTCGGTCGTAAATTAAATTGCAATGTAACAATTTCGTATTTTTTTCTAGTTTCTTGGCATTTTATATATGCGCCTTGACGAAAGTTTTCTTTATGGAATAGTCCCACAATTTCCCTCGAGCGATTTTTGGGTGATTTATGGCAAAATGGCATAATTTTTCAAAAATGTTTTTTTTATATAATGATCGTTTCATCTATGTCTTCTAGAATTTTGTGCATGAAAGACTTAAAGAATCTTGTAAAGTAAAAGTTATTGGTCGAATCATGATCATTTTTTACGCTCTTCACAAACATGTACAGGGGGGCCGATATCGCCGGCATCTAAAAACTTAACGAATAAGTCCGTTTTAAAAGCCAAAAATTGAAAAAAGTGACTATGAAAGCTCCAGCAAGTACCGGATAGATGTATATTATTCAGGCACAAAATGGACCTTGTAAGGCCAATAACGTCTTTAATGTCGCCTGCATATGCAGTGGCGCCGAGATAAACCTGCTTTTTTGAACCAAATTCTGTATTGCGCTTTTGCTATTAACGGAGGGTAGCGTCGTACTGTTTGGTACTGAGGTTTTTTTTTTGGTCTGGAATGCAGACATTGTAGGTGGACACTTCAGAAGCAGAATATTATTGAAAAAAAGTAAAAAAAAGTTTCGAATTTTCTTTTTTTGAGTTTTTCTTGAGTGAATTTTTTTTTTGGAACATTGGAAACCACATTTTCGGAGCAGAAAACGTCAAATAGTGAAAAGCTGTAGGCAGTTCAAGTACTTGCTACGGTACTTTTGAAACGACTTATTCGATTAAGTTTTTTAGTAGCTCCAACTGAGCACACATTCTACAGTAGTGGATAATAAATGAAAAAGAATTAGTCCGAATCGGACCATTTTTTTTTCTGAGTTTACTGAAATTGTTTATTTATCAGTTTTGTTAAAAAGGATAAAAAACATGTTCTGATTTGGACCATTTTTGGTAAGGGTCATTTGCGGGGCATTTTTGCCAATTTTTTTGTTTATTGAATCTCGACAATTTTTATTTGTTTTTCTGTTTGCCACAAATTAAGAAAATTCACTTTTAGCTACTTTTTGCGGGGCAACGCGTTTTTGTTGATTTTCCGGGGCAAACTTTTACTAGTCGTGAAATTTTTATTATTTCGTCGGAATTTTTTCTAGACTTAAATTAATTGTTTTTCGATCGAATTTTTGTTTAACAATAACATTTTTCTTCAAAATGAGTGAATATGAATTTGAAAGAATCTATGGAATAACTAACCCAATCAATAGTACGCCATACGTGCAGTTTTGATTATTTTTTTTATTGAAAAACTTCCCTACTGTACACTGACTTGAGTTTCCTAACCCTAAATCTAATAACTTTCACAAAATAAATTTAAAAAATTATTTGTTATCGAAAAAAACTTCCCGACCGTGTACACTGGACACGAGTTACCTAACCCTAGATCTGATACTTTCAAATAATAATAAATTTAAAACTGCAGTTTTCACGAAAAATAACAAATGATCCCGCAAATCGTTCAAAACCCACTTATTAGTGAAATTTCCGGGCAAAAACAAAAACAAATTATATTTTGCTCAGTTGAGTATCTAAGAACTCAATCGGATAAGTCGTTTAAAGCCAAATTAAATTAAATGTTGGCTGAAAAGTGCATAAAAGCCCTAGCAAGTACCGTAATAAATATAAATTAGCTACCCAGGCGTTATGAATTATGAATCTTCAAGAAGACATTCTTTTGACCTACTTTTCAACATTTTTCATATGATAGCTCGAAAAATACTTTCTGTGCCATAAAAAATTATTTTTCTGATATAAGTATTATGCATTAGATTTGAATCACAATCTATTGATTTAAGACCCCAAACCTTAAACCTTTTTTACACAAATGATGATATCTTGATTGTTCTCCCAGCTGTATTTGGATTGTGTATCCGTGATTGGTTTCCTACCGAGACATGTGCACTAAACTACACATTAATGAGACCACAAGAAGTCGCTGGTGGTCAAATTCTCATAATTAAATGTTTCAAAAATTCTTATGTTATTATACCTTCTTAATTAATAATAAAGAAATGTCCCAAACGATTAATAAACGACAGGACTGCATGGAACAAATTCGAAAAGTTCTGCTATGGAGGAGCTTTTAACGAAGAACCATATTTAACTCCTGAGCGGCTAACTCCAGCAGAAAAATTGGGAACCTGAGCACCAGTAAAACTTGGTTCAGAATCAACGACGATATCAGCGCAAGCGATTGAAAACGCTAAAACATCTCAAATCACAGAAATACAAACAGAATATTATTAACTCTGAGAAAAGCGATTCTGGCTCAATCTCTTTGATGAGGCCGAAATTGAGCCAGATCTTATTTTCAATTTGTGCAGGATATGGGAAAGTCATATTCAGCAATTGCAAACTGAGCAGGCAATTTTGACAATTTTATTTCAGTTCCATCATCATTTTTTTTATTCCAGGCTATCCTGCTTATTGCTTTCTCCGATTCCAAATTTTAGAATGTAAAAAATCATGTTTTACACTCTTTGCAATTAATTTTCAGCTCATTCTGTAACTAATTTTGTTTTAACATGTTTGTGATTTTGTGTACAATATAATTTACAATATTTTATGCTTTTATGGAAGCTTTTTTTAAAACAAATAAAGATTTATATTATGAGCAGTTATGTCACAGCTCAATGCAGCAGAACAAACATGGTACGGAAAAACTATACAGGGGAGGCCCAATATCGCCGGGGTTTCTTTGCCAAAAAATTCGGCTGGATATTGGCAAATCGTTGATTGGACTTCGTGATATCATCACTGATATGGAACAGAAATAATTTTGGTTAAAAAATGAAAAACCGTAGGGTCTGAAATGACGTCATATGTCAAACATTTTTTTCGATTTTTAAGGAGTTTTACTATATTCGAAAGGAATTGAGTAACAAATGCGTAGAATTGAAACTCACCAAACGCAATCCAATTTAAGTTGAAAGAGTAAATTTGGAAATTCATATCTAAGATCACGTCATTCATGACGCCCAAAGTAATTTGTGATATAGAATTCAAAACAATTCGCGATATTGGAACATTCGGCGATATTGGCACAGGCAGTATTTATCTAAAATGGTGAAATTGCGTAGGTTTTTTTGCACTTTCGGCAAATTGGCATATATTGGCCGGCGATATCGCCCCTCTGTACATGTTTTTGAAAGAATGTAAAAAATGATCATGATTCGACCAATATCCTTCATTTTACAATCTCCATAATTTTCAAATATGTTGAGCAAAAAAATACGGATTCCTCACACCAATTTATGATTTTTCAGTTTGAATTTATTGCAACTATGTTAATTAATTCCATGCGCCAATCAAAACGCTTGTATACGTAGGCTCACTGGAATGGACTTTTCTCGATAAAATTAGCCATTACAGGCAGTGTTCTAAACGGGATGAGTTTTCAATCCCGAGTCCGCCCAGTCCGAGTCATATACGAGTTCATAGTATATTTTTTCGATCGCGATCCCGCCCGATCCCGAGTGTTATCATTTTTTTTATCCCGATCCCTTTCAGATACAATCGAATTAGCCATTTTGTTGAACTATCTTTTTGCTTGTGACAAGAATATTATGTATGTTAAATTTTTTTGTATGGATACACTTCTTCACCATTACGACACAAAAGGACCTAAGCCAAATAGTCCAAACTATCTCCTCCTAGGTATTTTTTCATCTAGAGAATGCAAAAACACTTTTTTTTTGCAATATCGTCAGAAAAACTATTTCCTCTTAGAAGAAATTATTAAAATTTGTTCAATTTTTTTTTAAAGCTAGCTTACACAATACAAGTCTTACTCTCGAGAGCTTTTGGTTATTTCGACCTTAATTAAAATATGAGCATAATTATATCCATTATATGCCCGGTAACACTAATCTTATTTGGCTGTTAAAAGAATAGGGAATAGATTTAAGTGTTACCGGCATCATAATGGTATGACCATGGGAAATTTAAAAAAAAAAATAGCTTCGATTTTCTTGAGTATGCTCTAAAAAGCCTGGAAACACTGATGAGAAAGATGCAAACAACGTCATTTTTGGATCTAATTTATGAAAAATGGAAAAAACGCGAAAATTTCGGAAATTTTTTGAAAGATTTGATCGACCACCTTATAATCAATTGAAGCATTTAAATGCCCGACGCTAACATTTCGACTTAGTGCTGTTGAAGATAAAGATTTTTAGAGCCTTGCATTATGTTTTATGCAGACGAAGTAGGAAAATCAATTTGAAAGTAATTCTGATTGACGCGGTGTTTATTTTCGAAAAAGGATTAGGGTGCTTCCCGTATAAGCTTATCGATGTATATACCTCAACTTGCACTAACAAAACCACAGAAGGCCAAATTTTAATGAAGAATAAAACGTTTTGATCTGTTCCCTGAGGTTATTTGTTAATGATTTTACAACATTTGTACTCAATTTAAGCTTATTTTGTATTGTAATTAGCTGTGTTCTTTAGGAGTGTGGTATACTGGTCATCAAATTAATAAATTCTATTCATTTATCACGTTTTCATTTTTATTGTAATCATTTTCAAGATATTTATTTTAAGCAATCATTTCGATTTTTTAACGATAATGATGTTTTTTTGCCGAGAACTCATTTTTACCGGTCAATTAGCGCGGTAAAACTTCAAACGAGCAACCTGGATTGTCAAATGAACAATCGCTGCCCAATTCGGGGTGTGATCAGTAGGTAAACGCAATTTTTTTCGTTCACATTTTTTAAGATTATGTTCAATTGGCCCTCGAATGATTATGTTTCACTACAATTGTTCTTTTAATTTAAATCAGTCTTTGCCTATGTTAACGCTATGTAAGCTTGAGATTGGTTTTTTTTTGAAAATTTCACAAAAAATGTCTAGAAAAAGTTTTGCTGTTCCTACTTAGCTTACGTCATGTTCCGAGCTCTCGGTTAATGTATCTGGATAATGAAATTTTATGTAGTTTCGAAATAAAAGTTTTTCCTCAGGTTTTTTGAGGGGCTTGCCCAGTCGGGCCATTTCGTCATGGATAATGGAAGAATGTCCACGGAATGTTTAATATATAATTATATACTATGCAGCATAAGTATGCTGTTAAATGACAGCAGTTAATGTCAGGATTCTAAATTCTGGCATTATTGAGCAATTAGGACATTTGTCGTCTTCTTAATATTGACGCTTACAACAAATTGCCCATGATATTTTTTTCACCTGAGGTTCAATCGAGTTTGGTATGAAAAAATTCACATAAGGAGTACTGGTTGCTGGTTTTCGGGCTATAGGATGAATTGATTTGGTTATAAAAGTGTCCCACCGCAAATTATGCGCAAAAATTCCCCGAGATTGTGTGCGGTTTTTCGATTTTTTGACAACGAATTCCAAGAATACGTTTGCTTTATTAACTATTAAACTTCAAATATCCCTTGAGGTAGCCACTTTTCTGATCATGTTTTTGGTGGCTTCTTTGGTCTACTACGAAATTGAAGCACTTTTTTTTCGATNCTTTTGAAAACGACTTATTCGATTAAGTTTTTAGATAGCTCAAACTGAGCACAAATATCTACAGTAGTGGATAATAGAATGAAAAAGAATTAGTCCGAATCGGACCATTTTTTTTCTGAGTTTACTGAAATTGTTTATTTATCAGTTTTTGTTAAAAAAGGATAAAAAAACAATGTTCTGATTTGGACCATTTTTTGGTAAGGGGTCATTTGCGGGGCATTTTTGCCAATTTTTTTTTTGTTTATTCTAGAATCTCCGACAATTTTTTATTTGTTTTTTGTTTGCCCACAAAATTAATGAAAAATTCACTTTTAGCTACTTTTTGCGGGGCAACGCGTTTTTGTTGATTTTTCCGGGGCAAACTTTTTACGTCGTGAAATTTTTATTATTCGTCGGAATTTTTTCTAGACTTAAATTAATTGTTTTTCGATCGAATTTTTGTTTAACAGATAAGATTTTTCTCAAAATGAGTGAATATGAATTTGACGAATTCTTGAGAATAACTAACCCAATCAATAGTACGCCCAATACGTGCAGTTTTGAATTATTTTTCTTATTGAAAAAACTTCCCTACCGTGTACACTGGACTTGAGTTTACCTAACCCTAAATCTAATACTTTCAACATAAGAATAAATTAAAAAATTATTTTGTTATCGAAAAAACTTCCCGACCGTGTACACTGGACACGAGTTTACCTAACCCTAGATCTGATACTTTCAAAATAATAATAAATTTAAAACTGCAGTTTTTCAACGAAAAATAACAAAACTGATTGCCCCGCAAAATCGTTCAAAAACCCACTTATTAGTGAAATTTCCGGGGCAAAAACAAACAAATTATATTTGTGCTCAGTTTGAGCTATCTAAGAACTCAATCGGATAAGTCGTTTTTAAAAGCCAAATTAAATTAAAATGTTGGCTGAAAAAGTGGCATAAAAGCCCTAGCAAGTACCGTAATAAATATAATTAGCTACCAGGCGTTAATGAAAATTATGAATATTTCAAGAAGACAAATCTTTTTGACCTTACTTTTTTTCAACATTTTTTCATATGATAGCTCGAAAAATACTTTCTGTGCCAATAAAAAATTATTTTTCTGATAAAGTTTATTAGCATAGATTATGAATCACAATTCATTTGATTTAAGACCCAAAACCTTAAAACCTGTTTTTACAAAAATTGATGATATCTTGATTGCTTTCTCCCAGCTGTATTTGGATTGTGTATCCGTGATTGGTTTCCTACCGAGACATGTGCACTAAACTACACAATTAATGAGACCACAAGAAGTCGCTGGTGGTCAAAATTCTCAATATAAAACTGTTTCAAAAATTCTTATTTTCATATACCTTTCTTAATTATAATAATAAAAAATGTCCCAAACGATTAATAAACGACAGAGAACTGCATGGAACAAATTCGAAAAAGTTCTGCTATTGGAGGCTTTTAACGAAGAACCATATTTAACTCCTGAGCGGCTAACATTCCTAGCAGAAAAATTGGGAAAACCTGAAGCACCAGTAAAAACTTGGTTCAGAAATCAACGACGAAATATCAGCGCAAAGCGATTGAAAACTGCTAAAACATCTGCAAAAATCACAGAAATACAAACAGAAATTATTATAAACTCTGAGAAAAGCGATTCTGGCTCAGATCTCTTTGATGAGGCCGAAATTGAGCCAGATCTTATTTTCAAATTTGTGCCAGGATTATGGGAAAGTCATATTCAGCAATTGCAAACTGAGCAGGCAATTTTTGACAATTTTATTTCACGTTCCATCAATCATTTTGTTTATTACCCAGGCTATCCTGCTTATTGCTTTTCTCCGATTCCAAATTTTAGAATGTAAAAAATCATGTTTTACACTCTTTGCAATTAATTTTCAGCTCATTCTGTAACATAATTTCTGTTTTAACATGTTTGTGATTTTTGTGTACAATAAATAATTTAAAAAATATTTTATGCTTTTTATGGAAGCTTTTTTAAAACAAATAAAGGATTTCATATTATGGGCAGTTAATGTCACAGCTTCAATGCAGCAGAACTAAACATGGTACGGAAAAACCTATACAGGGGGAGGCCCAATATCGCCGGATGTTTTTTGCCAAAAAAATTCGGCGATATTGGCAAATTCGGTGATATTGGCACATTCGGTGATATCATATCACTGATATGGGAACAGAAATAATTTTTTGATTAAAAAATGAAAAAACCGTAGGGTTGAAATGACGTCATAGTGCAAAAACATTTTTTCGATTTTTAAGGAGTTTTACTATAAGTCGAAAGAATGGAGTACCAAAATGCTAGAATTGAAAACTCCACCAAACGCAATCAAATTTAAGTTGAACAGAGAAATTGGGAAATTCAATACAAAGAATCACGTCATTCATGACGCCCACAAAGAATTTGTAATATAGAATATCAAAACAATTCGGCGATATTGGAACATTCGGCGATATGGGCACAGGCAGTATTTATCTAAAAGATGGTGAAATTGCGTAGGTTTTTTTTGCAATTTCGGCAAATTTGGCGATATATTGGGCCGGCGATATCGCCCCCCTCTGTACATGTTTTTGAAGAATGTAAAAAATGATCATGATTCGACCAATATCCTTCATTTTACAAGTCTCCATAATTTTCAAAATATGTTGAGCAATAAAAATACGAAGTTCCTCACACCAATTTATGAATTTTCAGTTTGAATTTATTGCAACTATTGTTAATTAATTCCATGCGCCAATCAAAACGCTGTATACCGTATGGCTCACTGGAATGGACTTTTCTCGATAAAAATTAGCCATACAGGGCAGTGTTCTAAAACGGGATGAGTTTTCAATCCCGATCCCGCCCGGTCCCGAGTCATATACGAGTCATATGTATACGAGTCATATGTATATTTTTTCGATCGCGATCCAAAGATACAAGTCAGATTAGCCATTTTGTTGAACTATCTTTTTGCTTGTGACAAAATATATGTATGTTAAATTTTTTTGTATGGATACACTTCTTCACACATTAACGACACAAAAGGACCTAAGCCAAAATAGTCAAACTATCTCCTCCTAGGTATATATTTCATCTAGATAATGCAAAAAACACTCTTTTTTTGGCAATTATTCGTCGGAAAAACTATTTCCTCTTAGGAGAAATTATAAAATTTGTTCAATTTTTTTTTAACTAGCTTACACCAATACAAATCTTACTCTCGAGAGCTTTTGGTAATTTCGACCTTAAACTTAAAATATGAGTCATATTATATCCATTATGATGCCCGGGTAACACTAAAATCTTATTTGCCTGTTAAAAGAATAGGGGATATGATTTTAGTGTTACCCGGGCATCATAATGGATATGAGTCATATCATATGACCCATGGGAAAATTTTGAAAAAAAATTAGCTTCGATTTTCTTGAAAGTATGCTCTAAAAAGCCCTGGAAACACTGATGAGAAAGTATGCTAAACAAACGTCATTTTTGAGTTCATAATTTATGAAAAAATGGAAAAAACGCGAAAATTTCGGAAATTTTTTTGAAGATTTGATCGACCACCTTTAATCAATTTGAAGCATTTTAAATGCCCCCGAAGAACTTATAACATTTTCGACCACTTGGTGCTGTTGAAGATAAAGATTTTTTAGAGCCTTCATTATGTTTTATTGCAAGACTGCATAAGTAGAAAATCAAATTTGAAAGTAATTCTGATTGACGCGGTGTTTATTTTCGAAAAAGAGATTTAGGGTCGCTTCCCGTATAAGCTTATCGATGTATAATATCCCTCAACTATGCACTGAACAAAACCACAGAAAGGCCAAAATTTTAATGAAGAATAAAACGTTTTATCTGTTCCCTGAGGTTATGTTAATGATTTTACAACAATTTGTACTCAATTAAAGCTTAATTTTGTATTGTAATTAGCGTGTTCTTTAGGAAGTGTGGTAATACTGGTCATCAAATAAATAAATTCTATTCATTTATCAACGTTTTCATTTTTATTGTATAATCATTTTCAAGATATTTATTTTTAAGCAATCATTTCGATTTTTAAACGATAATGATGTTTTTTTAGCCGAAAACTCATTTTTACCGGTCAATTAGGCGCGTCAAAAAACTTCAAACAGCCACACCCTTGATTTAAAATGAACAATACGCTGCCCAAATCGGAGTGTGATTACAGTAAGGTAAGAACGGCAATTTTTTTCGTTCAACATTATTTAAATTATGTTCAAATTGTAGCCCTCGTAAAATATTATGTTCACTACAAATTGTTCTTTTAAGTTTAAATCAGTCTTTGCCTATGTTTAAGCCTATGTTAAGCTTGAGATTGTTTTTTTTGAAAAAATAATTCAAAAAAAATGTCTAGCAAAAAAAGTTTTGCTGTTCCTACCTTAGCTTACAGATCATGTTCCGAAGTCTTCGAGTTAAGATATCTGATAAATGAAAATTTATGTAGTTTCGCAATATACACAAGTTTCCTCAGAGTTTTTTTTGACGGGGCTTGCAAGGTCAGAGCAGTTTCGTCAATGGGATAACTGAGAAGAATGCTCCACGGAAATGTTTCAAATAATAAATTAATATACTAATGCAGCATAAGTAATGCTGTTGAAATGACAAGCAAGTTAAACATGTCAGAGTTCTAAAATTCTGCATTATTGAGACAATTAGAAGACATTGTCGTCATTCTAATAATTGAGCGATTACAAAAATGCCCATGATATTTTTTTTCACCAACATAGAGCTTCAAAATCGAGTTCGAGATTCGTACAAAAAATTCACACTTAAGGGGGTACTGGTTGCTGGTTTTACGAGGCCTATAAGGCATTGAATTGATTTGGGGTGATAAAAAAGTGTACCACCGACCAAATTATGGAAAAAAAATTCGAAATTTTTGCGTTTTTCGAGTTTTTGACAACGAAATTCAAAAATAACGTTTGCTTTAATAAAACTAGTAAAACTTCCAAATATCACCTTGAGGTAAGCCACTTTTCTGATCACTGTTTTTGTGGCTTTCTTTTGAGTCTACTAACGAAAAATCGAAGCACTTTTTTTTCGATATTTTCCTCATGGGTCCTCCAAAAAATTATATTTCGAGTTTGGGGTCGAACTCTCAAAAATTGACCAATATAAAGTTTTGTTTTTGTGTTAGCTAGCGTTTAAAAAATTTGTCCAAATTTTATAATTTTTCCTGGGGTAGATAGTTTTTCCGACGAATAATTGCCGAAAAACGGTGTTTTTTCAATATTTTAGAAAAAATATAGCGAAATTTGAAAAACTGACTAAGGTAAAGTTTGGCCTACCACTTTTGCAACTTATGTCAAAGTTTCAGATAATTTCGACAAAAACCTGGGAGGAGGTAGTTCAACCATTTCGGCTTGGGTCGCTTATGTGTTAACGAGTGTATGCATACAAAAAAAAATTAGATTCTTATTCTACAAGCTTAACCCACCGAGGCATAGAAAAAAAGTTCCCCGAGGCATAATACCCTTTTAGGAGGGTACAATTTGCACACTCACAGCACCAAAATGGTTCATCCGATTTATTAAATTCTAAGTGAACTATAATCTTGAGAACTTAATATCAATATATAATTTTTAATAAATTGAATAAAAAAGTATTTTAACTTTCAAAATTTGAGTTGAAAAAGTTGATAAGTGAGTCTCCCCACAGCTTTCATTCAAAAGTCACCCAAAAAAAAATCTCGCTCCACATATGTCTTATGAATTTAATTTTCGCTAACGTACTCAAAACTACTTTAAATCCTCGGCTAATTCAAATCTTCAACTCCAATTGACGCAAAATTATTTTTTCAATAAACTTTAGCGAAAAATCGCCTTCCAAATCAACCGTCATAAATTTGAACCTTTCTTTAGAAAAATTTGGGTGATATTCAGATTCACATTGTGAGTTTTAAAATGTATCGAAAGAAACTTTTTGAAATAATTTTCCATCATTTTGGCTGATCTTAAAGTGCTACCGCTGCGAAAGGAAAATGCCCGGAGGGTTCAGGAGGTCGGTGGCATTGACAGAGTACGGAAGGGCTCTTGAGTAAACAAACTTTGCCACGGTTATAATTACGTCAATATCATCGCATAAAGAAATGTGATAACCCGTGTCTTGTAACTAACCGGATTTTTGAAATTGTTTTTTTTAGTAAGTTTGAGTTCCGATTTTATTTCGAATTCGAACAATATTTGTAAGTTAAAGACAATCTAAAAAATGCTATTGTTCTTCCCTGATTATAACCTTAACTTTCGTTCTAGGTGAATCACATATTTGTTATATGCTATTTGAAAACATCTGACTTTTTGGGATCGGATTCCCACCGAAACTATTTGAAATGATAATTTGTCTTTGTTCAAAATTTTTCAAACTAATTTTTCTGGTCCTAGCGATATTAATTGACAATGACCATTTCACTATATTAATGTCTTCGTTTGTTTCTAGCTCTTGTTGAATCTCTGGCATTATATTTTTAAAAAAACTACGGACGGCAAAAACCCAAAGCCCTTCATTACGGCAGAATTAATAGAAAATTTTATCCACAAGCTTCAACTCTGCCGGAATGATAACCGACTCACCCTACCTGCGTCAAATTTGATTAAATTAACTCTGAGAAAAATATCTTTCGATGTAAAATCGGTTTGTCCGTCTTTTTTCACAAAGTAAAATTTCGATTGACGAGAAATCGTAATTAAATAAAATTCTACTAAATCCGAGACAATGTCGGAAAACGTATTTTAGGTTCTCCTAAGAAACAAAGTTAAAAATAATAAATTTTACTGCTATTGACCACCATGGAACAAACGCGTTTGAGTGTTTTTTCAAAAGACGATTATAAAGTAAAGCTAATCAATCTGAAGAAAATCAGATCTAAAACAAAGGCCTGCAAAAAGCAACTTTTCCGAAAAAGTTTTCAATTCGAAAATTCTGAAGTGGAAAAAGTTTTCTCATAAACAAAAAATTAAAATGGCAAATCCGTCACAAATCGACCGTTCTTTAAGATAGTTTTACAAAATGGCTAATCTGACTAGTATCCGAAAAGCTCTGTATGGCTACCTTTTTATCGAGAAAATTCAATTCCAGCGACCAGTACTCCCTTGATTTTTATTTATTTTTTATTTTTTCTTGTTTGAAATTTCCATGCGCATTTTTGAGCATACAAATATATAACAATATGAAATTCGAAGTCGCATTACTCACGCTAGTCTAATACCCCCTGTGCAAGGGTCTAAGTTAACATTTAAAATTCTAAATAACCACAAACACTTTTATAAATAAAGGATTTTTGTCATTTTTAGAAATCAATGCAAAATTTATCATGCGTTTTTTGTGAAAACTGCATCGCATCGTTTCAAATTTTATACGATCTTTCGACTCAATTGAGGCTCTTGTAATATCTAAAGTGAGGGGGTTGTGATAAACTTAGTTTATCAAGCTAGCCATTTTGTCATTAAACGCTTAATAATTTCGTTGATATCAAGTTTTTTTCAATTTCTGATAAAAAATGAACATTTAGAAACGCAAACATTGAGCTCAAATTGCTGCTTATTCATAAGTAGGGTACTTTTGGCGCAAAGAGGACACTTTATGACGTTTATCATAAGTATAATATCGGTTTTTAAGGGTCAATTTTGTGAACTTCAAATCAATAGGTAATTATAAACCATTAATCAGGGCATTTTGATTTATGTAAGTGCAGTAGTATTAATAAATGCAGTAAATAGTCTTTGACCATTTTAAACTTAACGTTTTGGCGAACAAACAACAACTTTTCTCGCTTGGAAGCGCACTTTTTTGATAAAATGTTTGCAAGAGTATATTACACGGTGAAATATTTATATTACAAAACGTTCCCCGATAACGAAGCAAGTCTTAGTTAAAAAGATACAGGTGGAGGCCCAATATCGCCGAAAGTTTTTTGAGAAAAAATTCGGCAATATCCTTTTCCCACTAGAAGTATCCATCTAAATGAGTTGGCGCGTGAGTTTTTGGGCAGTTTCAGCGATTTCGGCACTTTCGGCGATATAGAGACAAAAATTAAGTTTTTCGTTCAAAAATTGAAGCCGCGTAGGCGTTCAAAATGACGTCATAATTTGAAAAGTTTTTCAATTTTATAAGAAGTTTAACATGTGTTTCAAATGAAGTGACCCAACGCAAATAAACAAAAATTATGTCATTCATGACCCACCAAAAGAAATTTGTAATACAAACCTCAAACTCCCACGCAATTCGGCGATATGGGCACTGGAAGTATTTTAGCTAAAAATCGTGAAATCGAATTAGTTTTTTCACTGATATTCGCAAATTTGGCGGTATTTGGCCGGCGATATGGAGCTCCATGGAGGGTAGGCTCCCAGTCGTCCATGGAGCTCCCCCTTTATATGATTATATACAAATATTTTTATATAAAATTTTTATATACAATTTTTTTATATAATTTTTATATACAATTTTTTTTGTCGATATTAATAAATAACCACAGTACTGAAATTAAAAAAAAACAGAATACAATTTTGCTGCATTTAATTAAATTATCACATTATTTATTTATCAATTTACAGTACACAAATTTTTCTTAGTATTGGGCTTATCTCATTACACCTTGGACCAAATCAAGTCTTCGATCAAGCGATAAATTTACTATTGGTTACGGTTAAACTGTACTCCAAATAGCCACAAAAAATAATGAGTTCGTTTTATTGACGGTATCAGATCTAGCGCGAAAATGACGGG
>SCLH01000906.1:109977-130164 GCA_004367855.1 Oikopleura vanhoeffeni
AAAACATCATATATTGAAGCATCTAGGAACTAATCTTTACCTTGTAAAACTTTATCCAATTATTGACTAAAAATCTCGTAAAAAGTGTGAAAAAATAAATTTAAAACCAAAAGTGATACCCTTTATTTCATAATAACACTTTTCAGGGTTTTCATGTCATACAATTATTTTCTATCGAGTTGTCACGTCGGTGGTTAGAATTCGTTTTGCAGTCACAGATGTTGACGATATAATATCCCAATTATTATATATTTATTTTTGGGTACCTACGCAGAAAATAAATAAATTAAATTAAGTATGACACGAGTATAATACATGAGGTAATCAATTAAATTTTGTAAATCATTCTGTCTATAAAGTACTTTTAATGTTTAAAAGCTCCTAAGTTTTTTATTGTGTTATTCCAAAAACCCTTGAAAGAAAAACAGTTAATAAATTATACACCAAGTGTTTTTTTCGGGTACAATTTTTGAGTAACGTATTCTGGACCTACAATTCACAGGTGATTTCTTTTTATTGCTATTTTTGAGTAAAAATTTTGAGAATTACCACGCAAAAATTTTCAACGCTTTTCGTTTAATTTAAATTAAGGCAATTCAAGCATCGATATCACTCCGAATATATCTTTTTAACGACCTTTTGTTAATCTAGGATGTGCGGGTTGAGGGAGCCAATCTTAACGCTCTCCTAGCCACGCATGGGGCCGCTTTTCACCCGACATCCTAGATTAACAAAATGTCGTTAAAGGGAGTATCAGCTGAGGCGAAAAAAATTTTAATTTAATTTTTTTTATTTATTATAAAAACGAAAATAGTTAACAGAAATGAACAGACAGTAAAATTTGCAGAAAGAAGGTATAAATTTAATAATAATCAGGTACAATAATTTAGAGTTTTTTTCAACTCTATTGAATTTGAAAACTGCTTCATAAAAAATATCTTGAATAAAAACATTATTCACAGTTGACTCTCTAATAGCCGATTTTAAATTTTGCGCAATACACTGAAGTTTGACAAAATGATTTAAATCATAGCGTTTTCGCTTAGCGACTTTTAAACCAGCTTTAAAAATTCGAAATTTATCTCTTCTTTCACTGAAGAAGTAATAAATTCCGGTGACCATAATATGGTCACCATACTACTTAGAGTTATATGACCTAAATTATATTTTTTTTGAAAAATTGCATTCAAACTTTCACACGGATTATTTGTTAGTTGAGGGGTTAACTCAGTTAACAAATCAAGTTGAAAATTTGAAATCGCGCCCAAAAAATAAATATCGTTTGGAGTCAAATAATATGTTTGAAAATAAGCAGTGAAAATTTTGAATTTTTCACTCTCAAATTCACTTAAAAATTCAGTCGAACATTCTTCTAAAACGTTGACAAGTTGTAAACTTAAATTATACTGTACAGGGCAATTCAGATCGCAAAAAAGAAGGCCCTGTAGACTCTACAGTGTAGTATCAAAAAAAATTTCAAATTTCAGACTTATATTTTTAAGCCCTATTTTGAGAGGATACTTTTTGAAACTATTTTTAATATGAAATAAACAAGTCACAATGGGAGTTTGTGGAAAATGCAATTTTAAGTTATTAATTATGGCACTCTCATTATCAGAATGCAATTTTGACGAAAATAATAAATTAACCGTAAAAAAGAAAAAAGGGTGCCCAAGATATTTTTTACTGTTTTTCAAGAATGGTTTCCAAGCGAGAACATAATGTTGAAAATAAGAATTAGGTTTCCAAAAGATGGCGTGTCCAAGCGAGAGCAGTTGGCTTAGTTCTAATCATATTTGTTTTCACTAACTTTTTAACGTTCAATATATATAGTAGAGTCAACGTAGTAGAGTCTGAAATTTCAAATTTTTTTATTTAATTTTCAAATTGTTTTTGAAAAATGTTTTCGGAATTTATTTTTTGAAAATTCGAAAATGCTTGAAACGCTCACAGAATTTTTTCCACAATTTTCTCTGTCAAATTTTCAAAATAACTTAGAAAAATTTCTACATAAAAAATTTCCCTTTTTTTTTCAGAGAACAGACTTGACTGGATTGTGGTGATTGCAATCAACAATTCAGAAAGGAAAACCGATTCTGTGACGAAAATTTGAGAAGGAAGAAAATGATATCAAATAAATTTTGAATTTTAAAGTCAAATAAAATATTATACATGTAGTTTCAAAAAATCATTATTTTTATGTTGTTGGGTTTTTTGTTATAATTTCAAGCAGCAAGCCCGAAGAAATTAACAAACAGCACGCGGCATGCCGCGGCAGTAAAGAGCAAAAATATCACGGGGAAAATAAATGTCTCTGAGCTAATATTTAAATCTTTTGCAAGCTTATCACTTTTTCACCTAAATATTCAGATTTAAAAGATTACATGCAAAGTTATATATAGTCATAAAGTGCTCATTTCGGGAATCGATTAGAATAACTCAGTTCTTCACGAAAACCGTCCAAATCTTAGAAAAATAATCTAACAATTTTTTTATGTAATGACAATTCCAAAAAAAATGCCAGCGCGTTCTTGATGATTTTAACTGCTCAACGTGGTCGAAAAGTGGTTGTTAAATTGAAAAGGTGCAATTATCGAAAAACAATTCAATTTTGAGTCAGTAATCCCGTATTTTATTTCATAAGCTGATAGAATTTGAGTAAGATATTTTGAAGTTCAGATCATAATTTCAAATTGACATTTGTTACACAATTTCAATTAATTTGACAATTTCGCGGTTTTACGTACATTATCGGTGTTTTAATCGGTAATTTCATAAAAATTATCAATTTAATGTTTAATTTTATAAATTTTTGAAATTAATTTTTAATCTCAAAGTTATGTTGAAATTAATTTGAAATGTCAGAATTTTAGTAATTAATTCATATTTTATTAATAAAATTGCAATTAAACTAGTTATATTCGTGACATTGTGCTTCACCGATGCAACAAATTAATTGATATTGTGTCCAAAAATCACTTCGAAATTATGTGAAAATGCTCAAATCGACATTGCAAATAAATTTAAATTTTGACATTGTGTGTATAATTTCATAATTTTTGCTCCAAGATGCGGGCTGGCGCCCGATCTTTCCCAAAATATTATAACATTATACACACAAATTGTGTAAAAAATTCAAATTTATTCACGCAGTGTCGATTAGGACATTCCCCCTCATAATTTTAGCAATCTTTTATGTATCATTTACATTTTGAGCTTGATAAATGGTAGCTTGAGATTCTTCTCCTTTAGGTTTGTTGCAGAAAAATATTTAAAAAAAATCTTCGAGCTGTTTTAATAAACACATTTTAAGATGATTTAAAATCATTGATTTTATACATTTCTGGGTGGATGGACAACTCGCAGTCAAATGTTTAGACTGCAAGTTTTCTCGATCACTCGCAGTCGAAATAAACACAAATCCCAAAAAACTCGCAGTCAAAATTTTAGAAACTGTAGGAACGCTATTTTCCTGCACCAACCCTAGTTTTGTTAGACAAAAAGTTTTGCCAAATATAATCCTATCTTGAAAGGGTTAGTATTAGGGTTAAGTAAACTCTTGTCCGGTGCACACGGTTGAAAACTATGCAAAAATGTTTGTTGGGAAAAGCTAGGGTTGCGGTTAAACAAATTGTTATAAAGTTGTGTTCCGTAGGAACAAACAATCATAATGATTTAATAATAACCATAGACTTCTACGACAAAAAGTTTTGCCATGTCATGACTCATGAGTGCACACCATATTCTTTTGTGTGAACAAACTGATGAAAAAGTTAGAAAAAAGTTTGTTCGTGTGGATTAATTCAACAGGTTACAGCCCTCGGCAAGGCCCACTGAATAGCAATACTATTCAAAATGTTTTTCAAGGATCAAATTTTATTTTTGATAATTAACACGTAACAGCCCCTGGTAGGACCCAACGGGAGCATATTATATTCAAAATGTTTTGAAGAATTAAATTTATTTTAAAAATTGATTATCTACATACATAAGTATATCCTGTTCCAACCCCTTCGAATCAAAATCGATTTTTTATAATAAAATTTGTACAATACGTAGTTGTACAATACAAAATTGTTTTTGATTCAAAGGAGTTGGAACAAGATATATGTCGAGAACATACAAAACTTTATGACTCCGAGATTTATCTTCAACTCGCAGTCAAAAAAGCAACAAAATAGAAAAACAATGTTTGTTGACTGCGATTTTTCTCGAAAAGTTTGACTGCGAGTTTTTTCGATATATCTTTAATCAATAAAGAACCAGCATCCTGAGTCAAAGGCGGCGAATTAATCCGAATTAATTCGGCCTTCGAAAACTACTCATCTGATTAAGTTTTTAGATAGCTCAACTGAGCAGAAATATTTAGAGAAAAATAAATTAACAAAAAAATGGTCCGGATCAGACCATTGTTTCCAATTTTTTTAACAAAACTGATAATTAAACAAGTAATCTCAGAAAAAAATCAAAAAATGATCCGATTCGGACCAATTCTTGTTCATGTTATTATTTACTAGATATTTGTGCTCAGTTTGAGCTATCTAAAAACTTAATCAGATGATCGTTTCTCAAAAAAAAGCCCGAATCAATTCGGATTAAATTCGCTCAGGATGCTCGTCTCTTCCTGAATTTTGTCTTGGTCTTTTTGATTTAAGCGGGAAAAAAACAGATTTTTTTTGCCGCATTGGAATTTTTCCGGCACTTTGAGCAAAATAATATTTGAAATTATAATTATTTATTTAGTTATTTATTTATAAGCTGATGTATACCGATGTATAAAATAAATAGTATAGATATTATTATAGATTATAGTTTAAGAATATTTACACTTTTTTATGTAAAGTTTTCAATAATTTTTTGTCGAATTTTTTCTATTTGGTCGTTGGTAAAAATTTTGTTCTCTCGCAGTCGGAATGAATCAACAATATCACCTATTTTGTCTAAGTAAGCTACCGCTGGGCGTGATGGTCTAGTAAATCCATTTTTATATTAGTTTTTTCCCGCATTGAAAATCTGATTTTTTCCCGAGTTTATAAAATTTCATTTTCCGGCATTTGCGAACAAAAATATTTCTTATTTTACAATTATTGATTAATTTGGGAAATTATTAATGTAGTTTCGCATTTATTTGAGATTAATTAACCCGTATGTTAAACGGATCAGAATTAGAGTTAGTAAATTTGTGCCCTGTGTACACGGTAAAAAACCATGCAAACTGTTTGTCAGGAATAATAGGGTTATAGTGAGAGTAGTAGGGTCTGCAGGAAAAATATTTTTCTTGCACCAACCCTAGTTTTTTCTGAGTAAACGTTTTGCCATGCCCAAAGTGTACACGATTATCTTCTGTGTAACAAAAATAGAACTAGGGCTAGGTAAACTCGCGCTCAGTGTACACGCTAAAAACTGTTTGTTGAAAGGTTAGGTTAGAATTTCATTTTAGAGACCATCACCTCAATCGATAAACTCGAAAATTTATTGTTGTTACTTTTTCAACATATAAAGACGGAAATTTCTTTCATGTGTCATAAATTGTAATAATCAAATGCGGGAAAAAACGCTCTGAGCTCAACTTTTTTCCCCGCATTTCATATATATATGCGGGAAAAAAACCTTTTATTTTTTCCCGCATGGGAGAAAAAACGTTCTCAGATCGACTTTATAAAATGCGGGAAAAAAGACCTTCCACCTTAATTTTAATGAAAGCGATGAAAGTTTTTTATAGTTAAATAAGGAAATATTTAAAAATAGGTTTTTCACATGCCGATGTTTTAAAGAACAACGGCATATCCCGAGCTACGTCAAATAAAAATATAAATTTATGAATTGAATTGACACCTCATAGTAATTTAAACTTACATAAAATTGGTTATGCTTTAAAATAATCGAATTATAACTTCATGGCATGTTTAAATATATGAATAAAATATGATTTTTGAAAATTATTAAGTGACGATTGGCACTTTTTAAGTACAGGGTTGTTTAAAAATGCTGAGTACACATGTTAAGCCTTCATGAGCTATTCGTTTGTAGCAGTTATTGATATTTGATTTAAGGGCTTGAAGTGTTAAAGTGGGTATAGTCTACGGTGGGTATCGTTCAGAGCGATACTGTATCTGTTTTCGAGGGATTTACGGTAGTTTTTGGGAACCGTGTTGGAAAACCCTAATTTAATAATTTGACATTTTCTGTGTATTTTCGGTGTTATGTGTAAGTTTTTGTGGTTCACGGGCCTCAATTCTTGGTGTAATCATTGTTTCAAGTGTAATCTGATTTTTTGGTTCTTGGCAATTTTGCTGCAGCGGTATTTTGTTCGAATTTTTCTTTCGACTATTTTTCGGGTCAAGGGGAAACTGTAAAAAAAACAACACGGTGTTGTCAAAAATGTTGACAACACCTGAAGTTAAAATTAATTATTTACAACTAACAGAATTTTGAAAAGTTCTGGCATCATCTGATAGAGAATTTTGTTTAGTGCAGCATCATTTTATTTATAACACATTTATGATGATTGAGGATCGTTTTTTGACTTGCACATCATTTTTGAGTCATATTTATCGTATTTGATACAATATTGAAAATCCCTAAAAAAATAAAATTTGCGGATTGTCTGTCCGGTAGCTTCTACAGTAGCGCGCTTCAAAGTCAAAACCTTTCTTATGAAAAATCTATGTACATTTATTACGAAAAATCTTGATTTTTTTTAGAAACTACCGGACAGACAATCCGCAATTTTTATTTTTTTAGGGATTTTCAATATTGTATCAAATACGATAAATATGACTCGAAAATGATGTGCAAATCAAAAACGATCCTAAATCATCATAAATGTGTTAAAGGGAAAATATATACATTAAGAACTAATTGCCTGACTAATTTTAGCATTTAATTTTAAATTTTCACATTTTAACTTTTACCCATTTTTCCGTTTACAGAAAATTAAAAATTAAATTTCAACCAATCGAAGTTGGATTCCTAAAATTGTGAAGAAAAAAAACATATTCGTCAGCAGCGCAAAATTTCACAAAAAATAATCTGGAATTTGGAAGCAGTAAAATTTTCATGACCTCAGACAAAACTTCAGATAGAAAACCGCGTCGATAGTAAAATGTATAAAACGTAAAATGTATAAATTTGAGAAACAAGATTTCTTTAGCATAAAATTTCAAATCAGATTATTTAGATTGAATTTTGTGAAATGATATAAATTTATTTTTGCTTGGACTAATCAAAATATAAATTTGCTAAACAATCTACAAAAATCACAAGCAAGTGTTGTAAATTTCATCAGTAGTTCAGAAAGGGTTAGACTCGCCTGATCGCCCATTTTTTAGGATCAGAGAAGGCGTTAATCACCCCACGTGACTCGAATGATTGACTGCTCGCTCAATTTATGCACATAAAAATATCAAAGGGAGGTGTTAATCCCCCAGTAATTCTTATTTTGGATTCAAGCACTACACGAAATTCTGAGCTAGACTGTATGCACAACAGTCAATGTTTAGTCAGGTGAAATTAATGTACGAGAATTCTCAAAATTCTATTAATCTAAATATAATTCAATGGGTCAAATTTTTAATCCTTTCTGTCGATCATCCGTTCAGAAACGATATTCGCTTGACCCTTCCATCGGTTGAAATACGGAAACCAAATAAAAACCAGAAAATTTCACAAGTTGCGAAAAATTTTCATAATATTTCTTAAAAAGTCGACAAAAAATGACAAATAAACATTTTATGATTTTTCAAACAGCAGTCAGATTCTGACTGTCAGAAAATATGTAGACATGCATGAAGAAAGTTAAAGTAGTTATTTTTTTCATTTTTAATTACAGATTTCAGAAAAAATATCAGAAAAAATTTTGGACCAAAAATGCGTAAAATTTTTTTAATGCTTTGAATTTTTTTGAAAAATTTTACGAATTCAAAAATAAACAGGTCGAACTCAAACTCTTTCCTTACATAGATAAAAATTATTTAATGAGGCTGATACACATTTACTCTGGTTCAGCTAAGATAGTAAGCACAAAAAAATAAACTTTCAACCCATAAATTATTTTGGTAAATTAAATTGACGCCAGTCTTTCACACGCGCTAGGCACCTTTTAAGGGTGTGGGTGTACGGGTGCTTGGAATTTTGACACTTAACGAAGCTTTTTTTTGGATTAAACTGCAGAGCTGGATATCCCAAAAAATTTTGCATGATCTTCTAAAGAACAACTCTTCGCGGTGATTCTGATTTTTAAATTAATGTGGACAATCACACCTACGCCGGACACCTACCAGCTTTTAGAAGTCCTCCTAAAAATCGCTCAATACGCATTTCTCTCCGTCGTATTTTCTACACCATTTTTTTTTCATTATTTTTTTTTTTGTGTCTGGGCGTTAAAGAAGCCTAACACATAATGCAATATTGTTCCTTACTGCGGATTTTGCTTTTGCGAAAAAAATGCGAAAAAACGAAAAAGTAAAATTTTTGAAATGAATCATTTGGAGGCTCAGTCAAACAGCTATCTTCTCCACCAGTTTTTGGGAGATACAGTTTGGCGTCCATACTGCATCTGAAACACAGGCCTTGTTTGCAAACATATAGAGAGTTTTTTTTTCGATGAATTTTGAGTTGGCGTCTCTTGAGGGCCATGTCAACTATTTTCATTTTTAGCCAAAATTTTTCGAAAAATCCTGCAGTTTCGGAGGCCCAAGTCAAAAAGCTAATCTCCGTCACCACGTTTAGGTGGCTACGAGTTCGGCTCAGTAACTGCAATATCTGAAAGCACAGGCCCTTTTTGAACAAAACAATTTGAAGTGGTTTTTTTCGAAATTTTGATTTGGCGTCTCTTGAGGCCATGTTCAAACTTTTCAATTGTGAGCCTCAAATTTTTGGACAAAATTTAGAAAGCCAGAAAAAAAAATGCGTTCACAAAATTTTTATTTCCGTAAATACAAACACTTTTTAATTGGATTTGGTCAATTTTTTAACTCAGTAAGCGTCAAAAGAAAAAACAGAATACAGCGCCTTTCAATTTTAATATAAAATAATCAATAATTTTTAGTTTTCGGTTTTTGGCTTTTTTTTGGCCCGCAAAAGCAAAATTTCCGAGTAAAGGACAAAAAATGCATTAATGAACGAGGCTTTCTTTGAAGCCAGAACAAGGTACAAAAAATATGAAAATGGTGGAGAAATTGACGGAAAAATGCGTATTAAGAGATTTTTAAAAGGAGGTTTTCTTGAAAAGCGTAGGTGTCGGCGTAGGTGGGGATTGATAGACTGACTGTTAATCACAAATTCAGCGCGAAGAGTTGTTCTTCAAGATGCAAAACTGTTTTGGGATATCGTCTGCAGTTTATTTTCAAAATAGCTTTTCGTAAGTGTCAAAATCAGCGACACCCACACCCTTAAGGCGGTAACCGACGCAAAAATGTATTTTAAAGTTTTTTGTATGATCGTACCGGTTGAATACTGGTTGAAAAACCCGGTTTTTAACTAAATTTGTATAATTTTACATGTTAAAATGAAAAATTACATATTAAATTGACTGTTTTCGGTGAATTAAGCACTTATTCAATTTCATTTGGAGCACTGATATCAGATTTTTTTTATTAAAAAAGCACTTATTACAAATTGTGTGTTACAGGATAATATGGCATCCGTTTAGAAATATATTATTTGATTTTCTTATGCGAGACGTTCAAAGTTTCGATTGCGTCTGATTAGCCAGATTTACTAATTTTTGATCGAAAATTTTTTCGTTTTTTCTGAAAAATAAATTTTTTTTAAATTTTTCATACAATTTGAAATCTTGGCTTTTCAATGCAAAAAAATATAGTTTTTGATTCAGCAGTTAAAAATGACAGCATAAATACTTAAAAAGAATTCGAAATTTCTGAAAAACATTATTGTCCGAAATTTATTTTTTCTTATTTTTCTGGAATTAAATCGACAACAAAATTTCGAATGCCGCAAAAAGCTTGTAGCATGTGTGGATCTCGAGTTATAGACCTCCGTCGGTTACCTCCTTAAAGATCTACCAAAATCAGTTTTTCACATTTTACTATTGAGCCTCAATAATTGAGGGAAGGGTAGAAAAAAGGAAGGGATCGTTCCCCTCTTCCTATCCCCGGGAAGAGGGAAGGGAAAGGAACGAAAATTGGGAAATGAAAAGAAAAGGAGGGGAAAGGGGGAAGGAAATAATTGAGGGGGAAAGAATTTCAAACCAAGGTTCGAAAAATCGGATTTTTCATGTTTAATATCAAGTGAGGATTGTCAACGTAGGATACTTTGGGACTTGAAACTCGTGTGAGTAGCACGTGATATTCATGTATATTTGTTTGCAGTAAACAATTATCATTTATTACCCATTTGTATAATAAAATGCAAGCTAAGGCGAGGGAATTATTATCTTGAAATAAACGTTATGAGTGACACTCATTGAGTGTATATAATTAGGGCCCCAAGCAAAAAATAGTTACTCGATAAAAGGGTCTTATAAATCTCCGGTCACTCGGTGGTATAGTCAATTTTAGTTTACAAAATCATGGTATTAAACGTTTTTGTGAAAAAGTCAACATTCAAATCAAATCAAAATACCCTCAAAATTTCCTTGATTAATTAACATTGATTTTTAAAAACAAATTGTCAAATTTTGCCGATTGCTGATTGGTTGAATCATAAAGTTGCTTAAAAATAATTTTCGATCCCGGTAATTAAACCGCAGGGTGAAATAAGACAAGAAAGTATACTTAGGCAGGTCGAAAATGATCATTATGAATTTTGTTTCGAAAAATAGCTAGAAATTAACAACCAGGAAATTTCCTATCTAATGGTTGCCTTGATTTGTTTCAATTGTTGACCTTTTCCTTAAATGTCTAAGACCTAAATTTTGTTAACTAAAATTGACCATTTTTATCATTCTTGGTGCCATTAACAGCCCTTTTAGATGTGGTGATTTTTTTTTAAATATTTTGTCTTGTCTTATTTTATCATGCGCTTTCATTTCCGGGGTCAAAAGTGACTTTTGGGCAACTTTACTATTCAATCAATCAGCGATCGACAAAATTTTGATTTTTGGGCACCTCCATTTCCGATGCTTCATCACGTAGAAATCTTCGATAATAAACGTCAGATGTAAATCTGGAGTTATTTTCTTTTCTAAATCCGAAACAAATACTCACGATCAAAAATTCCGATATGCAATTGCCTAAATTAGGAAAAGAAAACTTTGACCGCCCGAAACGGCGGCACCAAATGGTTGCACCAAAAAATATTTTCTGCATGATTTTCGAATTCCATGGGGTCGATTCACTCTTGAAAAAAGTTTTCTAGAAAAGTTCTTCATTTTTTAAAATACTTTTGAAAATTTTGAAATTAAGCTCTCTAGCACCGCATGTGGTCGCTTTATGAAATTTTGGAGTTGATTTCCAATTATCTGTGGTCAATTTACTATAGGCTCAATTGTTTGGTTCTTAGCGCCCACTCTAAGTTTGACCGAAATCAACGGTGGGTAGTTAAATAGTTGATAATTTTTTCGAAATCGCGAGCCTTCCCCTTTTTCGGTCCTTCCCCGGGAAGGGAACGATTCTCGAGGGGAACGAGGGGTAAGGGGGAAAGAAGCTTGAGAAAGAGAAGGGAAAGGAAGCTTGGAGAAGAGAAGAGGGAAGAAAATAACGTGGGGAACGTTCCCTTTTAGAAGCTTGCCTAAAATCAACACGATAAAATACATTTTTTTGGAATCGGGCATCGTCATCGATATATTCGAAGTCATGACAGTACATGGACAATAAAGTTGAGGTGAACTGGCTTTTTAATTAATAAGTCTTTCTTACGTGGGTTATCTAACCAACCAATGAATGCGTCTGATTTTCTCTAGTCTTTTTATGAACTTAAAAATTATGCTTTTTTGACTAAATTTATTTTCCGTTAATTTTCTTTGATTTTTCGCACCATAATCGAACATTATAATTCAATTCTTATTTTTTGCCGCGATTTTCACTTATTTAATTCAATTTTTTGAAAAGGTTTTATTTCGAAATAGGAAATATCAAGCGTGCTCATTGATCAACTTTATCTTTTTTTTTCTCAAGATGATTCATAACTTCAAAAATAATACTATCCACCAAAATACTTCGACTGCGTTGTAGAAAAGACAAACTATTTTTAACTAATTTAGCAGCGTAAAATTTCCACTACACTTCTGTATATTCCGCAACACTTCTGTATATTACAGACCCTCTTATCGAAAACAAACAGCATTGTCTTACAATTGTGATGATTCTTAGTTTTGAATAAACATAAACAATCGTAGATTACTAAAAGTTTATTTGATGTTATTCAGCCAGTCAAAATAAAATTCAAATCAAAATAATTACTGATGCGTTCTTTACAAAGCGTTCTAATACGATTTGCTTTTTGATTGAATATTTTTATGCAATTTTGTTGTGAAAACACGACCCTGTCTTTTATTTTATCTCATGAAAATCGGCAAAATAGAAATAGCTTTCTAGAGCTAGAAACTTGTCATTATGAAATAATCGTTTTGGTGAGTTTAGCTATTTGTCTTCCAAAACCGAAATCAATAAAAATAATAAAGATACAGTAACTGTATTACAATTGGCAAAAACTTTAAATTCGCGATTTTTAGAAAAAATTATATGACAAAACTTATATCCTAAAAAGAGGGAGCCGTTCGCTGAGAGTCAAATCAATTACGGGGCCTCCTGGAGATTTTCTTGCCATTGTGGTGTTATAAAAACGCCGAAATGGCAAATAATCTCCAGGAGGCTCGTAATAGGTACAGGAGGGGCCAATATCGCCGAAAGTTTTTTGCCAAAAACTTTCGGAGATATGGGGTCAGAAATAACTTTTTTTATTCAAAAAATGAAGAACGCGGAGGCGTTCGAAATGACGTCATAAGTCACACATTTTTTAGATTTTATAAGGAGTTTCACAATAGATTCGAATGAAGTGAATCACCACCAAACGCAATCAAATTAAAGTTGAAAAGAGTAAATTTGGAAAATTCAATCATGAGAATGACGTCATTCATGACGCCCACAAAGTAATTTGTAATATAAATCTCAAAAAATTCGGCGATATTGGCACATTCGCGATATCGCCCCCCGAAAATCCTGCCTAGTCGTCGATTTATATACAAATACAGATGATTGTTAAAGTTTATATGGCCTATTTTTTATGATATAACAGTGAAATTAAAATTTCTATCGAAGGCTAATTGAATCATTATCATACAAACTTTTTCGAAAAACTTCGACTCACTTTTATTACAAGAGTCCTGTAGTTATGATTTTCTTCCATTAATCATATCTTAAATCATGTATTTTAGTTACTTAAGGGGGTAGGTGTCGTAATCTGGTACCTTTCAATCACGCCTCAGAACAAATCTAGGGCAGTTGTAAAAATTCTGAGGATACTCGTTTGTAGATCTAGCCTTCGTCTAACGATTACACATCTCAAAGTCAATCTTGTTACATCACACCACCAGGTGGTGAGTCTATTCTAGAGCACTAAACGGTTTTTTTAAAATCTATCTTCTTTTAGACCCCACATATAAAGCGTCTCAAAATCTACACAAAGTAGCGAATAAATGAGAACAAAAAAGTGATGAGAAGGAATTTTTCGATTTTTGACTTTTTTTCTTCTAGAATTTCACTTGAACGCCGATTTTGCCAGTTTTTCGACTTCAAACTCTATCTTCTTTTAGACGAATGTTTAGAATGAAGCCATTTTTTCGACTAAGGTAGATAAATATAATGCGGTAAAAGTGATGAGAAGGAATTTTTGAATAAAATTCTAGAATTCTAGAAAATTAAATGAAAGTGAACCGGAAATGAAAAGTCCGAAAAAAAATTTCGTCTGATTTGGACAANTAGATTCGAATGAAGTGAATCACCACCAAACGCAATCAAATTAAAGTTGAAAAGAGTAAATTTGGAAAATTCAATCATGAGAATGACGTCATTCATGACGCCCACAAAGTAATTTGTAATATAAATCTCAAAAAATTCGGCGATATTGGCACATTCGCGATATCGCCCCCCGAAAATCCTGCCTAGTCGTCGATTTATATACAAAAACAGATGATTGTTAAAGTTTATATGGCCTATTTTTTATGATATAACAGGGAAATTAAAATTTCTATCGAAGGCTAATTAAATCATTATCATACAAACTTTTTCGAAAAACTTCGACTCACTCTTATTACAAGAGTCCTGTAGTTATGATTTTCTTCCATGAATCATATCTTAAATCATGTATTTTAGTTACTTAAGATTAGAAACGCCTCAGACAGTTTGACTTTGCCCCAATTTACTCCATAAAACGCAGCTATATTTTAATTATAAAATCTGACGTGAAAGTACCTCAGTCATCTTTTCGAATAAGAAACTTTGTGTGGTTTTTTAATTAACCGAAATTCCAAGTAATTAGACGAATTGTATTGCCATTTTTTGGATATTAAAATTAATTGAATTAACTAGTGAATTCTTTATTTAATTCTAGGGCGTGTCTCACGTGTGAGTTAATATAGTTGTAATATTTTGACTCCATACAGACGTATACATTTTTTGGACAAATTTTTGCCCGAATTTTTTTAAGGGAACGTTAATCCGCCTAAAAATAATCCGCCTAATTTTCGAAAATTGGTACTCAAAATTTATAAGGTTTATTGTTCTGGGAACAGGGTTGTAAAAGGGGTTGGGTTTGCTTGGATTTTCCCTCCCTTTTTTGCGTAGGTTTAAGCAAAAGATAGGCAAAAAATAGGGATAGAAAATCCGGTCGGGGATGATCCCTTTTACAACCCTGTCTGGGAACTAAATTTTTTAATTATTCGGCAGTAAAGGTATTAATTCTCTTCATGCACGTCCTAAAACTCCTCAATTCTAGAAAGTTTAGTCAAAAACTGACTTTTTAAAGATAAAAAATAGGCGGATTATTTTTAGGTGGATAATTTTTAGGTGGATTAACGTTTCCTCATTTTTTCGCCTATCTTTTGCTTTAAAAAATGCCTAGGCGCGAAAAGTTAACAAATTTGAACATCATGTGCAATAAAAAATGATGTCGCAAAAATTAAAATTATTAATAAGTTATAATAATATAAACAAACTAGTTTCAATGCATAAATACAAAATTATTTTTTGCGGTTATCGAGACTCCCGCGAATAAAATTTTTTTGTTTAGAACGAAGGCTTGGTTTTTGAATTTGGCTAATCGCTGGCCAATCACCGCGCGCGCTTGGCGGGAGTCTCAATGACCGCACAAAGATAATGTACCATATAATAAAAAACATACTGCATTTTGTTGTATTGGTATTTTTACATAAGCCAGTTTATAAAAAAATGTACTTTCCTGGAAACTTGTGACATTTGATATGAATTTACGATATGAAATAAATTGAATATTATAGAAGTTCACAATAAAACTATGAAGCATAAAAATCGAAGAAAAATGAACAAAAACCTGACCACGAAAATAAATATCAATCTATATTTTATTTGTCGAGGGAAATTTTAAACTTCGCACAAAATAGAAAAAATAAGTTTCAACTGACATTGTTTATGTTATAAATTATTTTTGGATGACGTCACTGGCCTGAAGAGCTTCTAGTGAAACTCACAAGTCGGAAATGGTAAAACGATGCACGCCTTCGTCTGATTATAGATGTTCCTGATTCTTTGAGAATATTTTTAATTCTATTTTGTTAATCTTTTCACCTGCCGGATTTTTGAATTTAAGCGTAGGTAGCGCTAAATTGCAAAATTGATTTTTTCAAGTGACATTTTTGTGATTAAGTACAACGAAACGATGCGCAATCATCGTTTTTTGGAGACGGTATTATAAACTACAAGTTTATTATCACCACAAGTGGCGGCAGAGTCAAAATAATAAGACTAATAATTCACTTTACCGCCACTTTTTGTCAAAATTAACTCATAGTTCAGAATACCGTCTCCAGAAAAACGATGATTGCGCATCTTTACGTCATTTTTAAGGGTATGATGGTTCCTACATTTTCTGCAGTTATTTCGTCATAAAAATGCACCAAATAAATTGTTTAGTTTTTGAACGCAAAATAACCCAAATGACAACAAAAATTTTTTCGAAAATTTTGCGTTTTTTTTATTTTTTCTCTTGTATTTTCTTGAAATTATGTTTAAAAATGACGTTTGTGTCAATTTTAATCAAAATATCGGGTTGAAGTAAGCCAACCTTCTCTTCAGTGTTTCCCCAGCTTTCTTTTGAGCCTAATTTCGAAAAAAATCGAAGCACATTTTTTTTCGGAAATTTGTTCACGTGAAAGATTCATATTTTGAGTTTGGGGTCGAAATTCATCAAAAACGCTCGTATAAAGTTTCTGTTTGTTTTGAGCCACCTTTTGCAAAAATTTGAGCAAATTTTGAAATTTAACCTAGGAGGAGATAGATTTTCCGATAAGAAAAGTCCCAAAACCGTTGGTTGTTTGCATATTCTAGAATAAATATAGCACTTATTAACAAAAACGCTCCATGAAGTTTTGCATACTAATTATACAGCTTATGTTAAAATTTGTCTTTATTTAAAAATTAAACCTGACAGGAGATAGATTTTCCGTTTTGGCTTAGGTCTCTCGGTCTCGCTTATGTGTCTGGGAGTGTATGCATGCGAAAAAGCTCTGACACATGTTTCACGCAAGATGAAGGCTAGTTCTACAAACTGGCTAATCTGGATAATATCCTTGAAGCCCTGTTTGGCTAATGTTTCATCGGGAATATGTCAAATTAGGAACCACCATACCCCTAAGGGGGTGTGCATGTCTGATTTTTATGAAAACTTAGAGGCAATCAGAGTGCACCAAATTGCTTCGGGATGTCTACAAAATGTATTTCCGATCGAATACTCAAAAAAAATTTCAAAATTTTCGCGTTTTTTCGATTTTTTTCTGATTATTTTTTTCATAATTAAGGTCAAACATATTGTTTGTTAAGATTTGACCACTAAAACTTTAAAATATCGGGTTGACGTTGGCCAACTTTCTCTTCAGTGTTTTCCTGGCTTTCGTTTGAGCCTACTGTCGAAAAAATCAGAGCACACTTTTTTTCGAAATTTTTCTAATTTGTTTTCGAAAAATCATATTTTCGAGTCTGCATCGAAATTTGCAAAAAATGCTCCTACAGATCTCAGGCATGTAACAAGGTGTACTTTTAAAAAATGTGGGCCTATTTTGAAATTTAACCTCGGAGGAGATAGATTTTAACCCTAAAAATTGTGAAAAATGGCCAAAAATTCGTCGGTTTTATTAGTCCGCTAGAAAAATTAAGTCATGGAGATGAAAATCGCTCTCCTACAAGTCTTAGTTGGCTTATTCCACGTATTATGTCAACATTTCAACAAATTTCGATATATTAATTAATCTGAATTTCATTTATTTCATATGGTCTGGGAGGAGATAGATTTAGACATTTTGCGAAGTGACCTCCTGTTACGACTATGTGACGATTGGTGTAGTCATCAAAATCTGAGTTTGACCTTTTGATTTTTACATGATAAAGGCTAGATCTACAAATTGGCACATTTTTTGAAATTATTGCTGAAGCTTCAAATTTTCGTAAACTAGCTCTACAAAATTGCAAATCAAACATGCACACCCCCTTAATTATCAAAATTTACTTACGAAAAATTTCCGGCTCGTGGAATCCGGCTCGTGGAAAGATTGAAAAAATAAAATAAAGAATATTCTCAGGAAATCAAGAACATCTATAATCAGACGTGCATCGTTTTTCTATTTCCGACTTTTGAGTTTTCTAGAGGCTCTACAGGCCAATGACGTCATCGAATAAATCATTTTGAATATACACAATGTCAGTTAAAATATGTTATTTAGATTCTGTGCAAAATCAAAAATCTACCCCTCCCCTTTTCATTTTATTATTGGGAGTGGTTACAAAATCATTATAACGCGTCGGATACCGCATTTAGAATAAAAATATCTTTTTTTGAACTTGAATTATCACATGAAAATTATAATCTTGTTTTATGCAATTAATAGCGCCATTTAGGCATGATAATGTCAGGACATAGAATATGTGTCGTTTGACTTTACATGTTATACAAAATTTTGGCGTGAGCATCGTCAATAATCATGCGTGGTATCTAGGAAAATCGAATATGTCAAAAATTATGATTTATTTGGCAAACGTGTGTCAATTTTAATCTGGTAGAATTATCCAACTTTTCAATTAACCAGAAAAATGAAATCAAGTAATGTTTTAATTTTATTCACTGTAATGCATAATAGTTCTGCCAAAAGTTTTAATTTTTTAGTCACCATGAATGATGATACTGAAAAAGGGATGATCTGCATATAAAAGGAGAAATAATTTATTATTCTTCATCTGAAGAATCATCAGAAAAAGGCATCATAGTATGTTCTGCTGGTTCATAAAATGAAGTTTGAAGTTCGATTTGATTCAAATTGCCGATTGTAAAAGCAGTGGAAACGGCTTCAATNTCAAACAAGATCTTATTCTCGTCACTTGTAGCACTGTTGAACGATGCTTAAAAATAGATCACAACCGAAATTTTCAGATCATTTAGAATGATACAGGAAAAAGTTATAATCGCTTGTCTAACTGCAGAGAAATACGAATTCGATCTGCCACTTGAAATATGTTTCACAAATCAAAAAATTGATGAGGAGCTGAGAAATGAAAAATTACTGTTAATCAATAAATTCAAATCAATATCTTCTCTCGAAAATTTTCTGGAAATTTTGGCCTACAAATTTCAAATAAGATTAAATTGTATTATCAATGGAAAAATCATGATCTCCGACAATTTTGGACCTGATATTTTCATTTAAATAAACAAGTTTGGCTTCATTTTTCATAGTGATGCTGGAAAAGTACTCTTATTACCACCTGGTATAAATTGCACGAAAAAGACAACATTCAAAATTAGCGACTTATCTGATTTGACACTTTTGTCGGAAGAAGACCAAGTTTCTTTACAATCAAACAACACATTGCGATTCAACGATGATCTCGAAAAAATTGAACAGCACTTAAAAATCGGTATTGAAGTTTGGGAAAGAACAGTAACAAGTGATGGACTATATTTCATTAAGAAGCGGAAAACTGAAACGCCCTACCCAAAGAAACGGTTTCATCATGAACCTTCGTTTTCAATCTTGTTTCTTGTAACTAACCAAAAACTTTACTTTCGCGGAAATCTCAATAAACTTAAAATAAACAAAACATAAATTGACAATAGTTGTTAAGTAATAGTGAGCAGGCATATTGATCTTCAAAAAGTTTAATAATCAATATTTTCAAAATATATCATTTTGATACTCCGGATAAATTTATCATTTTGGTATACTTTCTCGATTTATTACTCTGATGTTCGATATCAATATAAAAGTTTGAGGCCCCGTATCGATGTTTCATCAAAATACCCCAATTGTAGTTCCATGTCTCATTTAATGTTCAATTTTGATGTCCCGCGATGATGTCTTATGTTGATTTTTTTTGGTGTTGCATATCGATGTCTTACGTTACTGGTCCATCCAGATGTTTCATTTCGATGTTTCATTCGGATGTTTCATTTTGATGTCTCGTTTGATGTTCCAATTTGATGGTTTATTTTGATTTTCTAATTTGATGTTCCGTTTTAATATTTCATATCGATGTTAAATATTGATGTCTCATATCGATGATCAATTTTGATGTAAAATTTGATGTTTCTTTTCGATGTCTTATTTAATCTTCTATTTTGATGTTCCGTTTTGATGTCTGATATCGATGTTCAATATTGATGTCTCATATCGATGTTCAATTTCGATGTTCTATTCTGATGCTCTATAAAGATATTCAATATCGGTGTCTAATAACGATGTTCAATTTTGGTGTCTCATATCGATGTTTGATCCTGATGTCTCATATCGATATTCAATTTTGATGTCTAATTAAATGTTTTTATTTAATGTCTCATTTTGATGTTCAGTTTTGATGTCTGATATCGATGTTCAATATTGACGTCTCATGTCGATGTTCAATTTTGATGTTCTATTCTGATGCTTCATATCGATGTTCGATCCTGATGTCTGATATCGATGTTCAATTTTGATGTCTTATTTAATATTCTTATTTGATGTCTTATTTTGATGTTGAGTTTTGATGTCTGATATCGATGTTCAATATT
>SCLH01000906.1:132254-164547 GCA_004367855.1 Oikopleura vanhoeffeni
ATGTTCGATCCTGATGTCTCATATCGATGTTCAATTTTGATGTCTTACTTAATATTCTTATTTGATGTCTCATTTTGATGTTCTGTTTTGATGTCTGTTGTCGATGTTCAATATTGATGTCGCATGTCGATGTTCAATTTTGATGTTCTATTCTGATGCCTCATATCGATGTTCAATATCGATGTCTAATATCGATGTTCAATTTGGGTGTCTCATATCGATGTTCGATCCTGATGTCTCATATTGATGTTCAATTTTGATGTCTTATTAAATATTCTTTTTTGATGTCTTATTTTGATGTTGAGCTTTGATATCTGATATCGATGTTCAATATTGATGTCTCATATCGATGTTTAATTTCGATGTTCCATTTTGATGCCTCATATCGATGTTCAATATTGATGTCTCATATCGATGTTCAATTATGATGTCTTATTTAATGTTCTCATTTGATGTCTCATTTTGATGTTCAGTTTTGATGTCTGATATCGATGTTTCAATATTGATGTCTCATGTCGATGTTCAATTTTGATGTTCTATTTGATGCTTCATATCGATGTTCAATTATGTGTCTTATTTAATTTCTCATTTGATGTTTCATTTTGATGTTCCAATATCGATGTCTCATATCGCTGTTCAATATTGGTGTCCTCATATCGATGTTCGATCCTGATGTCTCATATCGATGTTCAATTTTGATGTCTTATTAAATATTCTTTATTTGATGTCTTGTTTTGATGTTGAGTTTTGATGTCTGATATCGATGTCAATATTGATGGTCTCATATCGATGTTTAATTTTGATGTTCTATTCTGATGCTTTATATCGATGTTCAATATTGGTGTCTAATATCGATGTTCAATTTTGGTGTCTCATATCGATGTTCGATCCTGATGTCTCATATCGATGTTAAATTTTGATGTTTAATTTTGATGTTTAATTTTGAAGTTTAATTTTGATGTTTCATTCTGATGTCCCCATAAAAAAATATCAGTTTGATGTCTCGTATTAACAAATATTTTTGATGTTCAATTTTCTTTAATCCATGGTTCTTGACCCCTGTTTTCAAATGAAAGATTAAAACTTACACGCTCAAAATGATTTGCCTTCGGGCTACTTAACTACTTCACGCTTAATAGATGCCTCAGAAATGCACACAAAAAGAACAACGAATAAGTGGTGATTTTTATTAAAAAATGGTTTATAAGATGAGTAGATTATAAGTTTAAATGCAGTAAATATTAAAGTTCGATGTAATCGCCAAGCTCACACAATTTATTGTCAATTTTAAGTTGGACTTGTTCAAGCCTGGTGATTAAAAAATTGATCTGTTGAAAGTTTGTATGAAATAAATAGAACCACAACAGTTCTGCTAAGAACTTTACAGATGGATGAATTATTTCTTGGATTTTCAGCTGGAAAACTTCTGGTTTCGATAAATCAACATCTGTTCGGTCGTCATCATCTATCCGTTTGACTTAAATAAAAATGTTTAAGCTGAAATCTTTGCTATTTGAAATACCTTTATTAATGAAACAGTAATGGTAGTGATCTAACAACGAGTCAATTCGTTCCAACTGACCCATGGGGTAGTTATCAATGTCTAGTTCAGACATTTTCACGACTATGGCATGTTTAATGGCCAGGTTCATCCTACAAAATTTGAAAATTATTTACATTACACCAAAAATATTTATTGGTCCAATAACGTGTGATAAAGCGGAAATATTGTAACAATTTATAATTGCAAATAATNATATATTAAAATATAATTCACCACTAAAACTGGTGTATAAATATTCGTTAACGAGCTAATAATTATGGTGAACATATAAACTAGAAATATGAATCCACTAATTAAATTTAACAACTGGCGTCAATAAAAATATATCTTCTTCGTCGTTTTCTCTTTGTGCATTCGAAATTTGTCTCTTCGGGCGTGATTGTTGAAATTGTTCATTATCTGTCGAAGTTGACGGTTGTGGTTATTGAAGTTCAGCAGCGGTTAAATTTTGACCAAACACGTTGTTCTGTGGAACAATCTCCCCATTGATATAGTTTTCTTCTGATAATTAAAAAAAAATGATTTAATCATTGTTTAAAAATTTTATTTTGTGATTTGATATAAATTGATTACTCACCATACTTATTCTTTAAAATAAGAGTTTTCTTGGTTCCTTCGAAGAACATTGTGAGAATTTCAGGGTTATGGACTTTTATTTTATATTTGTTCGAATTGTCTCGTACTTGAACAGACATCGCAGGCCTTTAATAAATATTAATTCCTATAATTTTCCTGATTGGAGAAAGATTTTTTTAATAAATCTCACCTTTGACTATTTTCGAAAAATTTGATGTTCAAATTAAAAATGAAGACATCTTTTATTATATACTCGGTCATTTCTGAAACTGAAATACGTTAAATAAATTCTATATGTTTTCACCAAAATCATGTTAAATATAAAGACGTATTGATACGCAAAAATAAATGTTCAGACGGAAATAATAAGATATACGGCAGTTAAATAAATTTAATCTGCTCGATTGAAGTCCCCCCTTGTTCCAAATCAATTTGCTCAATGTCTCGACTCCCATTCCAACCACTGAAAAGTGTTGCCATATCAGCAGTTCTTGCCTCTAAAGTGACCGTAGAGCCACTGGTAAGCTTCAAATAGCAAACCATGGTAGATTTCTTGGTATAAATTGAAATTGAATCTATTTTCATCTTTTGAATGAGTGTTTTAAGATTCGAAAAAAGCTTATTTTATAGAGATAAGCGTGGGTTGAAATTCAGATTGATTAGAGGTTTGACCCAGCAAATTCTTAAAAACAAGTTTTTAAAATAAGTTGACATCGATTAGAATGCTCTTTTCGGAGGAAATGTAATTTGTAAACATAAGCTTTGACGGTTAAAGCCAGCATCGATTAGAATGTTCTATTCTGACGAAAAAGTTTCAAATGTTTGAAAGGTGAAGTGGGCCTGACCTTAAATTTTTCTGTAAAGCGATTTTAAACAAAATTATACTCGTTTTAATTTTTTAGGACTTAGATCATTAGAGTTGATATGATCCGGATAATTCATGGGTTAAGTTGTTGCTCTTTTCGTCTTAACATCAATGTGACTTTCTTCAGGATAAATCTCTGACTTTATCGTTAACTGGTTCAATCTGATTTCTGTTTAAAATTTTGATGAAAAGTGAAAAAACGTATAACAAGTTATGAAAAAATAATTTTAAACTTTCATAAATAATTGAAGTAAGCAATCTATCTAACAATTCGATAGTAGTAGCCGGTGATGCAAATTGAAAAACAGCCTCTTTTTTTACTTTCACAAATGCATGGAAATCAAAGTAAACTAAATTATCAAGTTTTATTTAAATGTTTTTTGACTGACAATTAAGTTGGTAGATCAAACCTGTTGCTGGAAACTTAATCGACTCCGTTATTTGGCAAAGATAACTTATGATATCTAAATCTTGCAAATTTTTTTGCACGATTATAACTCCATTTGAATGATGAATACCAGAGTTTCCTTTCCAAAAACAAATCGACTCTCTAGAAATAATGAGTTTAAAAATCGTATGTAAATTAAAAAAATAACCTGAATAGAGAAGATCGATCATTTTTACCAAAAGCTGCTTTTTCATCATCCGAGAAGTCTATTTTTCGATTTTCATCGATTAATGTGTAAATTTTAGACAACATATTTTCCCGCGTGAAAAACGGGTTCATGTCAGAAGCTGAAATTTTAGAAATAATTATTATCGATATAACCAAAAAGAATTTGATAATTAAACTTTTGAAATAACAGAATAACATCGCTGATTATAAAGACATTAATAAGAATAGAGTGGATAGAGTAAAACTTGAAGTTTTCTGTTCTTGCTTCTTATGGCTTGATGGAAATGTTTTTGAAAGCAATTAAAACACGGTTTAAATATGTATTGAGTTCGATTTATAAGATTAATTTGTACGTCTCAAATATTTGTTTCAGAATATATCTTGAATATTCAATGGTTTTCAGGAAATGGTTTCGTTAAAACTCGATCAAATTCCACATAATTTTTCACATGATGATCAGTTATTCCTGTTTTCGAAACTTTAAAAGAGCACATTTCACCATTTTTTAATCGTATGATATTATTTTGCACTTGGTGTGGTGTATTATTGTATAAAACATTATAATAAAGTTGATAATCAACTTCAATCCGATGCTGAATTCCCTTCGAGCTTCTTTTAAAGCTTTCTGAATCGTTGTCGAAAGCAAAATATGTTTTTGGGGCCAAACTGAATAAAAAAAATTATATTTCAATCTTTAATCGGGGGGCGAATAATTACGCAATCATGGCACCGCTTGAAGTTTCCCATTCCATTTTCATTTTTCCGGGGTACCGCAAATCTCTTGAATTTGTAAAATCTGTCACGAACCACTTTTTTTTTAATTCTGGCCAAACATTTTGTTTATCTGGTCGAACGATATTATCAACCTCATCAATCATCGTCACTGCCAGACTATCCGTGTCTTAAAATTTATTTACAATCTCAAAACTTTAAATATAACGTGTCTTACCCGTATAAATAAATTCGAAACTGTCTTGGATGAGTGTATCGTATAAAAATATAACAAATTCTAGCATGATTAATTTTGATAAATGGAGTACGCACAAACCAGCTTGAATTGGATATTTTTCTGTTATCTTCATAGCGTGCTTTGAGACCTCGTAAACATTTTCACAAATTTGGCTAATTTGTTTCAATCCGATCATTTTTTGAGCTTTTTTGGTCATTCTTTCGCCATAAATTTTTGTTTCTGTGAATCTTTTAGGGTTCTAAAATTATATAATTAACTTGAACGTTTTTGAGGCTATTTCATATTGTTCAAAATTATCGAAAGTGAAGTATTGTATATTTTTTTTTGAGACGTTAAAATTATTTACCATTAGCATTTGACCATACATTGAATTAGATACTAATTTCACGGCAGTCGCTTTAGTCTCGTCGCCGGTATCGGTTGCCAAAACTCTCGTTTCATAAACATTTGAGTAGACATTTTTAAGTGCTGGCGCTCCTTCAAATTCGAAAAATCTGTGTAATTTGACAATTTTGAAGCCATGTTTTATATAAAAACTTAAAAGTTTTGTATGAACAAGAACTTCTTTGGCATTCATTGTCTGCACCAGTGTTTTCCTCGGAAAAGTTTTAGGATTCATTTTCGATTGCATCCATTCGGGAATCATATCAAAAGTCACCTCGAATTTACGTAAAATAGGAGGCCAATTTATAATTCGAAACTTTTCGGCTAATTCAGTTGCTTCAAGGTCTACCAATGCAAATCCGTACAATTCACCAATATTTAATAAGTTAATCATCTCTTCAGTCCTGATTTTATTCTGAAGTAATATTGGGCTCAAATTTGATTGAAAATTTAGAGTCGATTTGATTCGGTTCCATTCGCATTCTTTCTTGTATATAAAGTTAACGTTATTCAATCGAGACCGAATATAATTTTCGCGCTCCACCGCCGCCTAATTTCGATATTAATAATGAAATATGATTCGAATATTTTAATATATTGAACGTTAAACTCGTATATTGATATGAGACATCGAACTGATTAATTAATGTAGGACATCGAAATGATATGTTTATATGGGACATAAAAATGATATTTTCATATAGGATATCAAAATGGTTTATTGTTATAACTTATCGATGTTCAATTTTGATGTCTCATGTCGATGTTCGAGCGTGATGTCTTATATCGATGTTCAATTCTGATGTCTTATAACTTATAAGACATCAAAATTGAACATCGATATAAGACATCACGATCGAACATAGATATGAGACATCAAAATTGAACATCGATATGAGACATCAATATTTAACATCGATATGAGGCATCAGAATGGAACATCAAAATTGTGCATCGATATTAGACATCAATATTGAACATCGGTATCAGACATCAAAACGAAACATCAAAATGGGACATCAGATTAGAATATTAAAATGTGACATTAAATAAGAACATTAAATGGGACATCAAAATGATAAATTGATATGGGGCATCAAAAAAAAGTCTCTGATTTAAAAAATTGATATTTTTATTAGCTAAGAATTAGATTTACCGTTTCTAATTCGAGGGTTATCAAGAAATTACAATCGTCACAACCATGAAAGTAGCAGCCTTGAAATTCTAGACAATAATTCATATCATCTACTTGACAGAATCCATCCATACAATAATTTCCGATCATCTTTTCACCTTTATTCCATGCATGTTNAATTTTCACACGATCACCAGACCTATTAATGAATCGTTCATCTGTATTCATAAATTCCAACCATTCCAGAGAGACTTTGGATACTCCTAATTTTGTCATAAGTTTTTTCTCCATAAAATTGTTTGTTGGTGCCCAATCAAAGCCTGGTCCAGTCGGAAAATCGGCATTAAAAGTTGAAGGGTACATTGAGTTTACATCCCAAAATTTGATAGTTTTCCAGCGAATACCTGAAAAGATTGTAAAAAGTATTTCGTTTTGTGATTGTTTTTTTTACCATTTTTATTAAATTTTGCTCGAGCAGCAGCTGGTTCATCAATCAATGTCACATGTCGTTTGGTGACTCCTGTCCAACCTCCAATAATGTTATCTCGGAAAATTTTTGTGGCATCCGTACAATCAGGAAAAGTTAAAAAATTTGATGAGGTTTTATCATAATGCGAGTACATTATCGACCTAGAAAACCCTGGAAGACCAAAAGATTGAATAGGATTAAGACCAAAATTACGCTCAAAAATTTTAAATTGATTAATCATGGCTAAACTTGACGGTAATACATCACTAATATTATAAAAACGTAAATATGCTTCGAAATTAGGCCAATGATCGATATGTGTTAGTGGCAAGTTATTATGATATTCATAGATATTTTTACATTTTTCATATAAATCAACGTTTACTGCACCAGTTAAATCACTATAAAAATGCTCAATTGCCGGAAAACGAGTACAACTTCGTATTTGGTCAATACTTTCAAAATACTCGTAGGGATACGTCAATTTACTTGTATTATCTCCCCAAACACGTAAATACGTGTCAAGCGACATTGGACTAGTAAAATTGAGTAAATCTTTAAACCATAATCGACCAATATTTACTGAAAAATAATTGGTAGCTTTTTTAATAATATGGATTTCAGACAAGTCGTTGGTAATCCTGTAGTAAATTTTTATGAGTCTATGGAAAATAATATTCATATCATACTTGCTGCTATTAAAACCGAAAATATTTAACCTTGTAAAATTTTTTAAATAAGACCGAATGGCAAAAAGATCGCTACGTGTTGTGTCCTTAAAATCTTTTGCGTTGAACAAATCATTGATTTTAAGAATGGCATTTTCAACATCATGATCAATTTCCATTTTTTCCGACTCGAGTAAACAAAATTCCAAAAAGTGTCGTACAATTTGCTCTTCTGCCTCGACAGTCGAATTTTCTACAACCCATACTTTTTGAGTGTGGACATTATTAATGAAACTATTCACTGCGATAGAAACAAGTTTGTGGCTGAAAGTTTTTAAAGATTGTCCACAAAACGTGTTTTCTTTAGTTAAAACACATTCAATATCATAAAATATAAAATTTGGATTTTTTGGAGTATTTATCAAAAATTGGCGGCTCAAAGCTAGTTCATGAGGTTCACAATCCGATCCAAACATTTTTTGAATAATTTTTGGATTTAATTGAGCCTCTTCGATAGTTTTACAAACTTTCAAATGGAGCTCTAAATCACGTTTTTGTTTAAATTGTAATTTACAACCGGAACTCACATTCTTGCAGTGAAAAAAAAATTTGAAGTATAAATTTTCATCAGTTATCAACGCAACAGTGTTTGATTCTTGTTGATAATGAAGTTTAAATTTGGGAAAGTTAACATTTGAACCAATGTAAATGGTATCTAACTCAGAATTTGATGATTTTGTCCATACTTCAAGACATATATTAAACCTATTTTCTATATCCGCCATATTTCGATTCAAAAGAGGACAAGGTTCATACACTGTTCCGATTGGTTTTAATTTTTTGCGAAAATCAAAATTTCGTCAAGTCTGTGAAAAGCTTGTTTTTCAAATAATACCGAGTGGCCAGGTAAAAAATTGAACTTTTCAAGAAAAAGAAAATATTTACCATTTTTTAATTTTAAACAAATTTGAGGGCCAGACCCATATTTTTCTATGGTTCCTGATCTGTCAAGAATGATCTGGACATGAAAATAAGAGGAATTATTATTAACATTCTCTGAAAACCTTTGTATCAGTAATTCATATTCACGCCTCAATTCTCTTGCATCAAAATCTCGTCTTTGAAAACGATTATTCCAAATATAATTTTTTCTTTTGAATAAAAGGGTGATAAATAATATTGGATTTACCAAGTTAGGTGGTAGCTCAATTCCCTTTTTCATTTTATAAAAGTCAGATTATTTTTCAGAATTTATCTTGCTAAGCTAGAGGGCAGAATATTCGACTTAAAAAGACTCGTCACTAGATAACCTAAAGATACTTCAGTATTGTCATGCCGTTTGCTGTATAGTGAAAATAATGCAGTGAAGTTGGAAGTGTAAAATCGAAATATTTAAATCATTTATTTTTATTTAGTACAGAAGATAATAATCAAAATTAATCAAGTTTGGCTTTGAAAAACGTAGAAGAAATGTTACAGAAAAAACATTTTGCGTCCTCTCGCATATCGGCGCAATTTGCGCAGGTTGGTTGGGAGCAGCGGCTACAGGTCCAAAGTTCCATTGTGGATTCACACAGATTTTACACTTGTACTTGAACTCTTCATGACGAGAAAGTTTAAGGCTGGCGATTTTCTAAAAATATCGATAAATTACAGATAAATAATATTTAATATTCTCGAATAGTAAAATTTCAAATAATAAATGTCACCTTTCGTAGAAGTTTAATGTACGCGCGGTCATGTTCTCGAGCATCCATTTTACGTTGTTCACTATTCAAAAATTGTATGTGTATAATTTTACACGACAAAAATAGTAGTCAGATTGCGTTTTGGCGCCATCACCGACCACAAGAAAAGTTACACGCGAGCTGCACGTGGTTGCAAATCAACCTTAACGTAACATGTCATAAATATATGTATTTTATCAAGCAAATAAAATGCTGCCTCAAGTTTCACATACCAGGTTAATTTTGATGATAAAATCAAAAATAATAGGATTTCCCGCGGGGTAATTAGTGATTAAATCTTTACAAGTCGAAAGAAGAATTAATGATTATCACAAGTTCAAACCCGAAAAATACTTTATCATTAATAAAAACGCAAAACTTGACAATTTGAACTTGAATTTTCAATGTCAAGTTCAATTTCAGAAAAAAATCAAGTTCAAGTTCAAAGACTCAAGTTCAAGTTAAGTTCAAAAGTCAAGTTCAAGGTCATGTTGGAATGGCGTTATAGGTCAGTATAGCTCTAACTACTGGCATTTAAATTGTCTAATTCTCATTTTCATATCAAAATTTTCGATTTTGCGCACTTTTCGCTCGATTCAGAGCCAAATTCGAAAATCCTTACAACACCTTGCTCACCACCCTTTGGGCTTGTTACATTTCGAAATGACGTTGTTTTTGAAATGAGGCGAAAAAGAAATAGGACTTTCAAAAAAAAAAATTTGCTCGCGGTTAACTCAATTTACGGTTGGTCGAACAATGCTATAAAAAAAGTCAGAAGTAAATGTTTCCAGAGATTACAACTACTTTCTGAATTTATAAGATTGTTATGAAGAATTAAAAAAGTTATGCAGCCTTCGAAAAGCCTTTCCAGCATGGACAACCCCTTAAAAACGCTTAATTTTTTATTTGCCAATAAAATTTAGCGCTCCAGCTCTTCAAACGGGGTCGCTAGAATTTTCTTTCACCCCTTGTAAAAATTTGACTTTAAAATCCATTTTTTTGAAATTTTATAAACGAAAAAATCCTGGGTCTTAAAATGACCAGAAAAAATTCTTTACAAGATAGCTTAAACACATTAAAACCGATTTTCTATTTTGAAATTCCTTATTTCAAATCGTTCTGAATCTGAGATGTGCGGGCATGAGTGGCTAGGAGGGTCTTAGGAGTTGTGCCTCAAAAACCCAAATACAAAAAATTCTTAGAGTGTTGGCTCCCTCAGCCCGGCACATCTCAGATCAGCAAAGGATATCGCTCTGAAAAAATGTACCAATCTGCCGGATCGATGCCATCCCCTCAAAGTTTTGTGCATGCATAACAGTTGAAATGAAAAATTTATTCGTATCTAGGGCAGATATTTTTTTCGGAAGTGAAATTTCTAAATTTTCAACTTCAAGTATCCCATAAAAAATTTAATTATTATAAACTGAATTTAAGCAATCAAAAAACTGTCCAGAGTTGTACTTTATTACCATATATACTTGAAAATAATAGAAAAAAATGTAATAATCTGCTTTATAGGAAAAATAAACATTTTTTATCAAAAAATCATGATTTTTCCATCAAAATTTTTGACTTATTTATAAATTACTTTTGATTTATGAGATATAAATCAAACGGACAAGACTATGACGTAGCCCAGATACTTTGCATCGTTTCGGACAGAAATGTAACTTGTGAACAAACTGTGACCGTGTATCACGTGATATGGTATACCCTGCTTTTCTCACTATATTCTAGAACTAAAAATTGAAATTCTAGAATATAAAATGTCGGATGCAAATATTACTTTTCAACTTCCTTATGCAGAAAATTGAAATTCCAACTGCCTTTACCTTTCTGTAAACAACATTCAAAGTAGAGCCACAATTGTGTGCTCTGGTGCTTTGGCGGAACTTTTTTTATATGCTCACAAGGGTCAAAGCATTTTGAGTCAAAATTTTTGACACAATTTACAGGAGTGAATACATTTGAATGTGCATATGTAAATTCAAACCATGAGGACAGCTGGTAGAATTTTTTTTTAATTTTTATCGTAATTTGCATGACTAGAGAGCAATTTTAAAATATGCTTAACCCTCCGAAGCATATAAAAAAAGTTCCGCCTCGGCATAAAAGCCTTTCAAAAAGCTATTTTTTGAGCGTTGTTTACAGAAAACTCTTATAAGATCAACCTACACTTTTTCCTGTATAATCAAGTTGAAGAGTTAAACTTTTGAAAAAAATATATTATATTCTAGAAATTTTATAATTAATTCTAGAAAAAAACGTTCGAAAAGCAAGGTTATTTAAACCACGTGATTCTACTTAATACTTTTGTCTGATTGACTTTATCTGTTTGGAATCAAAAAATATCTTTAAATAAGTTCAAAATATTCATGAAAAAATCACGTTTTTTAGGAAAAAATTGTTAGTTTTCTCGATTTAATGAAATTATTTGATCATTTTTACAATATTAAGCCAAATATGGTATAAGTGTATCACTCTGGGATGATTTTCACAATATATTTATTTTTTCAAAACATATCAGTTTATCCATACTAAAATCAAAATAGGATATTTTGAAATTTTACTCCCAAAAAAATATTTCTGCTCCAGATATGTCTAGAAAACTTTTTTTTTTCTTTTAACTTAAACTTTTATTGATCATGTTTACAGGAAAAAAAGAGCAATTACTCGAAAGAGCTCTTTAGAAGGCCCGAGTGGTCAACTTTTCAGTAATGACGCTCTGACTAGATTTTTCGGCTGAGATAGCTTATATCCAAAATAGGCTGCATATTCCTATTTTGGACTTTCGGGCGTATAACCCCGTTCTTAGTAGAAGTCGCGCAGAAACCTCTCTAGCCCCCCCCCCGGAAGAGAAATAGCAGAAATGGTTAAAGGAAAAGGCTGTTTGTCGTTGGGTGTTTTCGGACTGAAAGTTGGCCTGCGAGATGGTAGTTCTAGGTCAGTGGAATGCAGGAATTGTTCTCTGTTGATTAGATTAGTAGGTAAATGTTCTAGAACATGTCAAAAACAAATAATTGTTAACCTTCGCGATTCTAAGTTTATTTTCAATTAATTCGCGGCATATCTCGTTTGATCACGAATAAGGCAGCATTTGCCCCTGATATTAAAAATTATTTTATTTTATTTTGAGATCAGTTGTAAGCGAGTCGGATAAAGTAAGGTCACATGGTATTTTGAGCAAGAAATAGAGAAACTTTTCAGTGTCAAGAGAAATTTATAAATCAACTTTTATAGATATTTACAAAAAATAAAAAATAAATTTCAATTTTGTATTATTTATTTCCTTGGAAAATCTCTTAGTCAAATATTGCCGAATTTTATCAGTTCTTATCGTTAAGAATATACCAGTATAAGAATCTAGCGTAATTGTTTGACGGCTATTAGTTAGTTCTGTCCTTACTGATCCAATTTTAATCATGCCATTTATTTTGGCGTTATTTGAATTTTTTGAAACGGCGATGCTTTTTACTGGAAATGTTGCTGATAAGCTTTCGTTTACCTTTTCAAACCAAGGTTCTAGGCGTGAATTAGTTGCAAAAAGAATAAATTATAAAAAGTTATTATTTCAATGATTTTTAACTTCAATAGTATTTCAAAATGAGAAATATCTGTATAAATAATGTTTTATATATAAGGGTCTGAATTTATTCGGTTTAGTTTGATCCATCGATAATTATGTTTTAATCGTAAGTTCGAATTTTAAATTAAAATTTCAGAATTCGTCAAAAAACTGGGGCTTGGAGAAGTTGTTTCAATAGAATATGTATTTTCCGCTGGGTTTAAAACGATTGTTACAGCCGAAGGCGGTGGAGTCGTTAGTGCCGGATTACAAGGCGGCTTTGGTTTTTATAATGGAAACCTGCGTATATGAGGTAATAATTATGAAATTTGCGACTTATTACGATGATTTAAATTATGGATATAACTAATGTTTGGGTTATAAACATGGTGTAATAAAGTGTAATTTTTAGGAAAAATTTTATAAAAACTTTACGAATGATTTTGATAATTAGTCCGCAAGAGTATTTTGGTGATAACATTAACCATTATTACAAGGACAGTAATTAATTTAATCAAATTCTTTGAATTTTAGTTTAAAATTGTGTATTTATTTTGAGGAAAGAAAATTCCGTGCATAGTTTTATAATGTCGGGTAGTAGAATTATTCTCGATTTTTGCATTTAACAAGTTATAACTACGTAATATGACACTCGATGTCATTAAAATATTATAGGGGTATATTGATAAATCTTAAAGGGAACCCTTTTATTTGTAATTTTTTGATATTGACGGTTTTTTAGTCACTAGGACACATCAAAAAATAAAATAGAAGATATTAATAAAACCGATTTTAAGTTTACTTCTTCGTTATTGAAATGTGGCCAGAAGTATCGGTTGGTAGGCCACATGGCGCAGATGAAGGCTGGTTATATAGCGGACCAGTGCTACGACGATTATTTCGAGTATCTCGGCGAGTTGGAGGAAATTTTCAGCACATTGTATGCTGATTTTACCAGTACTGGTAAGGACCGAGCCATCGAGGAGTTGTCTGATTTTTTCCACGTTTCAAGACTCGAAGAAAATGCGGAGGAATTTTTTATTTCATCCGGAGATTTTGCGATTTTTGAGTTTGGCGTCCTAGAGAAGTATCTGAACGAAAAGTTTGATCTGATAATTGCATTTGTACGTCGTGCGTTATTTTTCAGAAAAGCCGAACTAGGGATATATTCGAGTCCCGCTGAATTTGACGACAGAGTAGTTTTAGACGTAAATATACGCGAGAAATTGCTGGCAAGTATGGACGCGTTGGATTGGTTTTTGACTACGTCGAAACTGGGTGAAATAGAGAATTATTTTTTCACTGATGCCGAAGCTGTCGAAGTCAATTTTCCGTCACCAGGCGATGACGAAACATTATCTTCAGACGAATTAGTGATATTCGACAATGAGAATCGGCCACTCAAGTAAGTTTTTAATGTTGTTTATAATATTGATGACGTAAATTGTATTTATTAACGATATTGTAGTAATAACTACTTAGCCGAGATTAATTATTTTCGCAAATTGTACTCAAAACACTTTTCTAAATACTGGCTTAATTGAAATTATAATTCCAAATTTTGATCAAAAAGTATTTCTTTTGAAAGTAAAAGTTAAGTTAAAAATGGCCTTTCAATCAACTCGTGATAAAATTTGAACCAAGCATCCGAAAAATTTTAGAAAATATTTTCAGATTCACATTATTGAATTTTAAAATGTATTGGAAGGAGAAGTTTCTGCGATCATTTACCATCATTTTTGGCTGATTAAAAGTGACTTTAGCCTTTCAAAAGGCTATATGCCTCGGAGGGTTAATTTCAGCTTTTTTCAACTCTCGAATGTTCAGAACATTCGCATTTTCAAGATATTCAAAAAAACAATAGGTTGTGCCACATATAATTTGAATCTTGTTTTCTGATTATTAGTTTTTTAATTTAAATCTGGCTAAAAATCAGAAAATGTTTTTTTACAACAATAAAGAATTTTTGTTATCCGAGTTTGACCGAAAATTGAAAATATAAAACGCTTAATTCTTGACACACAACCTAGAGTAATTTTCTGACCACTAGGGACCCCAAAATTTTTTTTATCATTTAGGTCATGTTATTTGGTTACGATAACCTGTGTGAGGTCAAAGAACCCTATAACCCTTTATCACACTTTGCTTAAAGTGCGTAGCAACGTCGATTTTTCTATGCAATTCTTCTATTGATTTTCCTATTTGGCTACGCATTCTAAGCAAAGTGTGATAAAGGATAATAATGCAAATTCAATTAATATTCAATTTAATTCAATAAAAAACTACTTACTCGTGCATCTGGTGGACAGGACTCAAATCCTCATTTTTTATTTTACGAATTTCATTTTAATTTTTATATAATTTTTGGAAACAATATATATAGACATATTATTATGCCCAGCAGCACTTCAGAGGTCAAAATGTCATTAAGTGGTTAAAATTCATTTCCGAAAATTGGATTATTCATCTGGCTTCGAAAATACAAATCGCGCTCGTGATATGAATGTTATTTTGCGCGCCGTGAGTTCATTCCCAAAAAAATATTTTGTTGGCCCTTCTATTTACTTGGCAAACACAATGTCGGCTGAAATAGTCTGAATCAAATAGGGCTAACCCAGTCCAACACAACCCCCTTAAACGTGCACCACATTTGTATGCAGCAAAAGAAAGTTTTCCCTGGTGGAAAACAAAAATCAAGCACTTATAAACAAGCACCAAATTTCATTGACGGTCAACAATTTAACTATTATTTTGTGTTCAATCGAACTGTGAATAGTAGGCCGACCAAATATATTGCTAATTATTTCAAAAAATTTGTCATGTGATAAATAAAGGTCACTTTGAAATGCTCGCAAATTTCCATCATTTAGCACCCACAACCCCCCTGAGTCGTAGGGACTTTCTAGTGAGGAAATTATTCAGGGATAGTTGCCTTTTCGTTTTCTGAGTAACTACAAGAATATTCAAATACAGATGACAGATTTTTAAGAATAACGATCGATTTTTGAATAACTTGATCTATTTGAAGAAACAACAATCTAGTTTACTAAAATCTGCTATTTGTTTATCAACAGACTAGTTGTGGGAATTCCACATGTTGGCAATGGCCTCTCAAATGTAAACAGGCATTTCTCAAATGTGAAAGACCTTTCACGCCGATGGGACGTTCCCATCGGGAACCCCCTTAACCAGGCTAGGAAAAGGGAAGGGAACGTTCCCTTTTCCCTTCCCCGAGAACAGAAGGTAACGAAAATTCAGAAAAGCAAAGGGGGAGGGAAGGAAAGAAAACTGAGGGTTCGGGGAAGGAAGCGAAGTAGTTTTCCAAAAATATTCGATTTTTTTTTAGGCGTGATTTTATCCGACAAATTCATTTCCGGGGACAAAAACGACTTTTGAGCAACTTTTTTTTTGGCCATTCAGGAAGAGGCAAAATTTTAAAATATTTTTTCTTAAAAAAATAGCCATCACCAGAAATGCTTAAGGGGATTTTGGGGTACAGGACAACTCTCCTCGGTTTTTACTTTTGGCTCGAAAATACTTTGAGGGCGTTTTTGTGCGGGAGCAAAAAAGTGTTTATTGCGGCGGTTTGAATAAAGAGTAGGCAGAAAATAATAGGAGATAATTACTCAGAATTTGAATCTGAAACTAATTAAGCAAAATAGTATTTTTGCAGAGGTTCAAATAAATAAAAATACGAAAATGAAGATAATTAATCCGAATCAGAAAACGACGGACAATTAGTTTGATCGGGATTGTTGGATATAAATGAAAAGTTGGCTTGCCCCAAAAAATTGCTTCAAACGTCAGATGTTATTCTCCGATCAAACGCGATCATTCTCTGTATGATGGTCTCCTACGAAAAAAGTTTAAAACCATTTTTTTTAATTCTCAGAAGTGCGGCGAGCAAATTTTTTTGCGAACCAAACGGTATATTTCTCGCTTAGATGGGGGTTAAACTCAAAATTGCTATGGGGATAATTTCTGGATAAAATGATCATCTAAAAGCTCGACGTAAAATCATATTTCGAATTCTAGCTGAATTTATAACATCGAATATAAAAATGAACTTCTCGGGTTTTTCTATCAGATGAGCAATAATAAATTAATATGATCGTCTTTGATCCTAAGATAACTTTGACGTTTGAGCAAATTTATTATTTTTTTAAGTCTGAGCTTTCGTGTACAAACTGAACACGCGACATTTGTTCATTTATTTTGACATTCTACTTTGAATAAAATACAAGTTCAATTTTCATTCTTCGAAAATCCCGATCAAACTAATCTTCCGTCGGTTTCTGACTCGGATTAATTATCTTTATCTTCGTATTTTTAATTAGTTTCAGATTCAAATTCTGAGTGATTATCTCCTATTATTTTTCTGGCTACTCCTTTATTCAAACCGCCGCAATAAACACTTTTTTGATCCCGCACAAAAAACGCCATCATATTAATTTCGAGCCAAAAGTTAAAACCGAGGGAGAGTTGTCAGCATCCGGGATTGTGAGTGCTTCCAGCAACGCTGCTGGGGAGAAATTTTTTTCGATAATTTAAAACTTTATCGGAAAAAGATTTGAACAAAATATTAGATTTTCCAGAAGTTTTTGCTGGTCTTGCCAAAAATTTCGTAAAAATAGTTCATTCACATTATTGTAAGGGTTACAACTTACATTGGGTATTTTTGACTTAAAATTTAACGTGGGGCAAATTGTTTAATATGAAGATTAGACCTTCATATCTTGCAAGAACTGCCCGGGAAATCGTATGACCGCTAATCATATCGATCTGAAAAAAGCGATTTTGAATTTCCCACCCTATGTATAGATACTTGCTCACTTTGGTTTGTAATGTCCACATGGAACCAAAGTAAGCGACGTTAATAATTTAAACGTCTATATTTTGTTTGAAATAGCACTACAATTAAAATTTGCTTAATTTGATTCTTTTTAATTTTTGAAGTTAATTATTTTAATTAATTAATTTTAATAAATTATTTTGAAAATAAGCCCTTTTTAAAACTCAAATATATTTTGGGAGAATTAAGTGGACATCTATGTTTTTAATTGCACATTGTAGTTCGTAACCTTGAAATGTATGAAATTGATAAATTTCTAGAAAATATTCAAAAACCAACTGTTTAATGCATAAAACCTAATTGCTGCTTTTTCTCTCCATGGAAGTATACCGTCATATCCACGTATCCGAAAATTACATACTACTAATGCCGATATTATTTGTCAGAAAAACATTCTCTAGAATTTAGCCTGAGAATAATTTTTAAATTCATCTTTATTCGCCGAGATTTTTTTTTTAAATGCATGGCTATAGTTAAATATAGGCATAATGTACATTTGTTTTACAAAACGAAGTATAACTCACTAAAGGTACATGCGATTTATTTCTCTTTTTCATATATCATTCTCGATTCTCTAAGTAAAACTATCACCTGCTCTGAATCATAATAATTTCTGTTAGAATTCTCGCAATCACTATTTTATGCAGATTTAATGCGCGCCATTATTACATTGATCAGGCTAATAATTAAAATATGGAAAAAGGGGCAAAAATCTTAACAATTATAATATTGAATTACTTTTATTAACTGTTACTTTTTGCTGTGATTATTGTTCTTTGTAATTTGAGACTATCCTATGTCTAGAATTTAAATAAATTAATTATTTTCGCAAGCAAATCCGATATTCTAGAACTAGTTATTCGATAGTAATAAACTGTTTTTTGCTTGCAGTCAATTTCTCGTGTGCTGGATGGTTGGATACAAGAAAAATAATACCGAATTTGAGACCGTGATCGACAATAACTACTGCACTCACAATCCCCTTAAGACCTCGTCCCCCCTAAAGCGATTCAATACAATTTATTTTTACATTAATTTTTATATTTGAGAGATCCCTTTTAAAATATCCTAAGGTTAATTAACACTAGGGAACAGTTTTTTACAAAAGTTGATTATTTTAGAATACTTAAATTTTAGCTCTTTAGCGCCGTGTATTTTTTTTATAATTTGAAACAAAATTTTTGTACTTCATGATGTCGCAACATGTCGATAAATTCTAGGGTCAAATTTTTCGGTCATAATTTTGTTCGCAATTCACAGTGCAAGGTTGTATAGTATGTATACTTCTTAAAAATTCAAGAAATCGCAAGCCTTCTCCTTTTTCGGTCCTTCCCCGGAAAGCGAAGGGAACGATTCTCAAGGAGAACGACAGCTAGGGGAAGGAAAGAGGGGAACGAAAAATCTTGAGGAACATTCCCTTTTCCTAGCCTACCGTTAACTTACACAGACGACGAAAACGCAACTCAATGGCTCATTTCATAAATCGACGATTATCTGCGAAAAATTCAAAAATACAATTTTGAAGGAAAATTTTCAAAAAACATTTAAAACCAGAAAAACTAGAAATAAACATTTTGAACGGAAAAATAATTACGAAAAAACATTATTAAACAAAAAAGACGACATGCGGGAAGACATATTCTCAATTGTACAACACAGTCTTTTTTCAATAATTGTGAAACTTTATTTCAAGAACAATGAAATAGTTAACTATTCACCAGTAGTATTTGATTAAATTTAATTGATTGAATCAGTAAGTAATGAAATAAGCTTCCTATTATTTGAATTGTACGTAATCACAGATTTAATTCAAAAAATTATAACCTGAGCGGATATAGAATATTCGATCAAAGATAATGTTTTTGTGCGTTGCTAACGTCTTAGTGAATAGAATCTGTGCGCTCTTTTTAAAACGTCGACGTTCTCTTGTACTGATGAATGAGATACATTTAAAAAAATATTGATATAATTTTGATTAATAAGCTCATTTCTGACTAGACGAGCCCTCCGTAACGGAGGTTCCGTTAGCCTCGAATTTTTCGGATGCAAGATTTTTGTTCAGATACATATCAGCGAGAAACATTATTTGCTCAAACAATATGTACTATTCCACCATTTGACATTCAAAACCCTTATTTGAGCTTAAAAGAGACGACCACCCCTTTTGATATAATATAGTATAATTTATAGTATACTATATTAAAACTATATTAATACTATACTATATTAAAACAATCCTTTGATATTAAGTTATGAGCATCAAAAATTTTATTAGTTGTAGCTGGTCTCAGACGTTTAAGATAAAGGCCGTATGAGGTAAATAGCCTATATTTATAGTTAGATTATTTATAATGTACATGTTAAATAAAGCCTATAGGATCTACCGGTTGTTAAAAAAAACGCTGGGCATTCCGCCTGGGGGCAGTGGTTCGATACCGCGGACATATTTCGGGACTGAGAATCAACACATCTTGGCAAATATTGTTTATGAGCAACACATGAGTACACAGTTTGATATCAAATATCACTACATAGTTTTAAACAGTTTGATATCAAATCTGAATGTGATCCCCGGATGTCTGACCACTAAGTGCTGCACTTTTTCAGGGTACATACAGTATGTGTTTTTTTACTTGCGAAATCAAATTGTCATTTGGGTAATTACGGCCAATTAAAAATGGTAACTAGGTGGATTTTATTTTGAAAGACAAGGCTATAGCCGATTTCAAGGGTTTGAAATATAATCCACCTAGTTTCCATTTTTTTTATTGGCCGTAATTACCTAAATGACAATTTCATTCGCAAGTAAAAAAACACACACTGTTATGAGATACACCACCTTCTCAAACGTTCTGACATTTTCTCAAACGTCCTGACAAAAATTTCAAAAGAATACAATTTTTCCAACGTCCTGACACTTTTTCGATTTTTAATGGCAATAAAACTGTGTTTTTTTAATAAACTAACTTTTTAGTGAAAAAACAGCTATATTATTCAAAACTTCTCTATTTTCAAAAAATTCCTCCCTTTAAACATTCTGCACCAGTCACCGATCACAAATCGTTAATAAATTACTTATTTTAAAAGTCAATTTTACGCCCGGTACTGACTCTAGCCATATAGTGTTCACAATAGATAATTATGTTATAAACAGGGTTTTAAAAGGGATGACTTTTGCGTGGGTTTTTCATCCCCTTTTTACGTAGGTTTAAGCAAAAGATAGGCAAAAAATGGGGATAGAAAATCCGGCCGGGAATGCTTTTACAACCCTGGTTATAAATCAATAATTATATGTTCAAAAAGTCCCCGTATGCCTCCTAGAATCATATTGTTCTCAACCAAAGAGCTTATCAGTAGTTATTAGCGTGTCCACAGTGTGGACTCCGAACCGTTCACATTTTGGCTTTCGGCAACAACTCATCTCATTAAGTTTTTAGATATCTCAAAATGACCACAGTGTGGTCACCACACATATTGAAAAAATCGAGAAAAATTTGTCCAGACCATCTTTTTTCAAAACATTTGAGATTAATACTTAGTTTTTCACGTTTTTAGGAAAAATTCAAATACAACTGTTGCACTTGCAAAAAAAATTTAGAAAAACCGCAGGGTGAAAATTCTCACATAGTATTTAGATCTCAGAAAAAGAAAAACAGAGTTAACTGTCAGCTACTAATATCCAAGGATAAAGAATTTTTAAATCGTGCTTCTAATCTGCATTCGAGGCGGATATCCATACAATATACGCAGCGTATAAATTATATACGATTTGTCCTAATCATAAATCATCAATAATCTTACTTGCTTAACTCGTGGATTTTAGAAGTCAATCTGTACCCATACTCGATTTCCGGCAAATAGTAACCATTCTTATAAATCGAGCCATATAAGCAAAGTTTCATTATTAACATACATTTTTTNTTTTTTATTATTTTAAAATACAATTCAGCCAATTTGCTATACAATTAAAATAAAATTTTTGTTTTTTCGATAAATTTAAAGGCATTTAATGGGGATGAAAAAAATAAATTCGGGAAAATGACCTCCAGTGACACACAAAAGTGGAAAAATAATATAAATTCAAACGTTTATTTATATTTTAAACTACCGCATAGTTAACTTCAAATGATTTTCTATAACTTTATTCAAAAATAATTATATGTTTTACACAAAATAAGTACTGAACGGTCACTAGAGAGCAAAAATGGCCAAATTTTTGAGATTAACAGGGGATTGTTGCTCTCTGGCGACCGTTCAGTACATATTTGACCAATAGTTGCTGATATTTTCATCAAAAAGTCGAGCCTCTCGATTCTTCTGAGGGTACTAACGAGTCTCTACGATGAACTTTGAAATTAACGGTAATTAGATATACGATACACAATATACCGTTTATTATATACGGTACTTTGAAAAGTACTCAAATTACATAGAAAAAACTTTGGGGTGAACTTCAAACGTTTTTAAGACTTTTTTCTGATCACACCAAAGTTCGAATAAAATCACGCGATGAAATAATTGAAAAATAAGGTTTGGAATATGTCATAAATAAATCCTTATTTCTTGAAAAATAAGATCACGTGACGTTTTTGGAAAATTTCGTTATCTTCAAAGTTCTTAGATTATGTGTATATTAGTCCTCAAAAATGTTTGGCTTAATTTGAGTACTATTTGTGTACTTGAACCAAAACCTTATTTCTTAATTTGAAGGTCACGCGATCGTTTTTGGACTTTGATGTACCTGAACCACCCCATCCCCTAACGACGTTTGAAATAAAAAATAACACTACTCAAACAGTTTATTTCCTTTGCATGCGATTGTTACACTCGTTTTTTTCCAAACGTGGACACGATAAACAGCAATGATTCATATTTCTCAATGCGAAATTTATCCAAAACTCAAGACCAAACTGAATATGCGTACCGATCCGAACGAAACGGCAATAAAGATTTGGTGAGTGGTTCTTGTTTTATTCGAAAATGCAATTGTGAATCCGAAATATGTAAGGCGCCGCCCTAGCAAAAAACGCTTAACCCTTGTGGCACGCAGAGCCACAATTGTTGGCTCAAGCATTACCTAAAGAACATTCAAAAAAGGCAAAACACAGAATCGTAGAATCTTTCTTTCAAACACATTATAACAAGAATTGAATTCGAGTTCCCAACATTAATAATTGAAATTTTCTTTCGTAACTGTTTGCGTTCCAGTATTCGGGTGTTGAATTATTAAGATTTTTTGCCTATGTTTCACTTCCTGAAAAATTATTCGGAACTAACATAAAATACACATGTGAGATTAAGGCCAGTTTTTAGTGAAAGTGTTTTGTGCATCGCCATAACAGTTGAAATTAAAAATTTATTGTATTTCTAGGGGCAGATATTTTTTTTCTGGAGAAATTTCTAAATTTTCATTCAAGTATCCCATAAAAAATTTAATTATTATAAAATGATTTAAGCATCAAAAAACTGTCCAGAGTTGTACTTTATTACCCAATAACTTGACAAATAATAGAAAAAAAAATGAATAATCTGCTTAAGGGAAAAGAAATGCAAATTTAAGAGGGATTGGGGTACAGGACAACATCCTCGTTTTTTACTTTTGGCTCGAAAATACTTTGAGGGCGCCTTGTGCGACGTCAAAAAAAAGAGTGTTTATTTGCGGCGTTTGAATAAAGAGTAGGATAAAAATAAAGGTAGTAATACTCAGAATTTGAATTCTGAAACTAACCTAAGCAAAATAGTAATTTTTGCAGAGGTTCAATAAATAAAATACGAAAATGAAGATAATTAATCGAACTCAAAAAACACGGACCAATAGATTACGGGATTGTTGATATAAATAAAAAAGTTGCTGCCCCAAAAAATTGCTTCAATCTCAGATTGTTATTCTCCGATCAACGCACTATGTTTGATGTATTCTCCTACGAAAAAAGTTAAAAACTCATTTTAATCTCAGAAGTGCGCGAGCAAATTTTTGCCAACCAACGTATTATTCTCGCTTAGATGGGGGTAAACTCAAATTGCTATGGGGATATTTCCTGGTAATAATGATCATCTTAAAAGCTCGACCGTAAACATCAAATATTTCGAATTCTAGCTGAATTTATAACATCGAATATAAAATGAACTTCCGGGTTTTTTCTATCAGATGAGCAATAATAAATTAATATGATCGTTTGATCTAAGATAACTTTGACGTGCTGAGCAATTATTATTTTTAGTTCTGAGCTTTCGTGTACAAATTATTTCAAAAAGTTTTAAGGTTGTTGCGCGACAATTTGTTCATTTTTTGACATTCCTACTTTGAATAAAATACAATTTCAAATTTCATTCTCGAAAATCCCGATCAAACTAATCTTCCGTCGGTTTCTGATCGGATTAATGTTATCTTTATCTTCGTATTTTAATAAGTTTCAGATTCAAATTTCTGAGGATATCTCCTATTTATTCTGGCTACTCTTTATTCAACCGCCGCATAAACACTTTTTTGATCCGCACAAAAAACGCCATCATATTAATTTCGAGCAATAAATTAAACACCGAAGAGATGTTGTCAGCATCCGGGATTGTGCAGTGCTTTCCAGCACAGGCGGGAGAAATTTTTTTTCGATAATTCTAATTAAAACTTTAATCGGAAAAGATTTGAACAAAATTATTAGATTTTTCCCAAAGTTTTTTGCTGGTCTTGCCAAAAAATTTCGTTAAAAATAGTTCATCACATTATTGTAAGGGTAACAACTTACATTGGGTATTTTTGAACTTAAAATTTATACGGTGGGGCAAAATTGTTTATTATAGCAAGATTAGACTCTCATATTCTTGCAAGAACTTGGCCCGGAAATCGTAATGACCCGATAATCATATCGATCAAAGAAAAATCGATCTTAATTCTCCACCCTATGTATGGATACTTGCTTCACTTTTGTTGTAATGTCCACATGGAACCAAAGTAAGCGACGTTAATAATTTAAACCGTCATATTTTGTTGAAAATAGCATCTACAATTAATTTGCTAATTGATTCTTTTTAATTTTTGAAAAGTTATTACTTTTAATTAATTAATTTAATAAATTTTTTGAAAATAAGCCCTTTAAAACTCAGAAACAGGGTAAGGTTTTTCCCTTCTTTTTTCCCAAACTGTTACACTTGATTTCCAGCGCGTTCGTTGTGAATCTGAGAAAAACTTCTGTACAACCAATAAAACTTCGCGAAATAAGTCGCTGTAACCTAGTTTGGAAAAAGAAGGTAAAAACTTACACCTGTAATTTGGGAGAATTAAGTGACACCTTTGTTTTTTTAATTGCACATTGTCGTAAACTGAAAGAAGAATTGATAAATTTCTAGAACAATATTTTAAAAACCAACTGTTTAATGCATAAAACCTGAATTGGCTGCTTTCTCTCTTATGGAAGTATTACGTCATATCCACGTATCCGAAAATTGACATACAGTCATGCCGATATTGATTTGCAAAAAACTATTCCTCTAAGAATTAAGCCCTGAGAATAATTTTTAAACTTTCTTTATCGCCGAATATTTTAAATGCATGGCTATAGTTAAATATAGGATAATGTACATTTTTTACAAAACGAAGTATACTCATAAAGAACTCATGCGACTTTATTTCTCTTATGTCATAATCATTCTCGATCTCTAATGTCTAAAACTATCACCTGTATCTGAACTCATAATAATCTTTAATCTCGCAATCACCATTATGCAGATTTAATGCCGCATTAACTTGACAGGCTAATAATTGAAATATGGAAAAGGGGCAAAAATCTTAACAATTTATATTGAGAAATACTATTTACTTACTGTTCTACATTGCTGTGATTATGTTTTTTAATGTAAGACTATCCTATGCTATAAATTTTAAATAAATTAATTATTTTCCGCAAGCAACATCCGATATTCTAGAACAAAGTTTATTCGATAGTTAATAAACTGTTTTTGCTTGCAGTGAATTCTTCGCGTGCTGGATGGTTGTAATACAAAAATAAACCGAATTTGAGACCCGTGACGACAATAACTACTGCACTCCACAATTCCCCTTAAAGACTCGCCCCCCTAAAGCGATTCAATACAATTATTACATTAATTTTTATATCTTCTGAGAGATCCCTTTCTTTAAAGATATCCTAAGGTTAATTAACTAGAAAATGTTTTACAAAAGTTGATTAATTAGAATACTTAAATTTTAGCTCTTAGCGCCGTGTATTTTTTTTTTATATAATTGAAACCAAGATTTTGTAGCTTCATGATGTCGCAACATGTCGATATATCAGTTCAAATTGTTCGGTCATAATGTTTTCGCAATTCACAGTGCAAGTTGTATAGTATGTAATACTTCTTAAAAATTCAAGAATCGCAAGCCTTCTCCTTTTCGGTCCTTCCCGGAAAGGCGAAGGGGGAAACGATTCTCAATGGATGAACCCGACGCTAGGGGAAGGAAATGTAGGTGGAACGAAAATCGTTGAGGAACATTTCCTCTTTTCCTAGCCTACTACGTTAACTACACAGACGACGAAAACGCAACTCAGTGACTCATTTCAAAATCGACGTTATCTGGTAAAAATTAAAAATACAACAATTTTGGAAGAAACATCTCAAAAAAAAACATTAAAACCAGGAAAAAACTAGAAATAAACATTTTGAACGGAAAAAAATAATTACGCAAATAACATTATTTAAACACAAAAAAGACGACATGCGGAAGACATCCATTGTCACAAACAGCTCTTTTTCAATATATTGTGAAATCTTTATCAAGAACAGATGAAATAGAACTCACCAAGAGTATTTGAAATTTAATTGATTGAATCCAGTAAGCTAATGAAATAAGCTTCCTATATTTGATATGTACGTAATTCACAAAAATCAAAAAATTATAACCTGACGGAGTATAGAATATTCGATCAAAGATAATCGTTTTTGTGCGTTCTAACGTCTTACTGAAATAGAATTGTGCGCTCTTTTTTTAAAACTGTCGACGTTCTCTTGTCTACGATGAATGAGAAATTTAAAAAAAATATTGACTATAATTTTGATAATAAAGCTCATTTCTGACTAAGACGAGCCCTCCCAAGCGGGTTCCGTTAAGCCTCGAATTTTTCGGGTTTGCCAAATTTTTTGTTCAGATACATATCAGCGAGAAACATTATTCTGCATCACAACAATATGTACTATTCACCATTTGACATTCAAAACCCTTATGAGCTTAAAAGAGACAACCCCCCTTTTGATAAATTGTATAATTTATGCACTATGACTATATTAAAACTATATTAATATCTATTACTATATTTAACACAATCCTTTGTAACTATAATGTTATGAGCTATCAACAATTTATGTTGTAGCTGGTCTTCAGACGTTAAGATAAAGGCCGAGTTATACTTTTCTCTGTAAAATAATGTACATTTTGTTCTACATTTTTTTCTGACCAATAATATCGGCATTATGTGATTTTTGGATCCATGGAAATGACGGTATACTTCAATGGAGAGAAATACCAACAATTAGGGTTTATGCATTTAAAGATTGATGTGATGATATTTTATAAAAATGAATCAATTTTTGACTTTTCAAGGTTACGGACTACAATATACAATTGGAAAAATAAACGTTTACTCAATTCTCACAGAAGATATTTGAGTTTTAAAAACGGCTTATTTTTCCCAGCACATTGCTGGAATCACCCACAATCTCCTTAAGCTCCGGAGAACTACAGAATGTTGCGTGGGTCCCTGCAGGTGACCAAACGCATAAAAATGCTATTTTATATTTTGAGCTCAAGAAGGAATGATGATCAAAAACCAAATACGGTTTCGACCTTCGATAATTGCTGGAACAATTATCTAAAACAAGCGACACAAAACCACGGGTTTGGTCTCGGAGTTCTGATCACAAGAAAGTACACTTTGTACTTTTCTTTATTTGAGTATATCCCTATAACACATTAATGTGAATCTAAGAATGTGCGGGTAGAGGAAAGTTAGGATTGGCCTTCCCAGGAGTGGCCCTCCTAACACTCTTCAACCCGCTCATTCCCAGATTCACATTAATGTGTTAAAAGGATATTATATTGGATTGTGCTCAGTAATAATAGGCAAAAAATTTCAGTTTTTCAGCTTTTTTTTTAACTTTGATTTCTTGCGACTGATGACCGATTTTTCGCCTTCATTGGTCCTTGAGTCTGGTTGCCTGGGAACCATTACGGTATTTAATTTGGTCCTGATTGTTTTTAATACGTTCTACACTTAAAAATATGAGTGTGTTTAAAATCATACAGGATAAATCATTCTTTGTTGTTTATTCGGCAAAAAGGTAATTGGCTGCGTTTTTATTCATAATTTTATGAATGAAATTTATATATATACGTTGATATGTCTACGTTGATATCAATGACATTTTTAAACTCACAATCAATAAAACATTTTGCTTTTTCATCATGTTTCATACAAAAATAACTTTTAAAGTATTTTCTTTGTGGCTTGTCTGTAGTATGTTTTATCATCACATCGAAATCATCATCCATTATGATTATAAGAGTCATATGATAGATAACCCAGTAGATAGATTCATTAAGATATAAATATCAAAAAAAAGGTATCATTACGAATAAAATATTTCACATTTGTTATTTGCAACGTTTCGCTTACGCAGTTTTAACAAAACAGAAGTCTCGACATGAGCTAAAAAAATCACAAAATAAGATAATGGATTTAAATTCGACAAGAAAAGACAAAGTCAAAATAACTACTAGTATTTAAAAGCCCTTTGCATTTCACTGGACATAAAAATCAAAACAGTAGTATAAGATGGGGGTAACAATTATTCTGTCAATATGTGTCAGTCCAAATTCCTGTTAATATTTCCTGTTTAATATTATTTTTTAATTTTTTATTTGAGTCATGAAATTTGTCATTTGAAATATAAACGCTAAAAACTTCATCCAGAAGGTTTGAGATTCAGAAATCAGCCGACCGTTACAACAATTAAACGTCAAAAATGATTTCGCCATCGGAAATAAAAATTTTATACTCAAAAACCGAAAAAATTAAATGTGTTAAAATTATACGTGTATCAATTTGTGCGTGTATAAAATACATGTATGTAATAATGCGTTTATAAAATTATCCGTGTGTCAAATAATGTGTGTATGAAATTATACATGAATTAAATAATGCGTGTATAAAATCACCCGTGTCCAAAATTTATTCGTGTATCAAATTATACATGTATGAATTAATGCGTGTATAAAATTAGTAAGTAAAAAAATTAGCGTATACGAAAATCATACGCGTATAAAATTTTGAGCATATCATATCATCCGTTTATAAAATAAAACCCAAATAAAATTTAATTTGTCCAGAATTTTACCTGTATTTAAATTATGAGTGTACAAAAATTGAATGTGTTAAAATATTATGCGTGTATAAAAATTATGCGTGTATAATTATACGTGTATAAAATTATTGGTGAATGAAAACAATACGCGTATCAAATTTTGCTTGTATACAAACTTTACGGGTATCAAATTATCATCAAATTAAACGTGCCTGAAATGATATGTGTGAAAAAATTTTGAGTGTATACAAATATTACTTGTGTAAATTAGGCGTGTATGAAATTATACTTGTATAAAATTCATGCATGTATGCAATTATATGTGTAAAAAATTGTCCGTGTATCAAATTATGCGTGTATAAAATTATACATTTATGAAATTATACAGGTAAAAAATTATGCGTGTATAAAATTATGCTTGTATAAAATTACGCGTGTTGAATAATTATATGTGTAAAAAAATATACGTGTATAAACTATGCGATTATAAAATGATGCATGAATAATATCATACGTGTTTAAAATTTAAAAAGATATAAAATTATCTGGATACGAAATTTTATGCGTGTGAAATTTCGTGTGTAAAAAAATAATGAATGTATGAAATTATAATAAAATTTGATGAAAATAAGCCTACAAGTATACTTATGTGTGTTTTGAAACATTCACATAAATTTTTTTTCATATTTGTATAAAAAACGGGCTGAAAATATTACTCATGAGTACTCAATGAGTACCTTACATTGTAATGTATAATAAAACTCTCAATAAACATGTAGTCTTTTACAAATATCAATAATAAATTTTGATCAGAACAATTTTATCTAAAACAATATTTTTTTATCATATACATTTTATCTCGACCATTGTGCAATTTTTACACCACATTTCATCAAGAGCTGAATTTATTTAAACTTATTATTTATCAGAGTGATAAATTTATTCTGACCGTCATTTTATCTCGACCAAGATTTCATTTTTACCGTTTTTTTTATCTTGACCAGGATTTTATTTTTACTATAAAATTATCTTGACCATAAATTTTATTCAAACCACTAATTTTTTCAAGACCGTGGTTTCTATCACGAACAAAATGCCATGATTTTACTTGGACCACTCATTTTTCCAAGACTTTAATTTTATCACGACTATAATTTTTATATCATAATTTTTAAATACCTTAAACTGATAAAGAGGTTGTCGATTTTAATTTTAATTTCTTGTTAAAACAAGTCAGAGTCAAAAAGCTGATGAGAATAAAAATTTTTGTCAGTGTCCACGACTACCTCAATATTGTTTCGATTTATAAAATATGAGTGAAACAGATGGATGATGTTTATTTCAAAAATGTATAATAAAATACAGTAAAAATCAAATAAATATAAATAGAATAAGATTTTTAATATTAAAATAGAAAAGGATTAAGGTATAAATTGAAGTATACAAAAATTGTTTGAACACGTACTATTGAATGACAATCAATATTGTTAGAATATCATAAAAAAGATTATAAATTAATTTTAATGATCATTTTCAAAAATTTATCATGAAACACATTGAAAGTTAAATTAAGTATTCAATAAATAAAAGTTTTAATTAAAAATTGAAATGAATTGTTAAAATGCATAAATCAGAATATACAAAAATTTTGTAAAGCAAAAATTAAAATAACAATCAAAATTGCTTCAATAATCATGAATTTCAAAAGAAAAGAAAATTATCAACTCACAAAAACCGACATATTTCTGTCAAAGTAGAGAGTTTTCACTGTTGTTGGGATCCAACACAAATACAGTTTTTCTGTAAGGGGCTTACAGAATTTTAACTTCACAGGTATGGTAGCGAACAGATTTTCGACAGGGTCATAATGATCTAAAATTTCCAGTGAAATTGAACTCAAGCCCACTTTTGCTTCTCCGACTGTGAGGGGTATTTCCCATGATAGTCGATTTTTTGTCTTTTGTAGATTGCTGTCACTAAGAGTCAGTCGTATGTGCTGCATTTTATGATTTTAACTACCATTTTAATCTCTTAGCGTCTTCAGTTATAAGAATAAACATTAAGTTTTTAATCATTGACCTTATCTATAAAGAAATTGTAACATTGTTTTATCAAATTCGATATGGTACTTTTAAGATTCCCACTTGAAGAGTTTTTTCAAATTATATCTTCTTCGAGGTTAAAACTCAAAATAAAGCATCAATTCACAAAATTGAATATAAACATATTGCAATTGATCAATTTTATTTAGATTTCTTTCAGAAATTGTTATGTCATTCATTTTTCTCACAAATGTTCTAATGACGGCAAAATAATCGCAAGTTAAAGCGGAAAAACAATCAAAATTCTAAATTTTTTCGAAATAAACTAATGTCAAGAAAAAATTTCTTTAAAAATTTAATTTACGTTTTGCATTATTTACACAGGTTTAATTCTTGAATCTTTAAGGGAGTGGTCGTCGCTGATTTGCCTGTTTTTTGATGCTCGGTTTTGGCTTAAATAGCAAGGTGGAATTCCAAAAACTTTTTTAACGTAAAAAACAACTCTTCGCAATCATTTCCGGAATTTCAGTGATCTGATACAATCCAACCTACGCACTCACATGAACTTATAGTAAACCCTACCACAAAACACTAAAAAGCTATCTTCTCCGTCATTTTTCATTTATTTTTTGTGTCAGGCTCCAGACCATCAATACGAAGAGTAATCTAAAGCATTTTTTCGAAATTAAGCTTTTGTCGGACAAAAACTTTTAAAAACAAAATCTGAAATCGAGGTTTAGAAGCTTTTTCAAATACTATCTCCTCCGCCAATTTTCAAGATAAATTTTCGGTTAATACTTTATATGAAAGCTCCAAAGTTTTGAGTCAAAACTAGTTTAACAATAATCTAGAGCGTTTTTCAAAATTTCGATCAGACTTCGTTCTGGAGGCATATGAAGGTTACTATAATTTTTCAATATTTGAAACTCAAAAAGCTTACTTCTTGTATAATTTACATCATTTTTTTTTTTGAGTCAAGTTCCGTAGAAGCAATATCAACAATAATTTATATATTCAGTGGTTTTCAGACATAAAATATTATATTTTTTCTATCAAAGATAGTTTTTATTGACGTTTCGGCTAAACAGCCATTATCAGATTGTGAAAAAAATGGATTTGCAGAATTCGAGAGTTGATTTTTGTGAGTGCGTAGGTTGCATTGTATCAGATTATTGAAATTCTGGAAATAATAGCGAAGAGTTGTTCTTTACGTTAAAAAAGTTTTTCGAATTCCACCCTTGCTAGTTTAGCCAAAAACCGTATCTAAAAACAGGCAAATCAGCGACGACCACTTGTATCCGACCATTCAGCACATGAGAAATAGATTGCAAGCAAAAAAAAATTTTACCATCGAAAAACTAGTTCTAGAACATCGGATTTACTTGCAAAAATAATTTATTTATTTACAATTCCAGACATTGGATAGTCTCAAATTACAGAAAATAATAATCACAGCAAAAAATTACACTATGTGAAAGTATTTCAATATTATAATTGTTACAATTTTT
>SCLH01000907.1:0-29728 GCA_004367855.1 Oikopleura vanhoeffeni
AAGGGTCGCCGATTCAATTGGATAGGTCCAAGTGTTTCGACTTATGCAGTAAAAAATTGAACGATTTTTTAATTTTGTACTGTACTTAATTTGTGAAGACAACAATAAATAATTTTACTAGTATATTAATTATTCAAAAAATCGTTCTTAACGTGTTAAGCTATTAACTTGATTTTTGAACTCGACGGGGCTGGTTGAATTATAAAAAAACACAAAATCCGTAAATTACAAAAACTTCCCAAAAAACTTAAAAAATTATCGAAAAAAATAATGTTTTATGCTTTACAATTAATTAATAACTAAATCAATTAATTGATAATTAAAGTAATGAATCAATTAATTAATAATTTGTATAATAAATCAATTTATTATTGAATAAATTAAATAATTAAGAAATTAATAATTGAAAACATGGATGTATTTTCTAATTTAAACTACGTTTCGCGTCAGCATCTTACAGGTTTTTGAACAAATTAATTAATATTTTTTAATTATAAATAATTATGATGACTTTTGGTTTGAATTGCACTCTAACCAGAAAAGGTGGGAATTCAAAGTCAATTGAATTAATCTAATAGATCAAAAAATCACTCGTCGACATACTTTAGGATAAGCCAACTCGGTATTTATGACAATCAGATTATTACGAGTATGTAAAATCCACCAAATATGAAACCATCAGCATTTTTATTACCAGAATATATAATCCTATGAGAACATGATGTGGGTTTTATTTCAACAACGTTTAAGAAACGCGCTTTTGATTTGTAGACATTTTCCACATGCAATTGAAACCGCAGCAACAAAACGTGAAAAATCAAAAAAACAGTGTTTTTGCAAATATCTTAAATTTTTCTGGAGAATAATATTGGTGTCAAATTTCATTATGAAATAAATATTCTCTTAGGTTTTTTGAAGCCTCAAATTCATCGGTGAGAAAGTTCGCAATTTCGAATCGAAACCTGTACATATCCTTTTCCCAACCTAAGTCCATCTTAAAAATGCTTACTATCTCTAGAGCGCGTGTTCGAATCCCACTAATGTCGTCTTAGTGATTGTCTTGAGTATGATTATAGGCAAGAGTGCTTGATATTGAGACCGCCAAAGTTGATCGGTGTGTAATCACTCAAGCAATCACTAAGACAGATGGACTTAGGTTGGGAAAAGGATATGATCTTCTTGACATTTTTTTCAAGTTACGTAATTGCTGACTATCACGGAAATATTTTGCATAGTTGAAATAATTGAAACGTTGGCTGATCTGCTTATCTTTGCGGACAAGCGGAAATTTTTCAGAAACACCCAACTATTCAGATACTCATATCACAGTGCTAGTATCTTGATTTTGAAAGTAAAACAGAGTTAAAGGACCTTTTCAAAAATAATTAATCTAATGTGATTTAACTCCGCGTTTTTATCGTTGAAATATCTAAATTTTCAATATTTTAAATTTGAACATAAAAATGTTTTCCAGCTGATTTGGTTCAAAAAATATTTTTTTACATTTTTCGAACAAAAGCTTCGGAGACAAATTGGCTCGACCCGAATAAATCTTCGTGTAAGCAGCTTGCAGCAAGCTATAATTTTTGCGAAAATAGTTTAACTGATCGGATGTGCAGTTAGTGAGAGAAATAAATTTTCATTTTTGGTCTTTGAAGTCTCCAAGACACTGACCTTGACATCTAAAAGATGCGACACTACCATCATTGTGATTTTTTTGCCCAAATCAGTCTCGTCTTAAATTTTACGAAAATCTTTCAAAGTTAACTGTACCTCATTAACTGATCAGGAAGGTTTTAAGTGGTGAACCACCGTATTTTTTAAGTGGCGATTGATATTCTAAAATAATGGTTCGATTTGTTGTTTTTTTCAGGTTATTATCTTGACAAACGTAACGGTACAGTAACAGTAATATATCACGAGAAATATCTAATAGCATGACATGCTCCGCATCGCCGCAACTGTACCCTTACGTTTGTCAAGATTCATTGTTGGACAAATGACAAAATTTCATTATTACTATTTTTTTTAGACGAATAACTAGGTCGCTTAGATTAGGGTGGTTAATGCGGACAAAAATCAGTTGCATTTTTTTTAGGTTTACAGTCATCGTTTCCTAACTGATTAAAAAGCATCCCTGTAAAGAAATGCCAGTTAGTTGATATCCCTATAAATTATAGGCTATAATTGGCTGAGAAAGATTCATTTGAGATTGAATTAGCTTTATTTTGTAGTATTACCAAATTTAAATATTTATATGAAATTTTGTGTTACCACTTCAGAATCTTAAAATGTAACAGTCAAAAAAGCTTTTACTTGTACTATTTTCAATAATTAAAAAACCATAATAATTCGAGGAAATCATGAAATAAAATTTTTGAAATTTTTTTTTGCAATTCTTGTTTTTGGGGCCTTATCAAAGACTAAAAATTCTGGGAGAAATTAAAAAAAGTGATTTTTTTTTAAATCGGGTTTTTAAATATATATATATTTTTTCACAGATTACAGTCTATTGTATCACAACTTTTGACCGGACGCTTGTTTTAAGCCCATTTTCAGGAAATTGTGTTACACAAATCGGATTCACCACCCTAACTTAGAGAGAAAGGTATCAACAAACATATTGAGAAACGTAAGGGCCCTAGGCAGTCTGTTTCGTTTAGATCGCGTGTGAGATTTACGCAACGACATTACGTCCGATTGGCCTATTTGGCACCGATACTGGGCCCTATTAGGTATCATAAATTTACTATGTAAACCCTTAGGTAATAGCAAATATTAAATATTTTTTTTACGTAATTTTGTTATTAAATAATTACAAAACTGAGTGCGTGTCATTTTTCGTGTCATCAAAGTTTATCAGGAAGCAAAAAGTGAACTTTAGTTTCAAACTTTTAATCACAAACAAAAAATTTGCTTTTAACCTTCTCCAATTATTTCATTCAATTATTAATCGAGTTAAATTTATTTCAAATTACGTTTTGGCCTTATGCAAGACTGATTTTGTGATGGGTTCAGACATGCTCAGGAGAGGGTAGCTTTTGTGATAACGGTTAAAATCTCAGGTTAGTCAAAGAAGCGATATATCTAGACAATGAAACGCGTTATCAGTCGCAGTCTCTTCTACACATCTATTCATTTAATCTTATCGTCTACTCAGACAAAATAATCAACTATCCAAAATAATTATATATCTATTATAAATTAAAAAAAAACGCCTAAATTCAATCGAAAGGCCAAAAAGTTCTATTTATTCAATAAGTTATTGAATTTATTTTATTAATGGGGATTGAATGTATTAAGCTTTACCGTATGATCCATTACAGTTATAAAGTAATTATGTGAAATATCAATTATTTTTAAATATGAAACTGATATTGTTTAATATAATAATGTTGGTATTGTTTTTTATTTAATAATGTTTATTAATTATTATTTATTTTTTAAATGTTAATTCACTTATTTAACTTTTCAAAATTACTTTTTAAATTATTTATTTCACTCAATAATTAATTTTCAAGTGTTTTTCAACAAAAAAATAGTTACTTAAACGTCCTGGAAGTCACTCAAACTTACTGACAGTACTCAACGTTCTTACAAAATTTGTAAACCATCATGAAAATATATTTAATAAAAATAATTTATAATTTAACAGCAAATTACTACTCCTAAATTAAGCTAAAATTCCGTAAGTTTCATGCCAAAGTCATCGAGTTAGCAAAAGAATGAACTTTATTTATCATTCTTTTCTCACTATGAACGTGAATTAAATTATTATCAGCCTTTTCGGGAAGTTAACGGACGTACCTATTAGGCATACCTAATCAAAGTGGAACGCAAAACGGGAAATGAAATTATGCAGCAGGAGATAGTTATTTTGTTAAATGGTGTAGAAGAGACTAAATATAAAAATCGTCGAAATCTCAGATTTAATTAACGAAAAGTCAATTTGAAATTCCGCAGTTTTAAAATGGCCTAATTATTTAGAGCAGATTTGTTTTTTTAACTCCTAGACGCCTGATGGGCAAAAAAAACAGGTCAGCATGGCCAGGGATTGGCGTTTTAAAAATTGACTTACCAAAAATTAAACTCCAATATCAACTTACCACCCAAATTTACGATTAAGTTTTACATGAATACCTTTAATCGAGGAAGAACGAGAATTTTGAGTCGGCGAATTAATTCGTTTTTTGAATACGAGTCATCTGATTTAGTTTTCAGATAGCTCAAACTGAGCACAAATATCTAGTGAGTGATAACATAAAAAAAAATTGGTCCGAATCGGACCATTTTTATTTGATTTTTTTCTGAGATTACTGAAATTGTCTAATTACCAGTTTTTGTTCAAAAATTAAAAACAATGGTCTTATTCTGACCCTTTTTTGTCAATTTATTCTTCTCTCAATATTTGTGCTCAGTTTAAGCTATCTTAAAACTTAATCAGATGAGTCGTTTTCAAAAGCCGAATAATGAGATTAATTCGCCGCCTTTACTCAAAATCGTTCTTCCTCGATTAAAGATACACATTCGTGGGTCTTTTTTAAGTTTCGAAATCTTTTCTTGATTAAAATTTTCAAATTTTCGAAAAAAAATATAATTCAAATTTCTACAGTATGATAAATTTTGAAACAACAGTTGCATTAATTGACTCCAAACGTATCATATGAACATATTATTAATGTTTCCAGAGTTGGCAAAATCATATTGCAACAAAAGGTGCTGATTGGCTACAGAATATCATTTGTGGCTTTACTCTACATAATCTTTGTTTTTTTGATCTTTAAAATTTATATTTTAATTTTAAGGTTTTGAATAATTTTTCCATTAATTAACAAGATAATATTAAAAATTAAATTATGGTGGTTGTGCAATAAAAAACAAAGATAACTGACGATTAATCACTAGGCTTTGCAAAACCAAATCAAGGGATGAGTTATTTTCAGCTATAAATAATTTAGCCTATAAAATGAATTCTCCCGAGCCTTACTTTCCATTTCCCGCGAAAATAAAACACATACTGTATATGTATAATTTAGTTTTAATTTCATTGGAAAATTCAGGTAATTTACGACCAGAAACATAAAAAAAATTCACGTTCCAGCCCATTCCAGCTAAAAAATTTTCCGAGTTCAAATTTTTCACCCCAGTTTTGGCCAAAATTTCGGAAAAAATCTTAAAATTCGCCTACGCAATTTTTCAACTTGATTTTTTTTGGAAAATTGTTTTTAGTGATATCAACTTTTTGTTCTGAAAAAGTTCCCGGTAATTTAAATTTAGCATAATTTATATTTGATATCAAAAATTCCAATTTAAGCAAAATATAGAAATTTTGAAACAGCATTATTTGACCACCAGATGAAGGAATTTTTTTTTCGAAGTTTGCTCTGGATTTAAGTTCTCCCGTGCGCAACCCTATCTATAGGCTGTTTTTAGTTATGCAATAGCATTTTTACTTGATAAAAATTGGCATTCGATTTCAAAAAATATTTGAGCTTCTGAGGAAAAACCCGTAATCACAAATTAAATAAAATAATCACACGATGACTAAATTTGAGTGACATTTTAAATTTAATTATAAATTTGTATGGCAATGGAAACTCGTACTGTCCAACTGGAGACACTTTTGAGCGAGGGTCTCCGAGTATCTGTCAGATTATGCAATTTCGAGGATGAATTTTATGAAACCTAAGCATGTAATAACATGATTAATCGTTCAATCATGCATTTAATCTTAAAGATCTAACATAACTTAAAATTTTCGGAATTTATTTTATAATTCTTTATTTTGTGATTTTCAAGCAAAAGTTATGTTACCGTACATAAATTTTCTAACATAACGTTTTACTAATAATTTATTAGGTTTCAAACTTTGACGAATAATTTTCTATCATACCTCAGATTTTTAGGATTATTGTTGATGTGATTTTGTGACATAAGTAGGGTTGCACTACTAGGATTCGGACCGTGAGAACCAGGGCAAAAAGTCAAAGTTTTCAAACGACTGTGCTTGCAGTAAAAATGCATAATTAAACAGAAATTTGAAAAAAACTTTTAAATTAAAAAAAATTACGGTATTAAAATCTTAAAAAAGGGTTATTTAATTTTTTGAAAAGTATTTGGCGTGACATTCATTAAGGGGGTAGCAGCGATGTGGCAGACTGGCGTCAATTTAATCTACGAAAATAAGTAGCTGGTTTATTTTTTTGTACTTATTATCGTTAGCTGAACTAGAATAAATGTGAATCAGCTCATTAAAATCATTTATATCTATTTAAGGGGGTCGGTGCATTTTGGCAGATTTGCACTTTTTCATTTTTTTTCGCTTGATGGGAAACTTTTAGTCACTGCAAACATTGTTGACAAAAACTTTTTAGACCGTAACTTGGAACTTTTGAGCTCACTTTGTTTAATCTGATTTGTGTCAAATCGATTATTTTTACTTTATAAATCGTCCTTTGAAAAAACACTCAAAAAACGCGAGTTTGCTATCGAAGGTGTCTAAATTACAGTAAATTTTTTTTTGTTATTAATTAAAAGCTCTAAAAATGGTCTCGACCACCGTTGAAAATTTATTTAATTTCGATTTATACGATTTTTACGTCAAAATCGAAAATTTAAATTGTTGAAGAAAGACGAAAAAACCGAAATTTTAGCACATCCAAAGAAATACTTTTTTTCATGAGTTAAATGAAATACATTTTAATCGGTGGATGGGTCGGTTCACCAATTTGCCAAGTTTGTGTGTGATAATTTTTTTTTAATTTCTGCATAAAGAGACCTTCCTGATGAACATTCTAGCCAAACCGTATCGTTTTACTTCAAAAAGAATACGATTCAGAGTATAAACAAAAGCAAATAAACAAAACGAGGAACATTTGAATATAGTGAAAGTAGCCTATTCCCCAATATTTCAGCTAAAAGATTCCATAAAAATAAGTTGACAATTTTTAAACAAGAATAGAGCAAAATTTTCAAAATATTTTCCAATAGTTTAGACGGAAAATCCCAAAAAAAATATCATATGATTTTTTCCAATATCAATATTAAAACATATGTGGTCACCTACGCGAAAAGTTAAAATGACCATTTTGAAGAGTTTTTTCCATTAATTTGAAACAAATACTGTGAAAAAAATTTAATGAAAAAATAAGGCATTTTTTTTATAATGTTCGGATCTTTTTTCAAAAATTTCTCATAATTTGTGGAATTCAAAAAGTTTAATTCGGACTCAAAATTTTCTTAAAAAGCAATAACTCGAAAAATTTTTAGTTTCAAAAGTTGCCTGGAGTATAAACATTACTTTGGTGGTATATTGAGAAACATATATAAACCGAGTGAAAAGTTTTTCATCGAGAGCCCATATCCGTATCTGTCAAAATGCACCGAAGATTTTTATTTTTGAATTCGTTAAATTTTCAAAAAAATTCAAAGCAGTAAAAAAATTTTACGCATTTTCGTCCAAAATTTTTTCTTATTTTTTTTGAAATCTGTAAATAAAAAAAATAGTCACTCTGAATTTTTTCATGCATGTCTACATATTTTCTGACTGCTGTTTCAAAAATCATAAAATGTTTATTTGTCATTTTTTGTCGACTTTTTTAAAAATATTATGAAAATTTTCCGCAAATCAAGTCCAAAATTTATTAGTGGTTTTTAGATTCTCCTTAAAAAACAAGTCGAATCACTTGTGAAATTTTCTGGTATCTTTTTGGTTTCCGTATTTCAACCGATGGACGGGACGGGTCAAGCGAATATCGTTTCTGTACTACTGATGAAATTTACAACACTTGAATCGCACTAGTTAAAATGTCGATTTCAAACGTTAGACCCTAAAAATTCCCACAAAATTCTCCCGATTTTTTGGTTGTTTAATAATTTTTATTTTGTTCGAAAGTTCTGCCTTATAATTTTCATTAGTTAAAAACTTATATTTAATACTCGAACAAATCACTGGTCCGAACATAAGACCTAACTCAAAATTTACAGGATCAGTTTTATGAAACCTAAGCATGTTAAAACATGATAAATCGTTCAATTTTATCGAGTCTTACATATCTAACATAACTTGAAATTAAGGTTCACATTGATTGATCAAATGATGAGATATAATTTTATTGAACTTATTTTCTCGTAATCAATAATTTGAATGTTCTAATTAGATAATTATAATTCAATGTTATTGTAGGGTTGTTTGAGACATTTATATGATATTTATATACAGTATATATGATAATATATAATGAGTCAGTTTGAAAATTGTATTTTATAACGTTTCAAGGATATTACATCGTCAGAAGTGAGAAAAAATAGATTTTACAAATAAACAGAAAATATTTTGTGTCAGAGCAATTCAGCGAAAAAAATGCGAGATAAATTTTTTTTAGCGGTTCTAACGAATCGGGCCTCAGGTGCGCACAATTAATGCTCGATTCGTTTTATCTAGGTTAAAGCAGTATTTTGAGATTTGCATGTGCATAAAAATTTCAGAATTTTATGCTCTTTTTGTCTATTTAGGGTAGGTTTCTTTTTCTTTGTCTGTAGCGTTGTCCTGATCAACGCCTAGTACATTAATTGTGCGCACCTGAGGCCCGAATCGGGCCGACCGATTCGTTAGAACCGCTAAAAAAAGTTTTATTTCGCAATTTTTTTGCTTAATTAATGTAATTGCTCTGACACAAAATATTTTCTGTGTATTTGTTGAGTCTAATTTTTTTCACTTCTGACGATAGAAAAAACCTGAAACGCTAAAAAAATACAATTTTTAAATTGACTTATTATATCCTATTACGAGGAAGGTAGATCAAAAATGCCTAGGTAAAAATACAAACCAATTACAAGGTAAAAATACAAACCAAATACAAACGAGAGTGAGACGGGCCAACCAACCAATCAAATCCCTGAATTGAACACACAATTGGTTTGTATTTTTACCTAGGCAATTTTGATCTACCTTCCTCGTAATAGGATATAATTCAATGTTAGTTCAACTGCAAAAATCGCGAGACACAAAATAATTCCAATTTTTATTGGCTTGAAAATTGCAACCGTTTGACCCTCCTTAAGTCCAAATAGGTGAATTAGGTGCGTCGGAATCTTATAATTTGAACTTTTTTTTGTTCACTTTTGTTGAATTATTCACCCGTGGCTGAGTTCACTTGTGGTAAAAAGCTCATTAAAATATTTTGGCGTGGTTCATTATTGTAAATTTGTAAAACGTGAGAACAAATATAATTACTTTTTAATTTATATCGAGTCCAGTTTCTAATTTTTCAACTGGATTGCTCAGAAAATGACATAATGTAGTACTTGAAATATTATTAACATCATTTTATAACATAATTTTTGCAAAAATATTCTTCAATAAAGTTTTTACTTTATAAAAATTACATGATTTGCTCAAACTTCCCATAATTTTAGTTTTATTTTAGTATCGAAAATCGCGAGACAGGAATAAACCAAATTTCAGATCGCTTGACGAATTTTAACATTTTTTATCCAAAACCCCCGGTTGTGGGTGTCGCTGATTGGAGGGGTGTGCAGGGGAAATATTCTTTGCATTTTTCATCTCTGATCGTTTTTACGGTCATTAAAAGCGCTAAAGAGCATATAACTATGAAAAAATGGCGTTTTTAATTGCTATCTCCCTTGTTGGCCTTCTTCGGAAATTTTACAATTTTCAACACATGAATAAAAATGAACTGTTCAAGAGTTCTTTGCAAATTTTAAAATTTTGCTCTTGAATGCTCTTGAGCGCCAAAAATATGACATTTAAGTTTTTATTTAAATCTATCTCCTCTCTTAGTTTATTTGAAATTTTCTAACACTTTTATATTCAGCAGGAAAAATTATTTGAGCGAACATTTTTAATTTTTTTATTTGTTACAATACAAATGGACTTTCACAAAGTAGTAAAATATTTATTTGCTTCGAAATATCTGGGAATTCGAATCTAAAGTATTTCGACCTCGCTGAATTCATTTTTGAAGGTTCTAACCCCAATTTACTTAGTTTTTGAGTCACAGTAAAATAACGATTCAATTTCAATTGGATTCACAGTGTTAACGCCTTATCTACATATGTAGGCGGTATTGTTTTTAAAGGGATTTTTCCAGTGTTGCAGTTGCACGAGTTTTTCTCGAAGATGGGTGAACCGATTCTAAAAATTCCAAAAATAGTTGAGAGTCCATGGTTTAATACCTTGCATGACGGTCTTTGATTTTTGAACTGGATACCAGATTTTCGGTAATTACCAGTTAAATCTTAAATTGTCGGTTTCTCGGTCACTGTTGATGATATGAGACTGATTTTATCACCTTTCGTCTTCAAATTTTTTGAGTTTTATTTTAAGGGGTCAAATTTTGTAATATGACCCCAAACGGTCAAATTTCAAAAATGATCCGTATGGGGTCATATTACATTGCATATGCAAGCAAATTTCATAGAGATTTCAAAAATATAAAAATAATTTTTTCTGATGTAATATGACCCCGGAATGTCGACATTGAACATTTTGGCAACTAAACTTCGAAACCTCGATATTTCGAGATCCGTAAGCCCCAAGGAGTTTATTTCAGGACCAAAGAGACTTGAATTTTTTAGCGAATATTTTCAGGGTCAAGTTATGCAATATGACCCCCAAAAGGTCAAATTTAGATAAATATCGCTATGGCGTCATATTACATCGAATATTTAAGGCGTTTTTTTTAGATCATGGATTTAGGTAGTGTCAGTTGCATCGAATGTTCTCAGAGATGACACATCCGATTTACAAAATTCTACTTGGAGCTCACAGCCATAGAGTTCGGACGTGCCACACACTATTTTTTTTGAAAACCAGATCACCGGTTTACCAATAATAACCGGTCAAATTTTAAAACCCGTATTTCTTGAGAACGTGCGGAGATATGTCGTTAATTTGTTCACTAAATGTCTTGAAATTTTTGGCGAACATCCTGGAGGGTCAAATTTTGTAATATGACACCAATGGGGTCAAACTACAAAATGAATCATATTGGGTCATCTTGCATATCAGTAGAAAGATAATTTCAGTACGATTCCAAAAATATAAAAACTACATTTTTTGAATGTAATATGACCTCATTAAAAACAAAACAAGATTTTAAGCTTTGAAAAATTAATAGTCGATTTCTCACTAAGGGAAATGCCGAATGCCGATAAAAAAGTATTTTATGTTCAAAATTAGTTAAAAAATGAGCCCCAAATCGGTCGAAAGGGGATTTTATCTTTTTAATTTAAATTTGTGCAACTGCAACACTGGAAAAATCCCTATAAAAAAAAATACCGCTATATTTCTTCATGTTTGAAGTTTTGAAAACTTGTTCGTCAAGTTCAGCTGGTTAATTCAGTAGCACTTTTGCCAATTTACCAACAAACCGCACCGAAAACCTTAGAAAAACTGCTTGATCAGCGACACCCACACCCTAAAGTCAGTAAAAGGTGAATTAGGTGCGTCGGAATCTTATAAATAAACCTATTTTTTTGTTCATGGTAATAAATCCCTCCAGGTAAATAGTTAACTTTTGGTTAATAGTGCACTTGTGGTGAATCGTTCATTGAAAATATTAAGCTTAAAGTTATTATGGTAAACTTGTAAAAACGTGAGCGCAAATTATAAACGACAAATTCTAAACATGCCAAATTCATTTTCAATTCAAGTGATAATAAATAAATTACTCAATTTGTCGTAACTCTGAAACGCTGATGTAAAATATTGCTGCCGTAAATCAAATCTTATTTACTCAAAACAATGTCAAAATTGACAAGGCTCACTAATTGTGAGTCACTATCCTCATTAGATTTTTCGGACTCTTATTTTTTCAATGAAAAATGGAATTTCTAAATAATCGGGTTCCGAAAAATAAAACTTCAGAATTCTATTCCTTATATCATTTTGGTCACATTAGTATATCTATAACGAGCCTACTGGAGATAATGTGCCTTTTATAAGACCAAAATGAAAACATTTCTCCAAAAGGCCCCGTAATTCATATCGTTTTCCCAAACAAAGGGACTTACAAAATCTGTCACTGTCAAAATCTGTACTGTCAAAATTTTTTAGTTCAGTATATTGATCAATAAAAGTTTTAATTAAAAGTAAAAACTCCCTATAGTTAAGAGGTTGTTCAAACCGTTTAACAGTTGGATTTTGAGAATGATTCATCTCATAGAGTTCTGACTCAGAACTTCTGAGTAGGCTGTCCTGGAAAATTCAGATCTCGCGATGTATCATTTTTATTGAAAAACGAAAAAGTACATTTTGTTCAAAGTTTTTCAGAGATCAAGAACTTTTCTTTGAAAATTTTAAAAATTCAAAAAAATAACGCTCTCTGATTGGTCAAAATTTTACTTTATCCGATTATCAAAATTAAGCCTCCATTTTGATCGTCTCAATACAATCAATACTCTCAATATAGCCTAGTTCTAAGTCGAGCTAATTGATATTGCTCAAAAGACCAGACATATATTATAATAATTGGTCCGAATCCGACCATGTTTCATATTTGTTTTTACCTGAAATTTTGAGCTGATTACGCGTATTTATTTATTGAAAATAATTAAAATTTTTGTAAGATTTTAATTGGTTGAAACTGAACCTAATCAAAATCAAGGATTTGAATTTTTAAGACTCAACTTTTAAATGAGAATTCAAATATATGAGTATGAATACAGGTTGAATTTACGCACGAGCGTTATAACCATTTTCGAGCTATTTTGAATGAAATAAACTTTTAGTTAGTCTAACTTTGGACAGTCTTTTAGGAGTCTCATAATTGATATGCAGAGAAACTGTCTCAAATTCAGTACCTTGTAGTTTTTCATGTTATTTTCAGCGCACTTTCACCTGTACAGATTTTATGATAAAGCGGAACGTAAAAAAAATTGACAATGTTAGAAATCTTAAATTGGAAATTTATTCATTAAAACTCAATTTGTTTCACGTTTAATTTTTTTAAAGTTCAAAACTTACCTTAAAGATTCCGTGTCGGAATAAACGCGTTCAGATTGCATCGTTGCCTTAAATTTGAATTTATTTTTTGAACATAAGATTGAAATATTGTTCGACACCAGTTTGAATATATATCAATTAGGATCTTTTTCAACAAAATCGAGTTATATTTGAAAATGAAACATATTTTGCTCAAACAAACTTAGTGTAATTCTAGTGTAAATTGCATGTCTAAATCATTTACGATTTTTGATATCGACTCATCCGATTGAGCTCTAGAATAGCTCAAAATGACAACACATATCGAGAGAAATGAATCAAAAAATGGCTCGATTATTCTATCTTTTTAAACTTGTAATAAAAAACTTTACTAGCTCAAAGTTTGAAACAATAGAAAAATGGTCCGATTAGGACAAATTTAATTACTCTATTTTGTCTCTCAATATATGTTTTCATTTTTCCCTATCTAAGAAGTTAATCAGATAAATTGTTTACAAAAGCAGAAACGTCAACGGTTGAACACCCTATTTACTATAGAGTCACTTTGGTTTTGGAAAACATGAAAATTTTCTTGTTTCTCTGACATTTTTTGAAAATGAGCATAATAATTGATTTTTATACACCATATATATTTACAGCATAACATTTTTAGCTTGACAGAAAATACAAAATGATATTTACGGAGTGTTGCTATAAATATAATTACGTATTTTCTATACGCAGGAATTCAAAAATGTTATTATGTGCCCCCACAAATATTTAATTTTTCTTAAAAAAAAGTCTTTTTGGCGATTGCCCATATATATCCAGTAATTTGTCCCATATTTCGATATGATAAGGAATACGTTTTTTGCCTGGACTATTTCGACTGATCAGGATCCTTTATTTTTAAAAGTTATAAAGTGTCGAAATTTTTTTGTTTCGTTTTTCCCCTGTATTTCTAACATTGACTCTCTAATTATTTGTTACGAGATTAACACATCACTTTTCATTGTAAAAGCGGCGAGCGGCATCTTTGATCACGATGAAAAATATATCAACTTTGACAATATTTGACACCGAAAACCCCCTTAAAGTGTTATTTTAAAGTTTAAAGAAAATTATTTTGAAAAAAATAGAAAAAAAATGTCTTTCATTAAAAATGATCGTGTTAGAACACGAATTTCCAAATGAAAATTTATTAAGTCAAGTTTGCTGTTTAGTAAAGGTCTCGAGAAGTAAGATGGAATTTTAGAAGAACCGTTCAATTGGTCCAAATATTGGGCGCATTGGTCAAAGTAATAATCACGTTTTCGCTATTATTACTAAATTTATGGATGAAATAGACCTCATTTGCAACCATTTAATTTGACTAATTTAATATAATTATAATATGTTGATGTTCGGATAACTTTCGAATCACTAATTTGAATTTTTAGTATGAATACAAAGATTTGAGGCTTTGTTATGAGATAGGAATGGCAAAAGTTATTGTGCTAACACTTATTTGAATTATTATAAAAATAACAGCCAGTGATAAATATTAACTTCAGTACAAAAATGTTTGAAATTCCTTCAAAATATAAAATAATTGAAATTGTTTAAGCTTGATTTTTTTTTAATTTTATAAATTATTTAAAATTTCAGGAGCAATTGCTGAAGATTTTACGAAAATTTTTTTTGTACTGGAAGGTTTAAAATTTTTTAAAAATAAGAAATGATTCAAAGAATTCCTTTACCTAAAAAATTTCAATTTGAAATAGTAATTAGTTCGTCTGATAATTGATAAAATAACAATTGCAAAACTAAGGTATATTAATCATATGATTAATATGATAAAATATAGTGTCGCACAATTTTTGTATACAGTGAAAGTGTATAAGTGAAAATAATTGGTATAATATATTTTAAAATGACTTATTAATATAGTATAATATATTGGATAGATTTAGTATTTAGCGCTGAATTCAATATTTAGTTTAAATGTTCAATTTCCGCAAAAATACATCATTGTTATTATTATTGGTACTAAAAATTATAACAATTTTGCAGAGTGTATGTTTTGGCCGAGTTATTTCAAAATTATTATAAAATAGAAATCTCTGAAAAACAATTGTAAATTCATCAATAATAACCCTTCAATTTTAAGTAGAAATAAGGACATTTCTGAATTAACCGCAAAACGTAGATTCTCAAGTTAAGTGGTCGTAATAACTCTCCAATTGGGATTTGCTTATCTTTCTGAGTTACGTGCCGATATATACCATACTAAATATTTAAATAGAAGAATTTCGTTTTATTATTCTTGCTTTTTCGAGATAAAATATAAAGACATTTTTTTTAGTAAAACTAAATATTTTGGATAAGCTTTCGATTTATTACAATAATTATCAAATCACGGTTTTTTTGCGACTGAGAAATTGAAAGTTTTTTCGCAGAGTTGCAGTATAACAATTTGAAATAGTAGGCGTCGAAATTGGTGAATTAAAGTCCTACTATTCTGACATTCAATTCGACTTGCTCATAAAGATCATTAACACGGGTTATACAGCTACAAATAAAATTTGATTTTTTGAATTTGAGTTTTTTGTTTAAAATGGGTTGAAGTTGTGTGATCATTAACCCTTCGTATGCAGTTCTTTCATACCAATTAGGTAGGTTGGTTGAAAGAGCTGTAAAGTGTTCGTACAGGTGTAATCTTAATTGTGTAGTGTTCGGATCACTTCAGTATCTGGCTTTAGATGCCATGAATCAATAGAAGCCAGATTGTTTTACTGCAACTTTGCGAAAAATTTTTCAATTTCTCAGTCGCAAAAAAACCGTGATTTGATAATGATTGTAATAAATCGAAAGCTTATCCAAAATATTTAGTTTTACTAAAAAAAATTTAGTTTTAGACAGCCGAAATGGTTGAGAAAGTATTAATATTTATTGAAAAACGACATTTATACATGGAGTTTTTTTAGTATATTATGACGAAATTATAATCGGCAAACTCGTATAAAAATTGCTTATTTTGCGATTTGTTTAAAATGATCTTTTACGCCATGCAATTTCTATCCAAAAAGTTACGGTTGAACTTTTACAGAATTTTATGCAAGTTTCTGAGCGGTTATGTAGTACAGAATACTAAAAAAATTTTGAACAAAATTGAACCACGATGACAGACTAAAGTGTACAGTTACTAAAATTGTAATTTTTTAATTTCGTCAAGTAGACCAGGTTGACTAAGGAATTAAAATTCGTATGCCTTATACTTTTGCGTTCGCGTTTAAACCTCTTTTGACCAATGAGAGCACCGTATTTCACCTATTAGACCAATAAGAGCTTCGAAAATAAGTCTAACTATGTAATTAAAATTAAAGACCGAGTGATGCTCTTTTTAGATATTGTCACTCACAAATCACATATAATACTGATCTGCAAAATCATTTTTAGTGGAGGCGTTTTTGATGGCACCTAACTATTCATTTTGCTCAAAAATACCGCTGATTGGCTGATTCGCCTCAATATTAAATCTGAGCGAGAGTGAGGACTAGGCTAGTGCCACTAGCTCAAATTCAAATTTCAAACCTTTAAATTTCAACAGAATTTAACGTTTTTTTATACTTTTGTTTTGTTTTTCAATTCTGCCTCATTTTTTTGTTTTTTCTCTCTTATTTAAACTCTTATTTATTATCTGAAAATGTCACCAGCTCGAACCTGAATCATAAAACATATAAACAAGCAATAATTTAAAAAATCACCAAAGTAAAAAACCTTAAAAAATTTCATGCTCGTTCAAATCCATGCGTTCTCACATTTGGCAGATTTGTTCTAGCGTATAATTGTTCCCTAAATTTGCTAGGGCCCAGTTCTTGATAGCCGGAACTTCCGGTGCACGAGCTGAAATTTGAACTGGAATTAAGAAAAAATCTCGCGGAAGAATCTTCAGCTGAAGATGCTGTGAAAAAGCTGGAATTGGTGCCTTTGGAAGAGGTATAGTATATTCATCGATAATTTTATTCGAAAAAGCCTATTTTTGACTGTATACAAATGTTAAGTCGGACAATATTTATTAGTTTCAATTTAAATTTCTAGAATATTTTCTTATTCTTTCCAAAATTTGTATAAGGAGAATGAAGATATATCCCCGGTTAACACTCATGTAAATCTAGGCAGCAAAACTAATTGACCGCCTATTCGCTGCCTAGATTCACATGAGTGTAAACAGGGGATATAAAAAAATTAAATTAGCCAGTTTTATTATTTTTAAGTTTTAGCAATCCAAAAATAGAAAATTTTCAAAATCGGATTTGAGAATTTTCCAAAATTTTTCCTAATTGACCAAAATTTTTGAGTCGAGTTACAGCAATATTAGATTCAAACGAAGTGCCGTAAAATTCTAAGACTTATGGCCGAAATTATTTCTTCCGGCGACTATAAATACCGACAATATAATATTTCTAAGAAAGGTTTAATTGCATATTTTTATAATCTTATAATCATATTTTTATAATCTTATAAAGTTTTTACGCCTACGCAATTTTTGAAGCGAAATATGAGGAAAATTAAGTGGACGAAAAAAATTTCGATGAAAATGGTATACCTTCCTTTGGAACCCGAGGAGTTAGTTCTATCCATTGAATTTGTTCTACTCGAGGATTTTGTGCTCCAGGAATTTTGTCCTGGACCACCTTTTTTCACGGGCATAATTTCACAATTTTCTTTGTAATCTCGGACTCGATTTGACTTTCGGCTCTGAGAATTTCGGACAATGGGTCGCTTGTCAAATTTTTCAGAATTTTCAGTGAGATTCGAAGTGTTTCGAGCTAACCCACGCTCAAAATCTCTAGAATCTGTAGATTCAAAGCTGCTACCTGATTGGAGGAGAAAACCCTCGTCGTTTTCAGCACGACCTGGGTTTGATTTTCGGGACGCATAATGATGCTGGTTATTTTGAAGGTCGAAATTGACCTGCGGAGGAATTCGATTTTGCTGGTTTTGAGGATTCTGAGCTCTGTTAGGTTCTCTTTGGTTAGGGTTAGTTTTTTGAGCGGACTTCTTCTAGTTAGGATTTATTAGTAAAGCTATGTTAAAATAATAATTTTATACAAATTATTATTCCTCATTATTATTTTAGCTAACTAGGATTTTTTTTTAGAATTTTTCTATCTGATTTTTAGTTTTGAATTAGTATAAAGTTATACTTCGTGAGTTTCAAGTAGCGTCGAGACATAAAGTGATTTGTCGAAGCTTGAGGTGGCTTGTCACTAGATTTACAGTATAATGTTAAATGGCATGTTTTCGAATTAACTCAAGTCTCGACGCCATTGGAAACTCACACGGTCAATTTTTCCAAACTGTGAAATGAGTTTGAAATGATTCAAAATTTTAAGGTTTCTTCAAAATCTGACTTCGCCGCGGCGTTATTCAGTACGAGTTCTGACCAAACCGTTTATTTAAGTATTTTTAAAGGTTAATTATTTAAAATAATCTATTTTTATTAATTTTTCTTGGTCACTTTAAATTTTTATATTTTTGATAACTTTTTTAAACGTTCAATTTCATCAATAATTGTAAAACCTCCTCTAGTTTTATTAGCTACTTTTTTTGAGTCATTTTTGGTGATCTCAAAGTCACGGATTAAAAAATTTCAAATCTAAATAAAATTGAAATTTTAGTTTCCGGACGTGAAATTCTAGAAAGTACCTACAAAAATCTTAAAAATTGATAGAGATCTGAATAACTATTCTAGTCTTTAAACTGTACATAAAAAATTGAGATCACGAATTTTGTTTCACGAAAATTAAATAAAATACCACTTTCTAATTGGTCGGAATTCATTATGAATAATTAAATCCAAAAATGTTTGAAATCAGATAGAAAATTCTAGAAAAAAAAGTCCCAGTGATAAATTTTTCATCAGTTTGATAAGATTTTTGACACAAACCTGCGAATTATTTGATTTATTCCAGCTGTTGAGATTGAGACCGTTCCATATTCCGGACCACATCTCACTGGTTAACGCTCTGGAAGCGGGGCGCCCGGAACGCTAAAAAAATCGGTAAATCTTGCTCTTATCTCTTTGTTATCAATAATACTACAAATATCTATGGATGATCTTCGTATAAGCTTTAACTTTTATTCATTTTGTAAATTTTCCGTTAAAAATAAAATTTAATTTTTTTCTAAATTGATGATGTTCTAAAAAATCATAGTGCAACTTTTTCTGTGCTTCATTTAGACCTCCATATTTTACTAGATGGACTTAATTAATTTAGCCAGTTTTTAGCCCCTCGGTGGGAGATTTTGGTTGAAAGATAACGTGTGGAAACTTAAACAAACATATTTTGTTTTAAAACAACATTCAACAAACAATGCTTTATTTTGTTCACAAATGCTGACAAATATTTAGGGCGTATTTAAACATTTAAGAATTTAAAACCACAAAGGTTACCGCTGCGGTAATACGGCATTCTAATTTGAACTTGGTCAGTTGAGACATTTTATATCAAAATTTGCAGAAACCGCATTTTGAGTTTTTGGCTGTAATAAATGCAAATACCAACCAAAAAATTGAATTTTTTATTGATCAAGTTAAAATTTCTTTATCTTGACCTATTTTTAATCGTTCTTTTCCAGATTTAAAATTTTTTTGTCATCGTCTACCCAGCTTTTCAAAACAAGCCTGTAGACAACTGCCGATCGGCACTAAGAAATTTCAAAACAACATATCTAATTATCTCTACATGTCGAAAGCATGATTGACTCTGGTACTTAGACAGTGTCGATTGGCACTGCGTGGTAATTTAGCGCGCTCGCTCTGAATGAAATATACACGAATTTCATGAAGTACACAATGCCTAATTGTTTTTTACAATTCTCTATCGTTTTGTTTTAAAATAATTTTTCTTACTTTTCTGAATCGGGAATTATGGCGATTTGGTTTAGTCGAAATCGTGATAGTGGAGAAAATAGAATGTGTTTTTGAACACGAAAAGTATTTTTTTCGTAATTTTAAGGACCTTTCTTAGTGAAGAATTAAAATACTGTTTCTGTCTTAAAGCGATAAAAATATTTGATGGACTAATCAAAAATTAGTAAAAAAACAGGTTTTTCACATGTCAAATTTCTTCGTTTTCTTTTGAAAACAGTAACACTAATTTATCGTTTTGAAAAACTTAGGTTTAACTGATTTCGATTGATGACTTAGTATGAATGTGAGACCGTTTAAGGGAATATGCCGCATATCATATGCGGCATACGGTATGGCATACCGGGTATGCCGCATACCGTATGCCACATACCTTAAAGGGGGTAAGCAACTCTGATCTAACATTTTTTCCATGAAATATACTAAAATTCTGATAAAAAAGTTCATCACACCAATAGGTATTGATAACTCTAATTTTTGTTTTCTTGTGAATTATTTCTTTGATTTTTTGAAAATCACACAAAAAAGGGAAAATTTCGGTTTATTTCGTAATAAAACCTATGAGGAACTAGCAATATCGCATATTTTTAAGCAAGCTGAAGGCTAGTTCTACAAATTGGCTATAAAAAAGTATCCTTAAAGCTTGTATCCTTAAAACCTTATTTGGCTGATTCTGTATTACTTAATTTTATTTTGGAAAGTGAAATATTATGCTAAGTGAGCATACAAGTTAATCTCATTGCCTGTTAATTATCGTGAAGATCAACCTAAGCTCAATTAACTGCTTAATTATGATCCAAGTTTTACACCATTTTAAATAAGAAAACGAAGGATTTGAATAAAATAAGCTGAATTCGAAAAATTCTCAGTTCACCTTATTCTTATAACGGAAATATTATTATCAAACCTTTTGTCATCAATATAAGTGTGTCGATAGACTTGCGGCTACAAATGCTTGCCCAGAAATGGATGACGTGTGCGCTGCGTTCGATTTCAGAAACAAAAATGTCATTGAATGTTGAAACATTTAATAGTTAAAAAAAGTCTACAGCCAACTTGGAGTGTTACGTAGATTCATATCCACTATAAGATAAACGTAGGCGGATGATAGCGACTGTATTTAGCTTGGCTATATGATATAGCCTATATCCTTTTCGCAACGGAACTCCCTCAAAAACGTTTACTATCTCTATAGCGCGTGTTCAAATCCCACTGATGTTGTCTAAGTGATTGCTTGAGTTATTACACACCGATAAAATTAAGCGGTCCCAATATCAAGCATTCTGCCTATAATCATACTCAAGAAAATCACTTAGACAACATCAGTGGGATTCGAACACGCGCTATAGAGATAGTGAACGTTTTTGAGATGGAGTTCCGTCGGGAAAAGGACATGAACAATAATTATCAGAAAATATTTTTTTGTATCAACAGTTTCGAAATTTATAGCTGCGTCCAATAAATTTCAGTTGAACATCGTCAACTTCGTTCACCACCTACGCATCAAAAAGCGTGGGGCCCCAACTGAGCTGTAATTTATTTTTCGGATGACGACTTGTTTAAAGAAAAAAATTTAATGCCAAAATATTTATCGACAAGAAATTCTTGCTAATCTTGATGAAAGTAATCATTCGTAAATTATCCGTAAAAACATTTCATTGACAATTTTATTGAGTCATGTTTTTTGCAGTTTTCTTTATAAAATTTGAAAACTTTAATTAGCAAGTAAAAATATTGAACAATTTTCCTCGAAAAAGTATGCTATCACCAAATTTAGTTTTTTGGTGGTAAATATTTTGTGTTTTTCAAGAAATTTGGCTTGAAATGTTTTAATTTGTTAGGAATATCTATTTCGTAAATATACTATTTTTGTAATATTTGTTATGTTACAAAACTAGCTTGTTAATCTAAAGTATTAAATGTCTTTATTACACAATTTCTTAAGGGTTATGTTAAATTATTAAAGTTGTTAAATTTTTCTTGTTCTAGAGGTATTTTTGGAGACCAAAAGAAGTCTGCACCGCTTAAAATAGCACTAAAACAAGGAGAATTATTATTTTTAGCACGATGAAGATCTTTTATTTTCAAATTGGATAGGGAAAACAAGAGAAGTCTATTCAATTTAAAAAAAAACACTCGATTATCACCACACAAAATTTTTAGGATTTAATCGAGTCATGAAGTGATAATATCACTGTGATATCGAATAAGAAAACTTTAGTTATAAAAAAGGCATATTTGGCGAAATTTGACTTGTATGATCTTAAAAAAGTATCTTTATGGGTTAGTTCAACTAAATTTGTTATCCAAAACTTGTAAAACAGAGATTATAGATGGATTCACAAGATAAACTCAAAGTTAAATCCCACTAATCCTAATACCCAGAAAATCGGTAATAGTTCGAAATTTTTAGTTGTAGGCGCGCCTAGGCGGAGAACCTTCTCTTGACCCCAAATTGGCCAATTGTATTTTTTGTGCGTAGTATTTATTGCCTTGGTGAGGTCAAGAAAAGACTCACCTTCTCTTGACCCCAAATTGGTCTGAATGAAAAATATGTTGTGAAAAACGCAACGTCATGATGATGCGCCATAAGGGTGACTGAGGAATTTCATCGACTGCACTGGAGCACAGTAATAGGCATAACTTATGCCGCATGAGTAGGGTCAGTCCCGGGAGATTTATCTGCAAACCTAAACCCCTCACTACCGATTCTTTGATTTTTTTCAAACGCGATCGGTATAATAACAACAAAACATCAATAATAAATAAACCTTTATAGCGCGTTTTAAAGCCCAAAAGGTTGTTTTTAAATACTTAAATTGTGACCACTTGGTGACTTCAAAATTTTTTTCATGGTCGGAAGTTTAACCCCATTAACTCAAAGAATCCGTACTGTGGGGTTTAGTTTTGCAGATAAGTCTCCCGGTACTGACCCTACTTATGCGGCATACGTCATGCTTATCACTGTGCTCCAGTGCAGTCGGTGAAATTCCTTGACCACCCTTATGACGCATAATCATGTCGTTGCGTTTTTCACAACATATTTTTCATTCAGACCAATTTGGGGTCAAGAGAAGGTAAACCTTTTCCTGAGCCCATTTGGAGTCGAAATACACCGACTCGCCTAGGCGACCAGCTACAAAATTGAACAAAGATTTGAAAAGGGATCACCAAATAAAATTGCGACTTCCGGTTTTTAGATATCCCTTTGTCAAAATCTCAAATTTCGCAAAGCATAACAAAATCAAGAATGCATTCAATTTTTCAAAAATTCATCTTTTTCGTAATAAAGAAGGTAATAACGCCTAGTATCCGTCAACTAACCGGATTTATCGTTGTTGAATCTCTAGTATTGAAATTTCTGGATCCATAATCATGGTCATCATTTGTTATCATTGGAACTGAATGCAGCGTCCCCGTTTCTTCACGCTCATGATATTCCTTTTCAGTGTTAATAACTTTTTATTACAAAAATTATACAATATTATATCAATAAACTTATACAATAATTATTACAAAAAATTATACAATTAGTAATAATTTTAATTTTTTTAGTTTTGGTACAATTTTTAAGATTGAAGATAATTTGAAAATTTAAAATAAATTTTTAATAAATAATAATTAATTATTATAATATAATTATTTAATAATAATTTTTTTCGAAAATTTTTTAATTAAACTTTTTAAAAAATTTTTTCATCTTTTTCACACTAGTCCTGCTTGGATTCTGTATTTGAATTCATAGGTACATCCGCTTCACACCAATCATTATATACTGAGGTTATTGACCTAGTATCTATAGTAGAAGCACAGTCTGTTTGGAGTTCAATTCTTTCCCTATTGTCTCGGCCCGGCCTGGATCCAATGGAGCTCCTTAAAATTTTATTTTTGTATCGGCGGACATTTTTTTTGAAATTTTGAATCGAATTTTTATTTTTCTTGAAATCATAAAGTTTAAAATTGTACATATCTAGAATTTAAGAAAATAGTTGAGGCTAGGCTTGTCTCAAAGGATTTTTGTTCAGATTTTGAAACTATTCTTAATTTTAACTTAAAATTATAAAAAATTATTTTTTTTTTATTCATAATCATCGAAAATTTAAAGTTTTGGTTATCCAAAATTTTAGAAAAGTCAGCAATATGTGTTTTTTGGGAAATTGCTGAGATTTTTAATATATTTTTAATTATTTTCCTACATCAATGTGACATCATAAAAAAATTTTGGAGAAATTTTTAAGATTTTGAATCTATTTTTAATTTTTTTCAGAATCATAAAAATTTTCAATTTTTTATCTAGAAGTTTAGAAAGATTTCCCATTTTTCATCTACAGCATGTTAGATTTTTGCTCCCATTTTTTCAATTTGCATAATTTTGAATTTCACCGTTTTGATTGGTTCAATCTGGAAAAGACGTATGTGTTTGTCAAAATTGATCGTTCTCATTGGCGGATAGCAAATTATGTTAATTAGAAAAATGGGAGCAAAAATATTACATGCTGAACTCGGATTTTTAAAATTTCAAACTTGTAATAGAGTTAGAAATATAAAATAAATAAAATCTTTGGAAACAAAACGATGTAATATCTGATTTTTAGGTTTTTTCGATAATTTTAAAACTTTATTAAAAAATAAAAAAAATAGTCTGATAAAATTATTTTATATTTTTTTTCTCTGAAATTTTTGATTTGAACTAGAATTTATTGATTATTTGTCATTTGATCAATTCTAGATTTAGTCGATTTTATTCTTACCTATGACTCATTGGACCGGTGAAATTTCCAGTAAATCTCGAGTTTGAACTGCGGTCCGACCGCCTGGATCTGTTGTGCTCATCGTGGCGTCTGCTATCCATTCTCGTGGTTAACCAGGTGGTCAAGTGCTCTAATTCAAGAAGAAAAACACTTCATTAATATTTAGTGATTTATTAAAGTTGAACAAGTGGTGAAAAATGAGCCCCTTTCGACACCCTCGGACGAATACCGACAAATCGGAGCACTAGCGGATCATAATGGATATATTACCGAAAGATGAGGCGAATTAGGATTAAGGATTTTAAGTCCTTTAAGTACAAGGGGCTTAAAGAGTAGCCGGAGGTCTACCAATTGCTTAATCGTCATCAGATTCCCCGGGCTTTTGATGCAACAATGATGATGCAAAAAAAAATTGGAGATTAAGAATTTGAGAATAGGAAATTAAACCGGAAATTGGAGAGGTAAATCTGGGTCCGACGATGATCCATTGTCGATGAAGAAATATCGACTTTTTGAAAACACTCATCTGGTAAAGTTTCTAGATAGCTCAAAATGACCACAAAATTTTATTTTATTGATAAATTATTTTATAACCAACTTTTTGCGACCAAATTATTTTTTTTTATGTAATATTTCCAAAAAAATCGATTTTAAGGTCAATTTTTCGTGATTTTACAGGTAGTATGTGATCCAGTTCTAGCGAAGCCGTATGAAGTGCTAGAAAGCTGATTTTTTGGCCAGTGAAAATTAAGCGTTTTTCGGCTACCCGTTTTTTTAATTGAGGGTCGGCGACCAATATTTGACCTCTAATGACCGGTAAAAGTTCAAGGTCAATCTCAAGTTCATCGTATAGACTTGAAAGTACCATTAAAAGAATTGGAAGGGTCGACTTTCGTATGAACGTATTAGCAACTATGGGTCAATAATGTACTGAAAAGTCGCTAGAGAGCAAAAACTGGTCAACACCCAAGGTCAACCTCAAGTACATCGTTTGGACTTGCAAGTACCCTCAAAAAAATCGGAAGTGTCAACTTTCTGAAGAACGTATTAGCAACTATGGGTCAATAGTGTACTGAAAGGTCGCTAGAGAGCAATACTAGAGCGCAAAAAAGTTTTTGCTCTCTAGCGACCTTTCAGTACAGTATTAACCCATAGTTGCTAATACGTTCATTGGAAAGTCGACTCTTCCGATTCTTTTGAGGGTACTTGCAAGTCTAACGATGAACTTGAGGTTGACCTTGGGTGTTGACCAGTTTTTGCTCTCTAGCGACCTTTTCAGTACATTATTGACCCATAGTTGCTAATACGTTCATTAGAAAGTCGACCCTTCGATTATGTAAGGGTACTTTCAAGTATATACGATGAACTTGAGATTACCTTGAGCTTTGACTGGTCATTGGGAGGTCACATATTGGTCGCCGACCCTCAATTAAAATACAGGTACTGAAAAACGCTTAATTTTCACTTGCCAAAAATCAGCCTTCTAGCACTTCATACGGCTTCGCTAGAACTGGATCACATACTACCTGTAAAAATCACAAAAAATTGACCTTAAAATCGATTTTTTTTTGAAAATTTTCCAAAAAAAAAAATTCTAGGTCTTAAAATGACCAGAAAAAAATTCTCTACAAGATAGCTTGAACACAACAAAACAGATTTTTTTATTTTTCGAATTCCTTATTTCAAATCGTCTATCGACCCTGTTTTTAGTAGGATGGCCGGGATATTCCGGATAGTGTGAAAGGAGAATATCACTATTGAAATTTTATGATACTTGATAGGACATATATTATGTCTCAACTACCAAAAAAAAATTTAATCACAAAAATTTCCATAATTAAAAATACAAATTCATGAAATTAGGGCAGAAAATTTTTCAAACCTACTCAGTTTTTAAAAACATACAGAAAATTCATAGCTGAACAAAATAGAAAAAAACTAAAAATTGAAAATAACATTTTTATAAAAATTTGAAAACAATTTATTGTTTATGGCAGTTTTGGGCAGATTGATGGCGCGCAGTAATGGGATAAAATTGGCAAAAATTTTAAACAGCGACCATAATCCCCCATTTTTGGAAACAAAATGATCATTCAAAATTAGTTCGAAAATGAGTTCAAAGAATTTAGGCAAGTCAATTATTTACTGCGAATATATCGAAAATTCTGCCTAGTCGTAAAAATTTATCACTACGTCACAAAAAGAGAAATCCAGTAATTTCATTGGTCACTTCTCGAGAATCCAGTCATTTTATTGGTCACTTTCTATCCTTGTGACGTAGTGATAAATTTTTACGACTAGGCAGGATTTTCGATATGATATTATCTATTCCATTATTTGAACAATAATTTGAAGTTGGGTAAATTTTCTCGAACAGACTGGATCTTTGAAAATGGAGCTCCAATTGTTGAGCATGTTATCAGCAGTGGAGGATATGGATAAAAAACCTGTGACTGACAGATCGTGACTATTTGAATGATGCGAAATGCGAACATATGATTGGGTGGTCACCCAATTTTTTTTTCGATATTTATAAAACTTTATTATAAAGATTTGTGAACAAAAGATACATTATTGATGAAATGAAATTCTATACTTATCAGAAACATAGTGAAAGACTAGGTGAAACAAGTATGTAAGTGACGCAATCTGATTTGGTAAAAAAACTGTATGAGCAACATGCTTATCGATTCGTTGCAAAACTTCGTTGCAAAAAATATGATTTAGAGTATAAACAAGAGCGAAGAAACAAAATGAGGCAGTTTTGAAAAAATAAAAGGTGGAATTTTTAATATTTTCAGCCTGTGATTCCAGAAAAATAATTTTGAAATTTTTAAACAAGAAATAAGGAAAATAAGGCGAGTTTTTCTCGTTGATTCGATTTACAAAAATATCTCAGAATTTGACGAATTCGAAAAGTTAAATTCAAACTCAGAGTTTTGTAAAAAAGCAATATTCAAAAATTTATAAGTTCAAAAAGTTGCCTAGATTGTAAAACATAACTTTGATGGTATTATATTGAAGGAAATATCCAGATGTTTGTCAGATTTTTGATTTTTTAAAATTTTTGTTCGAATCATTTTGCTTCAAGTATGTGTAAATAAGGGAGTGGGATGCAGGGATTGCGACACGAAAAAATGAAGCAAATAAGCGCAGCAGGTTATAACAAGTTGCCAGAGCAGATGTTGGTTATTTCTTGGGATCAAAATTGGGTGTTCAAATTAACATTTTCAAATTGAAATACATATCGTGAATATTCCCGAATCGTCGAATATTTCCGATCTCAGTAGTCGCGACCAATATTGTATAAAATTATGTAAACGAAATCTTATTTTTCTGAAAATACAGCCTGAGTCATAATTCGAAGTTTATTGTCATTAAACCACGCTGATAAAATTTTCTGAAACTCAAAAACTGGATAGGTAACTATTTACAAATTTAAACATTCTGTAGCTTGTCAAAAGTCATTATGAAAATAAAGGGGAGATAGTAATTCGCAGAAAATGTGATTCGTCGAAAAATCGAAAATTTCAACTTTTCAAATATAAAGACAACTTTTTGTAAAAAAATTTTCAGCTCATTGTTTCCAGTGCTGAATTTTAATATAGTTTTTTGGTAATAATAACACTTTATTTTTAAGAGATTTGAAGGTACAAATATTATTTAAAATGCAGTTCCAAGCTCTACTCACCCCGCTATTTTTGCCGAGGTGTTCAAACTTGAGGTGATGTACAATAAAATATTTCATAGTGAGCGTCTTGCAAATGGGTTTGAAATTCTCTAAAAATGCATAATTTGCTAAAGTTCCGCTAATTAAGCAGTTTACTGAATATTTCAGATTTTTGTTTTTAGCCAATTTTGCCACTTTTAGGTGTAATTTTTAGATACGAAACAAAATTTCTTAATAGTTTTTCTAGAAATTTTTGACAAATTTCATAAAAAGTGAGTTTTTTAGCCTCAACTCTAATAATTTTCGACAAAAAACCATGAAATATTGGGTTTTTAGATGAAATTCTCACTGAAAAAGATGGCCAAGACGATTTTAAAGTGTAAATTGTCTTTATATTTGAAAAATCGAAATATACGATTTTTTAACAAATTACTATCTACCCAACATCACCGAGATAAATTTTTTTTCATTTTTAAAATTAATTTGATCGTGTGAAAAAACATTACCAGAAATTGAATCATTTCCATGAATTAATTAAACAAATGGTCTAAAATCTCTCAAAATATTAAAAAAAATGAAACGAAACGAAAAGAATGTTTGTTTTTTATCTTGACTCCCTACCGCCGTTGAATTAACCCGTATAATTTTAGCTTGGCATATTTGACCTAATTTAATGGTTGAAAATGTCAAAATATAAAAATATGATATTTTGTTCATGCTCCATTTTTGACATTGACATTTGACAAGGTGATGTCAAACTTTTGATTAAATTTTAAACGTGAACTTCAGAGTTCTCACTTTGCAATGGTTTTTTCAGATTATTCCAACTAAATAGTTTTTTTAATCATATATTTTCCCATGCGAAGTTCGGAGTGAAAAAATCAAGACTGTCGAATTATCAGAAAGTAACCGGAAGTAGATAATTTTAACAGAGTAGGCCCAATACAACCAAAATTATCAGCGATGTGGGCAATTTTGGCGATATAAGAAAATGAGAAATGCGCAAGCGTAGTTGCGTCATAATTTGAACAGGTTTTAAGTTCTATCAGTTCTTTCAGTTCTAAAAAGTTTTACAATAGGTGACAAATGAATTAAATAACCAAGGAGCATAAAATTAAGAACTCAACCAAACACAATTAAAAAGTAGATTTGGTAAGGATTTCAGACAAAGATCGTGAAATTGCGTGGAGGTTTTTTCGGCGATATCGGTATTTTTATTTGTGTTTTGCAACCCCAAAACTTGTATATCCTTTTACCGACGGAACTCCATCTCAAAAGCGTTTACTATCTCTGTAGCGCGAGTTCGAATCCCACTAATGTTGTCTAAGTGATCGCTTGAGTGATTACACACCGATCAAATTTAGCGCCCAATATCAAGCACCCTTGCCTATAATCATACTCAAGACAATCACTAAGACAACATAGTGGGGATTCGAACACGCGCT
>SCLH01000907.1:29749-45918 GCA_004367855.1 Oikopleura vanhoeffeni
TCAACTGTATATGAAGTTGCACAAATTATCCTATCATGGGTTTTTATGAAGTAAAATAAGCATAATGTGACGTCATTAACTGGGGGGTGTCGAGCGCGAAATATTTTTCTTGGTTATAAACCTGAACGAATTGCAAAAATTCATAACTAGAAGTTTCTATCGATGGTAAAAAAATTTTTGAGATTCGAACAATGTGGAAAAAAAATTTTTTGAGAAAAATTTTAAAATTTGATATCGATTAATGTTTTTCACGAGGTCTTGCGAAAAATTCTACATATAAGTTTCTCAACATTATATCAGCTGTTGACGCCTGATCAAAGTTACGGTTTGGATGACATAAAAAAAAAAAAAAAAAATTTAAAAAAAACGAAAAAATTATTCAATTCCCCCAAAAACCCAGAAACCGATTATAATAGTTTCAAACTGTTCATTATACAAATTAATACTTCTTATGAAACATTGTGATGATGACCAAGACAAATAAAAGTTTAATTGAAAGTTGTTAGCTTTAATCTCAGAGTACAGACTTATTTATTTCTAAACAAATTTATTATGCACAGCCGGCACCGTCGAATCTAAAACAAGAACTGAGATATATACAAAAAATTCAAAGTTAGCAATCGAATTTATTTTCAGGTGCTTATTACTCGGTAAAAAAAAATTCTGAAATGATTTGAAGTCGGGTTCTAGGACTTTTTTCACAAAATTTCAAATTTGACCCAAATTTGACCAAAATTTTTTCTCAATCATTCCAACATTTAGCTCAAAATGAGCGTCGCAAAAATTCTAAGAATTATGGCTGGAAACATTGTTTTTCGTAAAAATGGACCGGGGCAGCTAGTACGCACAAATAGTTCGCGCCACTTCGGCGCATTTGTAGACAAACAAAAGCCAAATAGTAAAATTGCGGGGCCGAGCGGTTGATTCTTCATTACCGCTTTTTACAGTTGAGCGAACATGTCGAAAAATTGCAACCAACGACGATGCTGTAAAAAATAAGAGAAAAAATATCATTTTCGCTATCTAGCGCCACCTAGATTTGAAAATGAAAATTCATGGCCCAAGCGCTGGATTTCTACGTAAATAAAATGGTCATTGTGATATCGTAAAAATTGGGGTCATGGACAAAGGCTGGTGAAAAAAATTTTTTAAGATAAATTTTCGGCACTTTTCGTAGAGGCGTTGGACAGCCTATTCTTAGCATCTAAAAAAATTTTTGCTTTCATGTCAAGATTAATCAAAACCTTTCTATGCATACAAGTATAATGAAGTTTTTATGTTCTCCGGTTATCCTCGAGGCGCAATTTTAAAAGTCAGTTGTTTCGACCACCCCTTAAGTTTAAATATAAATTGTTGAATTGCGTTAGTTATTTTAAAGATTTTTGGCCCGCGATATCGCCCCTGTACCAGACCTCGGCAAGCCAGAGGTGTTTGTGCCGACCGTCGCTCTGTATATAGTTTGATTTTAATCAAGTCTTGATTAAACCATACAGAAAAAATTCTGGAAAATAACACAGCTTAGCTTTTCGTTACGTTTGTTTCCGATCATGTCATAACCCTGAGTTTTGATAAACTCAAAAAAGTTCTGGAAAAATTCATTCTATTTACGTCAACATTCTGGTGAAATAAAATTATTGATAAAGTCTATATTTTAAATGACGGAACTAACGGCTTTCTCAGTCATGAAAGGCGATGAATAACTCCATTAGTTAAAGTGTCTCAGTCATGCGGCCCAACTCCGTTTTTGGGACCAAACTCAGCCATGGGGGCCAAGCTCCAAATATGGGCCAACTCAGTTTTTGGGCCAACTGAAATGGGCCAAACAACCTACGGGCCATATGCTATGGCCATTCTCAGCTTGGCCATTCCCAGCTTATGGGCCATTAGCCTATGGGCTCATAGGTACGGGGCCAATTAACCATGAGCCAACTCACCGTGGGGTTTCAACTCAGTTTTGGAGCCAAACTCCACATTGGACAAACTCTTCTTTTGGGCCAACTGAGGCGTCACTCCGCGGTTGTATAAATGGATTTTCTAGAAAGCTCGGATCGGACCTGGACTTTTTTCTATTCGGGAAGTCTGGTCCTCCGTCATTCTATATATATTTTGTTAAATATTATCATGGAATTTACGTATGGAAATTGAATATCCAAACGGTTCGAAAAAAGTGAAGAGATCTTTTTCCAGAGGAAATAATTTCTAATTCATTAATTCAGCACGATTCAGTGAGCTAATTGGGTACCTATTCTAGATATCGACCGTTCCAGTCAGGATCCCATTCATGTTAAACAAAAATTGTCTACGTTTCGTAATTGACATTTGTTTCATTCTGTTTGGAATTTCATTCCCTGCCAAAAACAATTTCTTTCTTGAAAATTTAATCTTGTAACTTCATCGTTAAAATTTCATGTGATAATCAGTGCTAAACCTCAGTTCAATCGAATTAAACTGGGGGGCATTACGGTACTGGTTATTGCCTCTATAGGTTTGATAGTCAACAAAAAAAATCTACAAAAATAAATTGGGAATAATTCGAGCTCATTATCAATAATCATTAAAATAACGACACTGAGCTATTTTTGGTCGGAAATTGACGCTTTTTTGCCCTTAATATTGAAAATTTAAATTATTTTCGCAGTTGTTTTAAAATAAAATTTTTCGCTTAAAAAATGGCTAATGATATTTTTCCTTTTTTGTTAAGTTTTCATAGATGACATATCATTCAAAACAAAACAAAAAAATCATAAAAAAAGTTTTATTTTATAAGAAACAAGTAGTCAGAAGCACCCCCCATAACTTATAATTAAGTAGGGGTGAGTTGAAATTTTTTTAATTATAAGGAAATGATCGCATAATGGCGAATCGGCGCATTGTTGGCATCTGAGCTTTACCGTTGAACATATCAAACCTATTTCGAGCTTTTCTGCGAGAACATCGAACTGTGCCTCAAAATTTTCAAAAAAATATGGATTACAAAATTTAAAGTTTTAAATTTTGAGAGGAATGACTTTTCACAAGGAGGTATAGTTTCGCCTCAGGGGATTAAAACTTGAGACAGCCTAGGGCCTCTGAATAATTTGTGCCGAAAACCCCCCTTTATTGTTTTGCCAATTAAACCCCAAAATTTTTTAGAGCAGACCCAAGGTTTTGGTCGTCGAATGGTTTTTTCACAAAATGTACTTTTTCCTTTCATTCATAACAATTCTAATAACTCAAGATGGGCTCATTTGCTGTTAACCCCATGCCAGACCAAAAGCATATTGGAAAAATGTAATTTTTAGAGCAGAGCGGGGGCGACTAGAGCGAACAAAAAATGTTTGCGACTTCAGAGCACAGTAGAGGCAGAGCAGCCAAAATGAATTTTCGGTTTCAGGAGCAGAACAGAGGCAAAGCTGATCAAAATCTGCTTTAAGCAAAGTAGAGCAGAGCAAAAATTTCTCCTAGAGCAGATGGCTAACGATTTCAAAAAATTATGCCGACCCTTTGCGGGTAATGTCTCGAAGTAAAATAATCTTACATTTTAATAAAATTTCGTTGATTAACAAAATAACATAAATTTTAAACATGATCATTACAAATAACATCTTAGAACAAACTTCTGAACTTGTTGAAACATTAGTTCTACTTGAAATGAATCAAGCCTTGTTTTTTGAATATCGTAGGTAATAGAGAAAATTCTGTTTTGAATTAAAATAATATCCCATAATGGGGGAGGGATTCCCATCGATATTTTTTAAATATATTTATACAGTAGTTTATATAAAACAGTTTTGGAAAAAGCTGAGTTAGTATAGAGCTAGGTCTACTCAGCTTGCCCACCCTCTGCAGGGTGATCAAGCTTACTAGACCTTGCTAACAAAGAATTTAATATTTTTGTTTTCAAACATAATTTACAGGATTGATCAAGCTTACTAGACCTTTGCTAACCAAAGAGTTTATATTTGGTTCACAAATGAATTTGCAGGGTGACCAAATTTACTAGACCTGCTAACAGAGATTTTAACTTTTTGCCGTAAACATAATTTTATTACAGACTCTGGAAACAAACTCAAGTCTAACATTTAAACAAATAAGGTTTAGAAACTCGAGTTGGCCTTAATTTGGCGATTGCATTTTTCTTGATCAATCCTTAATTTTTATTGAATAAATTATTTGACTACACCGACTTACTCACTATCTGCGTTTAACGATTTGCTCTTGACAATAATCCCAGGTATGTTAGCTAACAAAGATTGCAAACGAAAATTTTTTTTGTTAACAAATAAAATTTTTATCGTTTCGACGAAGTTGTGGTAACAAAAAACAAAAATTTCAATGTTTGACAAGAAAAATTGTTTGAAACAAAAATTTTTTCTGTGTAACCAGAAAAAATTAATTTAACAGACTTTTTTCTATGTAAAAACAAGAAAAATTGTTGTAATTAAAGTTTTTACTATGTTACAAGAAAAAAATTTGTAACCAAACTTTTTCTATGTGTCAAGAAAATTTTGTTAACCAAAACTTTTTTTATTATGTTTCAAGAAAAAAATTTTTTTTTTTTCTTGTAACAAAACTTTTTTTATGTGTTCAAAGAAAAATTTCTTGTCATTTAAGTTTTTTATGTGACAAGGAAGGAAAGGAAAATTGTTTGTAAAAAACTTTTTTCACGTAACAATAAAAATTGTTTGTAACCGACTCCTTCTGGTGTCACAAAAAAAAAATTGTCTGTAACCAAACTTTTTAAACAATTGCAGAAATAAGCATGCCAATAATAATATTTTCAGAAATTAAGCATGCAAAAAATAAAAGCAACCATAAAAAATAAGCATGCAAAATATAACATGAAAAAATGCCCGACCCCGCCCCACCTCGCATTTTTGCGAACTGGATGAAAACAAATATTGCAAAAATTACATGCTAATAAAAAAATTACCATGCTTTAATTAAGATGCTTAATTAAAATGCTTCAAAATCTTGCGCCATCGCAAAAAAAAAAAAAAAAAAAAAATATCCGGAGGAAACCTTAGCGTCGCAACATTACCTGCCTCAAATTACCATGCTTAAATTACATTGCCTAAATTAACATGCTCAAATCTGCATTGCAAAAAATTACATGAAAAATTACCATGCTTAAATTAACAATGTTGATCTTTCAAAAAATTCAATATGTTCATCTTTAAAAAAAAGTAAACCATGGTTGATCTTTCAAAAAATAGCAAAGCATGTTGAAAATTACAATTTGACTTCCAAACCAAACTTGATGCAATTAATAGTCACTTTATTAGTAGTAAACATTTATTAGGTTGATAATCTCAGAAACATTTTATTTCTTTTTTTCTTGTTTTCAGGTTTTATTCATTAAACACAGGGGACTCAATCAGAACCTTTTCAAAAGTTTTGAAACTTGTGTGATTTATAGCAGCTCGATCTGAAAAAGTTATAAATTTTATTTGGAATTTGTGCAAATTTTTCTTTATTTTTCAAACATTTAAAAAGTTACGTATAAACGGACTGACATAGTCTATCATAGTGTCAGACCGCTAGAAGGAAAGAAATTACACACTGTTCTATGCTGCGTCAAAAACCATTCTTTGAGAATATCTACATCTGACAACGAGTTCCAAACTGGTAAAATAGCTTCAGAATCTAGCGTCCACAACGTATAAGTATATTTCTCGTTGATTAAGTTCGATACAAGGTGTTGCCGATGTAGGAGCGATGAGGTCGAGCGATTTAGTCGTGCGACTTATTCGCGCCATATGAGAAATATCGACTCAAATGGGTCGGGCAATGTGTGTAGTTGAGTTAACACGCTAGAATCATTGATCGTTGATGATAGAAGCCCCTGGTTCGAGCCCGGCTTGTCTTTTCACCATTTTCAGGAATTTATGGATACCTACAATGGAAGCAATAGTGGCAACCCTCAAGCTAGGGAAACCTTGATCCGTATTCTGAATTCTAGACGTGGTTAAAGGCGAAAGGGCTAATTTGGAATAGTAGTGGGAACTCCTAGAACTGTTAAAAAGGAGCGGCCACCTCAAATGTGAAAACCGGTAAACTAATCCGTTATACGTGCAGTCGAAAACGTGTACAACCAAAACTGGGACTCATGAAGCTTAACTATATTAATCGGCTTCGATTATTAAGGACCTGTTGTCTGTTGTATATTATGAGTATTTGCCGAACTATGACTCATTTATGTGTGAGTCATAATTTGACCATTACTCATTATGATCACTCAATGAAATCATAGTTAGTTCACTGTTTTACTGACTATCTTATACGCCTACACAAAACAGAAACGAATTCTTTCCCAGTCTTTGAGAAAATAGGACCGTTTCCTTTCACTCTAGATCACTCGATCAGCAACTTATCGGGACAAATTTATAACCCTTTTAGTTAAGGCCTTTTATTAAAATAGAAATAAACTATTCACGATAATTAATGTCTTATAATATCATTTCATAGCACGATTAGCTATAATCAACAGTACCCTGTAATCACACCACTTCATAGTCTAGGCTCTGCAGGTTTTTAAACGACCTCGAAAATAATAATATATCTTTATTCCGAATTCCCAGTCGAATCTAAGGAAGTGTAAGGAGCGATTTAGGTCGAGCGATTGTCGTGCGAGCTATTTGCGCCATATGAGAAATTATCCGACTCGAAATGTCGGGCAACGTATGTAGTTGGCTTAACACGATAGAATCATGGACGTCGTTGATGATTAGAGCCCCGCGGTTCGAGCCCCGGCGTGTCTTTCACCATTTTCAGGAATTTATGATACTTACACCGACGGTAGTAAAACGTTTTTTCTTTTTCAGATTTTATAACCGGCGAAGTCAATGTATATAACACAAGGGATAAGATGAACAAATTAACACCGTCATGACAAATGTGGTTGACATCGTCTTGAATATTTTTTTGAATACGTTAGTCTGCGTTATCACTATAAAACCCAACATTAACTCTCCAAGTTGTAAACAGCCTCTTCTTACAATATAAGATGTGAAATTGTATTCTCTTCTGAAAGATTAAAAAACTACTCTGAAAAAATAATTGTTAATTTATAGTATACTCGAGAAAACTTGAAGAAACTCTTTTGGTTGAACAATATGTTTTAATTCACTTGTATAAAGCGTAAAACTCATTCGCCTGAAGATTTTTTTATAGATTCAGCTAAAATTTTGGGATAGTACATTTATTTTTGTTTTATCTAAGTGTTACGAAATTGAATACGTGTTGAAGTGATTATTCTCGGAGCAAATCAGGTTGTATTTAAATTAAAATAAATTTCAGGCCTTTATTTAAATTGTCATCACGAGATTATTAGTCACCGTTTATTATTCATCACGATATATCGAGCATTAACAAGTTATGTTTAAGCCGGTATTTTTAACTGTAATCAAGAACGCATGGACGTAACAAATCAATATAAGAAGCGCTTGGATTTCATAAAAATTACTATCATTCGGACATTACCATCAGTTGTGAAATTAAAAAACAAAAAATTGGTTTTATAAAAAGTTAAAAAGGACGGGTTTATCGGTTATTTTACCACAAAAATGTTTATCATTAAACAGTTGAAGCATATCTTCGATCTTTTGAAGCGAAAGCTTTTAATATTTCTGGGCAGAAAATTGTTCTCCTTATTTAAAAATGAAATTTTACCATGCTACAATATCACTTGACATTTATTTTACCTACCTGATATTTGAGTCTCGTGCGAATAAATTTGGGTCAATAAAAACCTTAGTAACAACTATATTTTTAAGAATGAGTTTTCCATTATTACCATTTCAATGCAAATTTAAGATTGGTTTAAAAGACATTAATCATTGCCAGACTAGTTTTTCAGCAAAAGATTCATTCGCAAAACCTTATCCAAATCAAAACCGGGTTGAAACATGGTTCAAATTACAGCTTGATGGCTCTCCAGAGACGTTTCAGTTTATTTTTTTTGGGAATTAAAGGTAAAATTGTATTGACCGAAAATTTAAAAGCTAATAAAAAAAATAAGATTATTTGAGCTGATTGCCAAGATATGTTGAAAAGCGGAAAATTGATCAAGAACTAGGAACAGTGATTCGACGAGTTCTGGCAATCCTTACAGAACGAGCTACGTTGACAATTCACTTCATGCATCAACTAATGCCGCTGCGTTTTATCGATACTTAAGATAAAATCTGATTAAAAAATGATAACGAAAAGGCGTAAACATCAGCCAGAAAAACCAAAGGTGCAAAACAAAATTTAGTTTGAATAAATAAACGATTTGATAACGAATTCGTCAATTTTGTTGAGATTCATCCTTCAAAGTGGAGTTGAACAATCGCTCCATCGGTATTTGAACAGTTTAAAATTTCTTTAGATTACTAATGGCTCCTTTTTTCAAACCCAAACCAGTTGGCAAGGGACCGTATTTTTGCAACAAAACTTATGCGAAATAACTGTTTTATAAAAAAACGGAAAAAAAAATTTGGTCCATGTTTTTTTTAAATGCAATATTTCCACTTTCAATTGAACAAGCTTTTATCTGCAATCTGTATGATAATGTATCGACCAAAGGATGTTATCCGATTATATCAGGATTTTGAAAAATTTATTTTTTTCTACCGTAAATTCGGGGATAATTTTTCTATTTCATGTATATAAATGACGTTTTTTTCAAAAAAAATACGCATGCGAGACAAGTTCGTTTTTTTAAATTTGTTATCATAATATTTGCACAAATTTCTATTATTGTCGATTTTTCATAACTTTTTTTTTAAACTGCAAACCTATAGAACTAGATCGTTGTTTATAGCTTTTCAAATTCGAATTCAAATGAAAACTGTACCGTTTGTATTTGACTTTAATGTGGCCGATTAAAATAAAGTTTTCAGTAGCAATTTCAAGACATTTTCAGAAGCTTTCAAAGATACCATTATTCTGTTTATTTGATTTTGTAAGAATTTTACAGTGAAGGTTGCGGCAACATTTGTCACCTTGTCATTGTGATGGAACTCCAGAATTATTCCTTACAGTCAAGATAAAGACTAGTTTTGATAACTTATGCTCGGACGGAATCTGGTTCGCACTTTCTTTGAATGATCCAGAATAAAAATTCAATCGACTGAATTCAAAAATATTTAGACGGTTTAATTGCTCCTGGTTAGGATATTATCTAAATCGGAACATGTTTGACCTTTTGGTATGTTAAAACCTTCGAATGCGTAGTCGTCATATCGGATTTTCAAAGGTTTGAAATTTCATTTCTTCATTGTGAAAATGTGCAATATCGTGCACAAATGGAACCGTCAAATACACATCTTAGCTCCTTAACAATTTTTTTAACTTCCATCTTTGGTTATGATGGATGAACATCTGACGTCGCACGCTCGAAACTTATTTTCAAGGGTGGTTGATATTACTTGGGAGAATATCTCCAGATCACATATTGAAGAATCTTTTCCCATCAATATTTCGACATTAGAAAAACAGTACAAATGTTCCGCGTGATTCAGGAAATGCGGTTACTGAGCAGTTGTTATTGTTGCTAATATCTCCGGTTGTCGTATTATAACAGTCAATATTCCCGTTGGGACGCATAGCACTCGTCAAATATTCTGCTCGCTCTCGCCAAATGTTTTGGAAAATAGCGCCAAGAAAAAACTCGTTGGCACATGACACAAGTTGATTCGCTTCACCATGTCAACTTTTACTTCAATGGATGGAAAACTGTTTAGGACCGTAAAAGTTTTGTGGTCTGACGTTAATAGTCTTGTCCGTATGAGTGTTGAATTTTTCGTTGAAAAAATGTATCAATAATCATTCTCCAAATCAATTTGGCCTTTCTCGGAAAGGCGGTATTCGAAACTCCTGAGGAAGATCCTTTCATTGTTAAACTACAGGATAAATTTATATCTGAATAAATAATTGTTCTTGACTTCTCTCTGACATTTTGCTAATGATTTGATAACACCACAAAACGTCACTTCTATACTGCATTTAATTGTTGATGAAGAAAAAATAATGTTATCAGTTTGTATTTATCAGACGTAAAATAAGATAGAAAGTTGCAGAAAGAATTTTTTCATTAGTTTCTCATTAGTTTCACATAAAATACACAGTATGCACCACATGTAATCGAATTGAGTTGTTGGAGTCGTCTTGTCAATATAATTTTTCTTGTAGAAGTAAATGGTTTAAAAAAGTTTATCAATTTCTTGGTAAATTTTCATTCTGGAAGCGAAGCCCACCAAGAGATCACAATATAAACTTAATTTAATAGAAACGCAACAGAAATCCAGTGAGAACCAGAACTTTTCTTGTTCCCAAATTTATTTACACAAAACATGGACATCGTCGATGAATATTTCATTTAGTTCGTCGATGGCGTAACTTACTAGGTATCTTTTAACGTTTATTAATGTTGGTTTATTATTTTTTTTTGCATTTTGATATTTTGGATTTTTTCGAACCCGATCAATTTTTAAGAATTTTTTTTGTTGCCCTACTTGCAGGAGGACCTCATCTTTAGAATCTGAAGTTGAACTGAAATCTGCTGTTTATATACCAGTTGTTCCAAGTTCGATTTTCATCCATTTTCGAATGAAGCGTGAAAGCGTATAAAGATGGCCATGTTGTTCATTGTTGCAATTTTCCCTGACATAGGAGCCATCGTTGATAGTTTAAGTATGGCTTCATTAGAGTCTAGAGGATAGAATTCTATTTGATTTGCTTTCACGAATTGGGAATGAATTCTTCTTGGGAAAATTTTACGTTTTGACGATGAAGGAATGAGTTAATTTCTCTTAGATACATTTTTATTTTATAATAATGCACCAGGGCGTGATAAATCTTTGTAAAGTTTGCTTGTTCATTGCAGATTCAATGGGATCCGGTTTCTTTCGGCTGATTCAGATTCTTTGTGGAAGAAGGGATTCTTGATCTGTTTCTTGATGTTTTCTTGGATTGACGGATTTTCCTGATCTCAATCTCATTTTTATTGCTCTCACAGTTTCCTTCTCTTCTTCAGAAGAACTTAAATATTTGAGAAAAATCTGCTCTTGAAATTGCAATATAACTCATCTGATGGTATTACTGTGAAATAATTTTCAAAGATGTTTACCCTTGGAGACAACCAAAATGCGAATGTCTTTCAGAATGCACGTCAATGTATTATACTCAAAATTTTCAGGAAGAGTAATATTGTCTCCAAAGATTTCTAGGCATGATTTTATTTTAGTCCTGAATTTCGCAAAGTCTGCAAGTCTAACATTCGTTAGCCAAGTAAAACCTAAATATTAAAAAAACCTGTTGGATTTAGTCGAATATTCGAATTGCTTTGATTTGTCGTAAATGTTTTGTACAAGAAAAATAATTGATTATTTTGTCTCTCTTGCAATAACAGAAAAATAATTTCATAACGTCTTCGAAGTCCCACATTGCTGTCATCTGGTCGTCAAAGTAGTAAAATGTATTATTGTAGGCAAATTGAATAACATTGTAAGTCTTTCAAGCCTGGTTTGGTACTCGACTATAGGATCAAAATCTACTGGAATATCATCAAGATAACTTGATAAATATAGACAATTTTATCAAAAGATGACGAAAATGATTTTTTGTCGACAATTTTTTTCAAAAGATGTGTTTTGCCACATCCTGAAACCTCCACCGATAATTATTCTAAATGGATTTTCAAGCTTTGTATCAGATACCGTTTTACCTTAAGAGTTTCATAATGCTTATTTTTGCAAAAACACAAACTCTTATATATTAGTTGTGTAGGTTTATTCTGTATTAAGTATAATCTTCACATTCATCAGATCGTTTTTCGTTTAGAAATAATAGTTGGTAAACAGTCACGGACAAAATTAAAATCAAAAATGTTGTTAAAATTAATAAACAATATAGAACAGGGGTTTTAATCGCACAATCAACCAGCGGTGTTCGTAGCGCACTTATTTCGGCCACAGAGGAGCTATCAAATCGGTCAGCATTGTTTAAAGCAGATGTTACAAAAATGACCTAAAAAAATTCAAAAAAATGTTCACAGGTGGTGATAGAGAGCAAAAATAATTATTTTGAATTAATAATCATGCTCTAAAATGCTGAATTTGATCTAAACTACGAAAAAAACTTTATCAGAAATATTATTTCTTATAAATTATTCGCAGATGTTGCTAGAGAGCAAAATCACCGAATGGTAAAATTTTAGAGAAGGTGAAAAACCAAAAAAACGTTCGTCAATTTAGCGGCAAGACTTATCAAATTTAAATTTATTAAATATTGATTAAAAAAGATTGAACAATTTCACATTGTTCAAAATACAGAAATTTTGATCGAAATGATACCGGTGCCGCTAGAGAGCAACATTGGTTTGAAAGCAAGCAGATTAGGAAACTGAATCGTTAAAAAATAAAATTTGAGTGTTCGTCGTCGTGAAACTTTTCATGCTGCAAAAAAATCACAGATAAAACATGTGTAAAGAAATGAGCTCCAAATCGCGGAAAGCCGATTAAATGAAGTTTTATGTTTTTAATTTGAATTTGTGAAAAATGATCCCCAAATCGGCCGAAGGCCGATTGAAGGAAGTTTTATGTTTTTAATTAAAATTTGTTTAAAAACGCGCCCAAATCGGCCGAAGGCCGATTTAAGGAGTTTATATATTAAATTTGTGGAAAAATGAGCCCCAATTCGGCCGAAGGCCGATAAAAAGGGAGTTTTTATGTGTTTTTAATTAAAATTGATAAAATGCGCCCCAAATCGGCCGGAGGCCGATTAAGGGAGTTTAACGTTTTTAATTTAGATGTTAAAAATGCGCCCCAAATCGACCAAAGGCCGATTAAAAGGAGTTTTTATGTTTTAATTTGTAGAAAAAATGAGCGCCAATCGGCCGAAGGCCGATAAACCTCCTCACACCCAGAAACGAGAACTTTCGCCTCACACACCAAAAGCCAATCTAAAGGCAATACTTTGAACGTTTATCACGGAAAACGTGAAAAGATATCAATTACTTATTTGTCACTGATTGAGATCAAAGATAAATGTTATTGTTAACTAGATAACTGCGAGAGAAAAGTGAGGTTCACTCAGCTTTATTTCTTGAAAAACCATACATTTTTTACAATGACATATAAGTTACAAATTTAAGGAGTGAAACTTTAGCTCTTGAAAGCTGGTCTCAATTTGAATTGATATCTTGATCGCTTACAAAAATAATTATTCATACCGCCGCGCGTCGAAATATATGCAGTAAAATGTGAAAAATCAGCTGAAACTCAAAATCAGTACCACCTTATGTTCTATATTTGATCGATTCTGTCTTTGTCGGCTCTATTTGGGTTTAATTGCCGTTCAATTCTTTCGAAAAATATTTTTTTGAAATTTTTTTTTTCATTATTTTGAGTTTCATACAAATCACTTGTAAAAAAATAATTCTTCGTATAGAGACTGCAGATAAAAGAAACTTATATCAAAAGAATCCTCAAATACTTTCCTAAAAACTTGCTTCCTCAGAAGTTCGATATCATGTTTCGTTTTCACACAATTATTTTTTTAAGAAATTTTGACGAAAATCCAAAAAAAAAGTAGGAAAAAATAACTTCGAACTGCTCATCGTATAAAATTTTCAACAATATTTTTGGAAATAAAATTGCAAACCATATGATATATTTGAATTGTGGGTCTGTGACGATGTTATTTCTGCGCCGTTTTAGCTACCGAAAATTTTTTTGCCTTTAGAAAGTCAAAGGCTGTGAGGGGGTTAAAAGAAGTTTTACGTTTTTAATTTAGATTTGTTAAAAATGCGCCCCAAATCGACCAAATGCCGATAAAAAGGAGTTTTATGTTTTAATTTAAATTTGTGAAAAAATGAGCCCAAGATCGGCCGAAGGCCGATTGAAGGAAGTTTTATGTTTTTAATTGTAATTTTTCTCAAAATGAGCCCCAAAACGGCCGGAGGCCGATAAAAGGGAGTTTTTTGTTTTAATTCAAATTTCTAAAGAAACAGCACAAAATCGACCGAAGGCCTATTAAGGGAGTTTTATGTTTCTATTTAAATTTGTGAAAAATGAGCCCAAAATCGGCCGGAGGCGGATTAACGGAATTTTATCTTTTTATTCAAATTTGTGGAAAAATAAGCCCCAAATCGGCCGGATGGCGAATAAGGATAGTTTTATTTTTTTAATTAAAATTTGCTAAAAATTGCCAAAATTGGCCGAAGGCCGATTAAAGGGAGTTTTATGTTTTTAATTGTAATTTGTCAAAAATGCGCCCCAAATAAGCCGAAGGCCGATTTAAGGGAGTTTTATGTTTAAGTTTTAATTTGTGAAAAAAAGAGCCCTAAATCGGCCAAAGGCCGATTGAAGGGAATATTATGTTTCAAATTTAAATTGGTGATTCTTCAATATCAAAACGTAATTGGAGGTGAATTTTTATCACAAAAAAAGTTGTTTTTGTCTACTTTTAGCCATTTTTTACGGAAAAAAATTTTGATATTAAGAAAATTATCACATTTTTTAAATTTGAATTAAAAACATAAACTCGTGTTTAATCGGCCATCAGCCGATTTTGGGCTCATTTTTCAACAAATTTAAACTTAAACCATAAACTCGCTTTGAATCTGCCTTTTGCCGATTTGGGGCTCCTTTTTCATAAATTTGAATAATAAACATGAACTCGCGTTAAATCGGCCTTCGCGAAGCTTCGGCCGAGTTGGCGCTCATTTTAAACAAATTTTAAACACAAAACACCCTTTTATCGGCCGATTTGAGGCACATTGCTAACAAATTTGAATTAAAAACATAAAACTTCCTTTAATCGGCCTTCGGCCGATTCGGAGCTCATTTTAAATATGATTGAATTAAAAACATTAAATCGCTGTTGATCGACCTTCGGCCCATTTGGGGCTCATTTCTCACGAAAATAAGTTAACAAAAATAAACTTCCCTCTAATTGGCCTCGGGCCGATTTTGGGCTCATTTCTTTACTAATTTGAATTAAAAACATAAAACTCCCTTTAATCGGCTTTCGGCTGATTAGGGGTTCATTTTTCTCAATTTAAATTAAAACATAAATCTCCCTTTAATCGGCCTTCGGCCGATTTGGGGCTCATTTTTAACAAATTTTAATTAAAAACATAAAACTCCCTCTAATCGGCCTTCGGCCGATTTGGGGCGCATTTTTAACAAATTTGAATTGAAAACATAAAACTCCCTTTAATCGGCCTCCGGCCGATTTGGAGCTCAATTTAACAAATTTAAATTAAAACATAAATCTCCCTTTAATCGGCCTCCGGCCGGTTTGGGGCTAATTTTTTCACAAGTTTTAATGTTAATATAAAACTCCCTGAAATCGGCCTTCGGCCGATTTGGGGCTCATTTTTTCACAAATTTGAATTAAAAACATAAAACTCCCTCTAATCGGCCTTCAGCCGATTAGGGGCGCATTTTCAACAAATTTTAATAACATACTTAAACTCTTTTTAATCGGCCTCCGGCCGAATTGGAGCTCATTTTCAACAAATTTTAATTAAAAACATAAAACTCCCTCTAATCGGCCTTCAGCCGATTTGGGGCGCATTTTTAACAAATTTTAATTCAAAAAATAAAACTCCCTTTAATCGGCCTCCGGCCAATTTTGGGCTCATTTTTCACATTTTTAATAAAAAACATCAAGCTTCTTTTTCCCCTATGACCGATTTGGGGCTTATTTTTTCACAAATTTTAATGTAAATATTAAACTCCCTGAAATTGGCCTTCGGCCAATTTGGGGCTCATTTTTTCAAAAATTTGAATCAAAAACATAAAACTCTCTTTGATCGAATTCAGCATTTAAGAGCATGATTTTTCATTCAAGATAAACTGTTTTTGCTCTCTATCACCATCTGTGAACTTTTTTCGAATTTTTTGAGGTGATTTTCGTGATCATTGGGGTCGATGTTCTAATAAACGTTGTTTTTGATGAAATTAAGCATTTCTTAGTATTCAAAATTTTGAGCCTAGGGGAAATCAACTAACAGGTCCTGTGAGACTCTGAAGACGAATTTCAATACAATTCCAAATTTGTGCTGAAGAAACTTTCGGAGATCAGGTTTAATTAATAATTGAAGTTTTTGTATGTCACATGAGTCCGGAAACGTTACAAAAAGATTCGGGTTTTTTCTTTCGAAATTGAAATTTGATCCAAAATTGGAATGTTTTGAT
>SCLH01000907.1:45939-65478 GCA_004367855.1 Oikopleura vanhoeffeni
AATTCAATTATTTTACTGCGTAATTATCGAAGTTCTGCCCATCTTAAAAATTTTATCACTACGTCACTAAATTAGAGAAATCCAGTAATTTCATTGGTCCACTTCTCGAAATCGTTCATTTTATTGGTTTCACTTTCTATGGCTTGTGACGTAGTGATAAATTTTTACGACGGGCAAGATTTTGGATATGATTGATCTATTCCATTATCGTTGAACAAAAATTTGAAGTTGGTCGTAAATTTTCTCGAACAGGACTGATCTTTGAAAATGGACTCTAATTTGCTTGAGCAGGTTATCAGCAGTGAAAGAATATGCAAAAGACCTGATGACTGACAGATCGTGACTATTGATGATGCGAAATGCGAACATATTGATTGGGTCACCAAATTTTATTAAAAAAACTATTAAAAATATTTGTGAACAAAAGATACATTATTGTGAAATGAAAATTCTTACTTATCAGAAAATAGTGAAAAGACTAGGTGACACAATAGTATGTAAGTGACGCAATCTGATTTGTAGAAATTTACGTATGAGCACATGTTTACGATCGCATATCACTTTTAGGTTAAATTCCGTTCAAAAAAAGTACACGAGTTTGGTGTATGGAAAACCGAACTGTTTTGAATTTTGAAACCAAAAAAATGGCGCAGTTGCCTCGTTTTTATGAAAAGTCCATTTGACGAAGACAAGAAAAATTTAGCTTGATTAATCAAAAAAATAAGTGAATGAGTTAATTTAAAAAACTTCGTTGCAAAATATGATTTAGAGATTTAAACTAAGAGCAAGAAACAAGCAATGAGGAACATTTTTGAAAAATGCAAAGGTGGAATTCTCTATATTTTCAGCCGGTGATTCAGAAAAATAATTTAGAATTTTTTGAACGAGAAATGAGGAAAATTTTTCAAAATATTTCCAAATATTTCGACCAATAATCCCATAAAAATGTCATATTATTTTCCAAAGAGCATATAAGAGTATATATGCTTCAACTACTGAAAAGTCAAAGTAGCCATGTTTGTACGAGTTGTTCTCGTTGATTCGAAGCAATAATTAAATAAAACAATTTTACCGAAAAAAATAAGGCAGATTTTTTCATCGAATTTTCGAATTTACCAAAATCATTCTCAACATTTGACGGAATTCGAAAGATTAAATTCAAACTTCAGAGTTTGTAAAAAAGCCAATAATACAAATATTATAAGTTCAAAAAGTTGCCTCAGATTGTAAAAATAACTTTGATGGATAATAGATATCCAATGTAGCGAGCTAAGGAAACTGTGCTTATCATTCGGAAACAGAATGTTTGTCGATTTCTTGTATTTTTTTAAATTTTTGTTAATCATTTTTGCCTTCAAGTATCGTGTAAATGAGAGGAGTGGAATCCGCTGGATGCAGGGATTGGACACAAAAAATTGAGATAGATAAGACGCAGCAGGTATATAACAAGTTGCCGAGACAGATTTTGGTTATTTCCTTGGGATCAAAATGGTTCTTAAATTTTCATTTTCAAAATTTGAAATACTATCGTTGAATCTTCACCAGATCGTCGTAATTTCCGATCTCAGGTAGTCGCGACCGAATATTGTACTGAAAATTATTGTAAACGAAAATCTTATTTTTCTGAAAATACAGCACTGAGTCATAATTCGAAGTTATTGTCATAAACAAGCTGCATTAAAATTTTCTGAAACTCAAAAACTGGATAGGAACTATTTACAAATATAAACCATTCTGTGCTTGTCAAAATCATTATAAAAATAAAGGGAGAGATAGAATTCGAGAAAATGTGATTCGCTCGAAAATCGGAAATTTCACTCTTCAATATAAAAGACAAACTTTTTGTAATAAAAATTTTCAGCTCATTCTTTCCAGTGCTGAATTTAATATAGTTTTTCGGTAATATAAACTTTATTTTTAAGAGATCTATGTAAAGCTACAAATATTATTTAAAATGCGATTCCAAGACCTTAACTCACCACCGCTTTTTTGCCGAGGGTTCAAAACTTGAGGGTATGTACAATAAAATATTTCTTAATGAGCGTCTTGCAACTGAGTTTGAAATTCTCTAAAAATGCATATTTCTAAGTTCCGCTAATTAAGCAGTTTCTGAATATTTCAGATTTTGTTTTTAGCCAATTTTGCCACTTTTAGGTGTAATTTTTAGATACATAAACAAAATTTTCTATAGTTTTTCTAGAAAATTTTGACAAATTTCATAAAAAGTGAGTTTTTTAGCCTCAACTCTAATAACTTCGACAAAAACCATGAAATATGAGGTTTTTGATGAAATCTCACTAAAAAGATGGCCAAAGCGATTTAAAGTTGTTAAATTGTCTTTATATTGAAAAATCGAAAATAGATTTTTAACAAATACTATCTACCCAACATCACGAGATAATTTTTTTTCATTTTAAATTATTTGATCGTGTGAAAAAACATTACCAGAATTGAATCATTTCCATGAATTAATTGAACAAATGGTCTAAAATCTCTCAAAATATAATAAAAAATGAAACCGAAACGAAGATGTTTGATATTATTGAATCGTTTTTTTAGTTGGCATATTTGACCTAATTAATGGTTGAAAATGTCAAAATATAAAAATATGATATTTTGTTCATGTACCCATTTTGACATTGACATATTGACAGGTGATGTCAAACTTTTGATTAAATTTTAAACGTGAACTTCAAGATATCTCACTTTGCAATGGTTTTTCAGATTATTTCAACTAATAGTTTTTTTAATCATATATTTTCCCATGCAAGTTCGGTAGTGAAAAATCAAGACTGTCGATTATCAAAAGTAACCGGAAGTAGATAATTTTAACAGAGTAGGCCCAATACAACCAAAATTATCAGCGATGTGGCAATTTTGGCGATATAAGAAAATGAGAAATGCGCAAGCGTAGTTCGTCATAATTTGAACAGGTTTTAAGTTCTATCAGTTCTAAAAAGTTTTACAATAGGTTACCAAATATGAAATATACCAAGGAGCCATAAAATTAAGAACTCACCAAACACCAAATTAAAAAGTAGATTTGGTAAGGAGTTCAGAACAAAGATCGTTGAAATTGCGTGGAAGTTTTTTGGCATATCGGTATTTTTATTTGTGTTTTGCAACCCGAAACTTGTATATCCTTTTACCGACCGAACTCTCCATCTCAAAAGCGGTTTACTATCTCTGTACGCGTTCGAATCCCACTAATGTTGTCTAAGTGATTGCTTGATGATTACACACCGATCAAATTAGCGTTATATTCAAAGCCCCAAACCCCTTGCTTTTATAATCATACTCAAGACAATCACTAGACAACATTAGTGGATTCGAACACGCGCTATAGAGATAGTTAAACGTTTTTGAGATGGAGTTCTGGTTGGTAAAAGGATATACGGTATACACAGTTAACCCCGTATTTTTATCACGACATTATAAATATTTTCATTGTACTTAAAAATAAGTCTGTCAAAGCGCTTGAGATAAAAAACAGAGGCAATAAATTTACGAGTGAGCGTTTCTGAATTTTTGATGAAAGTCTAGAATGAATATTTAAAATTTCCCCTCATAATTTCGACATAAAACCTGGAAGGAGATAGTTTTACCATTTTGGCTTAGGTCCTCTTGGGTCGCTTATGTGTGAAGGAGTGTATGCATAAAAAAAATTTGAGATTTGTATTCCACAAGCTAAAGGATATTTCTACAAGATGGCTTATATGATTAGTCTTCTAAATGATCTGTATGGCTAACTCTTCATCGAGAACATTTCATTTCAGCGACCTGTACCCCCTTTTTTGTACCGTATGACTACACTTTTATATATGTTACCTTTACGCGGCGACCTATACGAAACGGAATAGCTTTCTCCTAGGTTTCATTTTGAGATAAACTGAAATTTTTACATAATCTGTATGATTAGTAGGCTAAACTTCTGACGGGCGTTTTTGTTGATAAGTGCTGAATTTTTCTAGAATATGCAAAAATCATCGTTTTTTCGAAATTATTCATCAGAAAATCTATCTCCACCAAGGTTAAATTTGGAACTTCGCTCAAATTTTTGCAAAAGCTAGCCAAAAGCAAATATAAACTTTTTATGATCGTTGTTGTCGCATATTAACCCACACCTCTAAATATTAATTTTTCAAGCTCACGTGAAAAAACGATTTTTCGGAAGTATGCCAGAAAAACAGCCAAGGAAACACTGAAAAGAAAGTTGGCTCAGATCAACCCGAAATTTATAAGTGTTAGTGGTCAAATGAAAACAAAGGTTATTTTTAAACTAAATTTTAAAAAATACTTGGACAAGAAGAAAAAAAACGCAAAAATTTCCATTTTTTGTTGTTATTCGAGTTGTCCTGCGCTTTTGAAACGTTAACGATTGATTTGGTGCAGTTTTATGAAATTATAAGTGCAGAATATGTAGGAACCACCAGTGATCCACCTGGTGGACTCCACCACCCTCTTAAGTTTAAAGAGTAGAAATTAATAAAATATATTTTTTCAACCCTTGGAGGCTCCGGACTATTTTCAAAAACACCTGTAGATTAAATACCAGAAATTGCAGGTTGCTTTTGAATGATTCACTTTATAGGAAAATTTTTCTGAAACTGCTTTTTTGTCCTGACGGCTTTGAGTAAACTTTTATTTCTTTGAAAGTGAATTCGATAAATTGCGTAGGTTAGGTCATTTTTTCGGAAAACACCTGTGGATTAAAGACCGAAAATTGCAGGTTATTTCTGAGGAAGTCATTTTTTAGAAAATTAAATTTTAAATATTTTTCATCGTTAATTTTTGTTCTGACGTTTCCCATTTCCTCGCGAAAAAATTGCGTAGGTTGAAGCACAATTTGTAAATGTCACTTTTCTATAGGGTTAATAAAGTCAAAATGTATACTACATACTATTAAAGTTTAAGTCTAAGGACTAGAGTACAATAAAAATCCAAGCACTTTTACTTTTCCCGTAATAAGCTCTCAAAGTCGTACCACTTAAACGGTGCAGGAGCCTCAAAGGGTTGAAAAATCAATTTTGAGAATTTTATTTTGCTCGCGTTAAACTTTATTTACTGATTGGTCCAACATGTCATGGTAAAAAATCTGACAATATATCTATACCGGTACAAGAATGAATAAGAATATAAGAACATTTCAAATCTTGCAATCAATGAACTATTTGAAATCTTCCTTTATTAATAAAGTTTAATTAGTATCGAAAAAAATCGATGAATTTTAAAAACGGCATCTACAAGTTGTTTTTTCTGTAAATTTACTTTATTTGTTTCTTCTTATTTTATTGCATATATTCAGACGCGGCTAATTTGGTGAAAATGGACGTCCGAGTCTCGAGGGGATAATTCAGCATATTAAACTTAAAATATATTCCAAATGATGCCTAACCAGTTATTTTTATTAAAGTCGAACTGAACAAGCCACTTTTATAAATCAACGGTTTTAACAGGGTCATGAATAGCACGAAATTTGGCAATTTAACTTAACAAACTTAAAATAGTGTCCGAATAGCAGAATTTCTGTAAGAACGATAAGCCAGATTTTAGCTAGCGAGATAAGATCCAGAAATCACCTGATCAAACGCATGATGATTAGCTCGCGTTTAACAATTTTCTGTCTCACTACTTACAGGGGAAGGGACCAATATCGCCGAATTTGCCAAAATCGCCGAAAAAAAACCACGCAATTTCATGATTTTGAGCTAAAATACTTCCTGTGCCAATATCGCTGAATGTGCCGATATCGCTGAATTTTGGTTAAGATTTGTATATCAAATTACTTTTTGAGCGTCAAGAATGACGTCATTTTCAAGATTGACTTTCCCAAATGTAGTATTTTCAACTTTTATTTGATTGCTTTTGGTTGAGTATTTGAGTTTAATAATTTTGTGATTTACTGTATACGAATCTATTGTGAAACTCTTCATAAAATTGAAAAATTGTTCCAAATATAACGTCATTTCGAACGCCTACGCGTTTATGATTTTTTGAACATTAAATTTTATTTCTGTTCCCATATTGGCAAATGTGTGAATATCGCAAAAATTGCCCCCCCTCTGTATTGAGTGGTGGATGGTTCTCTAGCTAAGTAAAATCTGACATACTTTATTTCAACTCAATTTTTCTTGAAGGAATAATTTCAAATAAACAAATTTTTTTCTTTAATAATCCCAGTTAATTTATTTTTTTTCTTGCTGCCATGTGAGGTTTAAGTAGCTCCGAAACAAAATTAATTTGTCGATACTTGAGGTGATTCGAGGTCAGATTTGAAGCTCATTGTGTAATACCATCTTTTAAAACCAACTTATCACGGCGCCCCTTTAAACTCACCCGGTAACTTTTATTACAAAAACTTGATATGCTTAAAAAATCTCACATAAAAAATTTCCAATACAAAGAAAATATAACAAAAAATGTTTTTTGTAACTTCTAATCATTTTTTGATTTTTTCTGAGATTACTAAAATTGATGAATTACTAAAATGGTTAATTATCAGTTTTTGTTTAAAAAAATGGAAACAATGGTCTGATTTGGACCATATTTTTTTTATTTAATTTTCTCTGGATAGTTTTTCCCAGTTTGAGCTATATAATATAGCCTATATTATAAAACCTATATAATATGGCCTATATATATACACCTTGTATAAGGTTGAGCTATATAACTTATATAATATAAGGACTCAATCGGATGACCCGTTTTCAAAAGCCGAATTATATAAAAATGTTGGCTAAAAAACGAGCTTATTTGTTCCAGGAGCACGCGTTATCGATATCTTAAAGTTTATTTACGAAAATTTGGAAGCTTTGACTTCTAATAGTTGAGCTATGTTAATAACATTATGTTATAAATTATTTAAGTTTTCAAGCTATTGGCTTAAAATATTTGAAGTGTTCTTTAGGGGATTTCTCGGCGAATTTGTAAATCACGTAATCAGATGAAGATTTCGAGCGACTAAAGATATACAATTTCAAAGTTTGTACTTTAATATTTAAAGAAAATGACAAAAACGCCTTTCCGCAGAATATTTATCCAAGCAAAAATCATAATTTTGGACAATCGCCATGGCGCGCAAATTAAGTTTGAATATCCTTTTGCCGACCTTAGTCCATCTTAAAAATGCTGGCTATCTCTATGGTCTATAGGCTATAGACTATAGCGCGTGTTCGAATCCCACTAATGTTGTCTTAGTGATTGTCTTGAGTATGATTTGAGACAAGGGGACTTGATATTGGGACCGCCAAAGTTGATTGACCGCCAAAGTTGATATTTATCTAAGCAAAAATAATAATTTTGGACAATCGCCATGGCGCGCCAATTAAGTTTGAATATCCTTTTGCCGACCTAAGTCCATCTTAAAAATGCTGGCTATCTTTATAGCGCGTTTTCGAATCCCACTAATGTTGTCTTAGTGATTGTCTTGAGTATAACTTTGGAAAAGGGTGCTTGATATTGGGACCGCCAAAGTTGATGTGTGTTAATCACTCAAGCAATTACTAAGATAATCAATAAGACAACATTTGTGGGATTCGAATAAACGCTTTAGAGATAACAAGCATTTTTAAGATGGACTAAGGTTGAGAAAATGATATAAAAAACACAGAAAAGGTAACTGATTTTTATGTAACATACAAAAATTATGATTTTGTTCTGAATTTTCAGAAGCTGTGAAACTTCTGAGAGGGTGCTTAGTTAGGTGTATACTTAATCAATTTGCCCTAAGTATACATTGCTTAGTTGAGTACACTAAGCACGCTCGTGCTTTCTGTTCCCAAATTGGTCTGAATCAATTTTTTTTATTTAGACCGATCGGGTTACAGTAAGCACGCTCGTGCTTAGAGAACTGAAATTAGTCTTTAAAAAAAGTTTGTGAAAAACGCATCGTCATGATTATGCGTCATAAGGTGGCCGAGCAATTTAACCGACTTTGCTGGAGCACAGGAATGGATCTCGACTGATTTATCAATTTCAATGGGATCTGATCAACTCAATTGATCTTAATATTAAATTAAGATTCAGAACAATTTGGGGACAGAAAGCACGAGCGTGCTTAGTGTACCCAAATAGATACATAAGATACCAACTCAACTTCCATGTAATCTTTATTTTCCCACATTTCAATTTCGGAAATAAGTTCTTAAAATAACAAAATTTAGGCCCGGAAGANAAAACATATGTTTTGGCGTTTTTTGATAAAATATTTTTCGTCTTCAAAATTTGCAAAACCCCGATTTTGATCAAAACTTTGAGAAAATAAATAAATCCACCCACGTCAAAATGAACAAAAATGCGAATAAAATTTTTAGTGTTCAATGAACATTGTTCATAACCAAATTATCGTCGGACCAAAATAAAACACTGACAGAATTCTTCGAAATCGGCGATTGCGTCATCAAACATTGTGGACAGTTAACTAATGTCCTGTAAACATTAAAATAATCTCAAATCTACAGGGCGCTATCAGTTCACTGCCTCAATGTCTAAAACAAAAAAAAACTTTTTTTTCTCTTTTCACCAAAACAATTCTGAGCTTGAAAAATTTCGCAATGCAAATTTCAAACAAATGATTTGTTTGAGGTGACTGTTAATTTGCTCAGTGAGTCATGAAAGCGACTCCTGATTTCTCTATTCTCGCTTCAGCAAAATCGCTCATTTTTGTCAAAATCATATTTTTTCGCTGCATTTAAAAAAAAGCTCATTTTCACACACAGCTCACAAAAGTATAAAAAAATGGATTTTAGTTTGCGCCCGGCATGAAAATGACCCATTCAAGTAGGGCGACCAGAATCACAAAAATAAAGATATCTCTCCTCGTCGCCTCTCCCGCTCTACTTACATGACTATGTTAGGATGTGACACATACACGACTGTACACACAATGGATTTTTATTCACTTTTCGGGATCATAAAACACATCAAAGTGAAAACCGACGACCTGAATCAGATCACCTGATTCAGAAACTTTGTCAAGAGGACTTTCTTGAACTTAAGAGGGTACTGGTCGCTGGTTTTATAAGGTCTTATGGTCATTAAAAATGCTCTAAATTGAGCATCCAAAATTTTTACGTTTTTTCAATTTTTTTCAAAATCAACTTGAAAAATAATGTTTGTTTTAATTTAACTATCAAAACTTCAAAATATCACCTTGACTTAAGGGAGTACTGGTCGCATTTAAAGACTCGGACATGAAATTTTCCAGATTAGTTTTAAAATGTTTTTTTCCGAAAATATGGACAAAAATAAGTTGATCAGATGTCNATTTTCGATTTTGACTTAAAAATCGTATAAATTTAAAATAATACAATTTTCAATGGTGAACAGGACCTCGGTGCATTTTGACAGATTTGCACTTTTTTAATTTTTTTCTCTCGATGGGAAACTTTTTGCCACTTCAAAATTTTTGGATAAAAACGGTTTCGAACAAAAGTTGCCACTTTTGAGCTTACTTTGTATAATCTGATTTTTTTAAGATCGACTATTTTGACTTAAATCGTTTTTTAAAAAAACGCGCGTTTGCTATCGAAGGTTTCTAAATTACAGTAAAATTTATTTTCTATTTTTTATTTATTAGAAGCCCTAAAAAAACGGTCTCGACCACCGTTGAAAATTTATTTAATACGATTTTAACGTCAAATCGAAAATTAAAATTTTTGAAAAAAGACGAAAAAAACGAAATTTTAGAACATCGAAAGAAGAGCGAAGAAACAAAACGAGGACATATTTGAATATAGGGAAAGTAGCCATTCCCAATATTTTCAGCTAAGGATTCCATAAAAATAAGTTCGAAAATTCTTGAACAAGAAATGAGGAAAATTTTCTAAATATTTCCAAATAGTTTCGACCGAAAATCCCAAAAAAATGTCATATGATTTTTCAAATAGCATATGAAAAATATGTGGTCACCTACGCGAAAAGTTAAAGTGGCTATTTTGAAGATTTTTTTTGTTGATTTGAAACAAATACTGTAAAAAAAATTTGAAAAAAATAAGACATTTTTTTGTAATGTTCGGAACTTTTTTCAAAAATTTATCATAATTTGTCGAATTCGAAAAGTTCAATTAGAACTCAAAATCTTCTTAAAAAGCAATAATTCGAAAATTCTGTAGCTACAAAAGTTGCCTGGAGTATGAAACATTACTTTGTTGGTATATTGAGAAGAATATATAAACTTTGGAAAGATTTTTTTATCTGTAGCCCATATCCGTATCTATTTTGAACAGGAGCGGTGCTAAAGATCAAAGAATAATTTTTATGAAAAGTTTAATTTTTTTCTAGAATCCGCTGTGTTCAAAATCAGACCATAGTTGCTAATATCGTTTCCAGCAAACCGTACCCAAGGAATCTTTTGGTGGGATTTAGATTGTCTAATTCTCACTTTCATATTCAAACTTTTCTGTCGATTTCCAGCCAAATTCGAATAAGTTTTTGCTCACCACCCCTTGGGCTTGTTACATCCAAAAAATGACGTTGTTTTGACATAAGGCGAAAAAAATAGGACTTTCAAAAAAAAATTTTGCTTGCGGTTAACTCAATTTACCGGTTGGTCAAACATGCTATGAAAAAAGTCAGAAGTAAAATGTGTTTCAGAGATTACGAACTACTATTCCTGAGATTTTTATAAGATTTTTATAAAGGAATAAAAAGTTATGAGCCTTCGAAAAAGCCTTTCCATCCTACAGGACCCTCTTAAGAGGGTGAGCAAAGCGACCTTTTAGGGAAGTTTGGGACACTAAATTCGAAAATTGTATCCCTTAATTTATATCCCTTAAGGGACTACTGGTCGCATTTTAAGGCCAAAAACAGGGTTTTCAGCGTCGCCTCAATGAAATACTAGAAACAGCACGAACATATGGATTTCAGTTTAGGGATAATTGAACATTAATCTTGCTTCCACAAAACAAATCGGAGGCCTCTGATTAGCCGACCAATCAGGAACGACCTTTCAAAAGTGGCACTATTTTCACTTCAAAAGCCTACTCCTCCCTGAGTTTTGAAGATNAAAAAACAGTTTTTTGCTCATTTAAGCGCCGGATGAAATTTTTTTTTTTAAGTAATTTTTTTTTAAGTAATTTTTTTGAGTAAAACTGAACTTGGGGTTCTGCCCACGTTCTCTGTGGTCAATAAAATCTATAAAAGTATTCTCTATCTTCAAAACTCAGGGAGGAGTAGGCTTTTGAAGTGAAAATAGTGCCACTTTTGAAAAGTCGTTCCTGATTGGTCGGCCAATTAGAGGCCTTCAATTTGTTTTGTGAAAGCAAGATTAATGTTCAATTATCCCTAAACTGAAATTCATATGTTCGAGCTGTTTCTAGTACTTCATTGAGGCGACGCTGAATACCATGTTTTTGGCCTTAAAATGCGACCAGTACTCCCTTAAGCCAACTTTCTGATCAGTGTTTCCCAGGCTTTTTTTGAGCCTACTTTCGAAAATATCGAAGCTATTTTTTCGAAAATTTTTCACGTGACCTAGAAAAATTCATATTTTGAAGATGAGATTGAATTGCTTTGACTGGATTCCAAAGTATAACCTGCGAGGAGATAGATTTACGACGAATATGTTAGAATAAAGGGGTGCTTTAAGTGCTCAAAATTTGTTCGTCGTGCTTGACCCCATTTCACACCTGTCATTTTTTTCTTAGCCATTAGAAATGCAGATATAAATTATCGAGTGCCCAAAAATTGGGCACTTAAATCGCGCGCTTTAAGTGCCCAATATTTTGTCAATTTTGAAGCCTCAATAAATTGGGCACTTAAAGTGCGCTTTAAGTGCCCAACTTTTGGGCACTCGGTTATTTCTAACTTGTATTTTGATTCAAACCATAAGCAATGATGCGTCATAACTAGAGTTCGCAAAAAAGTTCAAACCAAAAATTGGGCACTTAAAGCACGCTTCGAGTGCCCAATTTTTGGGCAGTTGAAGGTAACTCAGAACAAACTAGAGAGAATATAAAACTCAATGAAAAACTTATTCCTACAGTAGTTTAGCTAACAAACTACACTGTATACAGGTTATATTAAAGTTTCAGTTCATTTAGAAATAGAACTGAGGAGGAGATAGATTTTTGTTATTGTTCATCTCTCCTTGCCTCGCTTATGTTACTCGAACTGCATAAAAAAATTAGCACATTTTGCACGCAAGCTAAAGGCTAGTTCTACAAACTTGCTTATCTCAATAATATCTTCGAAGCTCCGGTTGGCTAATATTTCATCGAGAAAAATCAATTCCAGCGACCAGTACTCCCTAAAAACAAAGAAAATAAGTACTTTTGATCACATGATTATGAAAATCGAAATAAAATATTTCATAACCTTTTCACAACCAAAGTGCTTCTCAGTAGTTGATATGATGTTCAAACCATTTACTTCTCGGCTACTGGAAACGACTCATCTGATTAAGTTCTTAAATGGCTAAAAATGACCATATACTATAGTATACTACATATAGTACAGTATGTTACATTTTTGCTCATATTTTTAGCTGTTGCAGAAATATGATTTTACACCGCTGATTGGTAATTAAGCAGGTAAATCTGTGAAGCACCTAATTCCTATGATTATTGACCAATCAGCGGTGTCAATCATATTCCTGCAAAAAGCTAAGAATATGAGCAAAAATGAGACATACTGTATATTTATAAAATTCAACGTTACAATTGTCCGATTCAAAGCATTTTTTGTCAAAAAACATTTCAGATTTATTATAAGTGTTTGAAATAAACGTTTTTTAAATTTCCCGGTTCGAAACATTTATCCATTTGATCTTGAATACGTGTGCATATTTTGAGTCATTCAAAAACTAAATCGGATAATAATTATTGTTAAACAATAAATCAATCGGATTTTAACTGTTCCCAAAAGCCAAAATTTAAACGGTTTGGGCAGTGTCCACTGGACACCCTATTTACTTCTAAGAGACATTTTGGTTGGGAAAAGGATACTCGTGAATTTTCAAACTTACATTGATCCTTTATTTTTCAGTATGTCCTTATTAGTCAAACTGAACTTGCTCGCGATAGTAGAGTAAAGGTTGTCAAATTGTTTAGTTTCCGGCTTCTGGTAACGATTTATCCGCTTATGTTGTAAAACAGCTCAAAATGGCCATTAACATTGAGATAATTGTGCAATGCACAATGTGCATGCTCCAAACATTTTCAGAAGTACTGTGTTCACAAGGAAAAAGTATCATACTATATTAGATATACTTTAGTCAACGTTTTCGATTATTACTATAACTTTTAGCTCGAACGACTACGTTCCGGACTCCGACTTTGACGCATTCGAATTTACAGGTCTTTCATGATCGTCAGACCTGGACCCTTTAATATTAATTCACAACTACAGCAGCGTCGGGCGCGCCCGGGCGTATAGGTGAAAAGTTTTTCGCCAAAAATCTTCATCGACGTCTGGAAAAATATGCTCTGATTGGTCAATTAAAACAAAATCAAGAATTTATAATTAAGTTGAAGGGTGGGGAGTACGAATTTTGGGTGATTTGTAGGTCAATTTTTAATCACAAATGCGAGAGTGTCTGTTTTCCGACCTCAGAATTTATTCTTTTGAATAATTTACTTACAGTAATTCGAATAGAGCTTTTAGAATGTATTTATTAAATTTTATGGAAGAAAAAATATAATAAAGAAAATTTTTAATAAAAATTGATTCTAAAATGATATCTAAAAAAATCGGATCACTCAAAAAATCTATCATTTATCCGTCACAGAGAAATTTAAAATGTTAGAAATACGCAAAAAAGTCCTATAGATACTGACACTGTTATTTTCAAAGCATTTCACGCGAAAACTCAGTGAAGTATTACAATGGCCAAAGAAATAAATAGTCATCGTAAAAATAATGCATTTGAAATTATTTATGGGATATGAATCATATCACTGATATGTATGCCATAAACCCGCAAAAAGTTTATCCTTTTTGAAACCAATATGCACAGAACCGAATGTATTTCAAATGAAAGCAATTTTTTTTAAGAACTCAAAAAAATAAGATTTTTTTTCAACCAAGACAAGTTCTATGAATAAGGGTTCGGACTGAGAGCTATTGGTAGGGTTCAGACTGAGAGAACCAGGGGCCACTTATACGCTTACTTATACTACGCTTGATGAAAAACCGACTTTGAAGTAACTGTGGGTTCAAAAATTGTCGGCTATGATACGAGTTAAGGGGGTAGCAGCGATGTGGCAGATTGGTACATTTTTTCGGAGTGATTTATGAAAGAAAAAAATGTGAAAAATTTTATTTTTCATCTTCAATAAAAGTGTTAATTCTTGCAAACGTTTTTATTTTTAATTTCTCAACATACTTAAGTATCTGTAAAAATATCAAAAACCACTTTTAATTATAACTCCATTTCCAACTCGACCCGATCTGAGTTTTTTTTTGAAGGCGATATTTATAAACTTCATGTATTTTCGGGTGTTATGCGCTAATTAGTGGAGAATCATTATCCATATGAAAAAATTTCCTTTATATGAAAGTTTTTTTTCCATGAAAAAAAGAGAAAAACAGCTTTTTAGGAAAAAAAATTGACCTTCAATTGCGTTTAAATATTTAAAAACCTCCTGACTTTGAAAATAAAAGTAGCTTATAACACCCGAAATTTCATTGAGTTTTTTGAAAAAATAATAAAATTTTTATGAATTACGTGCCTAATGGCACAAACCGGTGTCACAAGCAAGTGTTGTAAATTTCATNAGTTGTTCAGAAACGATATTCGATTGACCCTTCCGTCGGTTGAAATACGGAAATCAAATAGATATCAGAAAATAACACAACTGATTCGGCATGATTTTTCAAGAAGACTTCAAAAAAGCATTAATAAAAAATTTTGGACTTGATTTGCAAAAAAATATCATAATATTTCAAAAAAAAGTCGACAAAAAATGAGGAATGAACATGTTATGATTTTTTAAACAGCAGTCAAAAAATATGGATCACCCGCCCTCAGAGTACAAATCCTAAATATTTGAAAAAATGCGAAATCTGAGCATTTGATTTGTTGATTCTTTCTTAATCTGACCAATGAAATCGGCCTATTCCGCATTCAAGGGTTTTGATTGGGTGCTAATATCTTGCGTTGTTTGTATCATTCAAATATTTAGGATTTGTACTCTGAGGGCGGGTAATCCATATATACATGCATGAAAANAGTTAAAGTGGCTATTTTTTTCGTTTTTATTCACAAATTTCAGAAAAAAAAACAAAAAAAAATTTTGGGTGAAAAATGTGTGAAATTTTGATAATGTTTTGATTTTTTTTTTAAATTTTACGAATTCAAAAATAAAAATTCGAACTCAAATCTTTTCTCAAATAGATAACAAAATATTTTAATGAGCTGACACACATTTATTCTGGTTCAGCTAACGATAATATACTTGATAAAGACTTGATATGCGGAAAATATTATCAAATATCTCGAAAAAGAGTAAAGAGTCGACATAAAGTGGAGTTTGATAACTTCCGCCATGAAGAGTTTCATCTGCTAAAAACGGAATTTGAAAATTTTCTATTTTTGGTAATTTAAGGGAGTACCCATCGCGAAATTAAAGTCTCTGATTTTAACTTCCTTAAACTAATTAGACCAAAAAAANAAAAAAATAAGATTGGTGATGTTCCCGCGATTTTTTGTTCTCCAGGTGGCGCAGGAGCGCGTTTGAAGACCAAAACCTTTCTGAAAAAAAAAACTCGGAAAATTTATTATGAAAAATTCTTTTTTTTTAGGGCAGCAATGCGCATAATTATTTTTCAGATTTTTTATTTTACACCAAATACAAAAAATATGATCAAAAACGTTGCATTTTTTTTTCAATTCCAATATTTCTCCAAATCTGACCGACCGTTTTTTTTGCATAAACACTGATTTTGCATTAAAATCTAAACTGGAATTCTGTAGACTCGGAATTTTGAAAATCGAGATAGAACAAAAGTTATAGAGCAAACAGTAATGCACACCGCTCTGGTTAGCGTATTTCTCGCGAATGATTAAATTTTTTTATTATGATCAAATATATTTACCTTTGACACTCTTTGATATCAAACAAGCGATAATCTAATATTTAAATATCTAATACTTTCACTAAAAAACAGTGAGAAAACAACATTTTTGGACTATTTCTCGCGAGGTTTTGTTTGATAAGCTTGAACAAATGATTGACAAACAATCATATAATCAATCTGCGTCTGATCAACGATTACCTGGATATTATGCAGAGAACACAAAATCATAAACGGAAATCATTATTTTTTACTTATGAAGAACTACTACAGGGGGGGCAATTTTGCCTTAAGTTTTTCACCAAAAAATTTCGGTGATTTTCGGCATTTCGGCGCATTTTCGTTCGAATTGACGTCATGTGTCAAAATCTTTTTAAATTTTATACGGTGTTTTACGAAAGGTTCCAATAATTGTAGAATAATTAATTAACTCCGCAAACCGCAATCAATTAAAAATTGAAAAGAGTAAATTTGGAAATTCAATCTTAAACATGACGTCATTCGTGACGCCACAAAGTAATTTGCAGTGAAAATCTCAAAAAATTCGGCGATATTGGCACTGGATTTCAGGCCCCTAAAGTTTTTTTTGGTCCCGATCTATTAAAACTTAATTTTGCTTTTTTAGCAAGTAAAAATAATCAAAGTTGCCAAATTACGACCTGAAAGTGTAAGTCGTGATAGTAAGTCGTGAAAAGGGTCGTGAAAGTATGTCAAGAAAGAAGGTCGTAAACCTAGGTCGTGAACGTAAGCCGTGACAGTATATCGTTTAAGTAGGTCATGAAAGTAGATAGTCCAAGTATTCGTGTATAATTCAAAGTATTAAATAGTTTACAAAAAAATACCGTTTTGAAAGAAATAATAATATTATTCAACAAGACAAAAAATGTTTAGTTTAATGTCATTATTTAACCTTCAACATTCGGCCGAATTCGAATTAAAACTAATTAAATTCATTAAAGGCTGGAGTTTTGGATCGAGGGTAAAATAAAAGAAAGTTTATATTGCAAAATAATTTAATCAGACTGCTTTATCGAACAAAATTTAATTAATCTTTGGAACTACAGGTTGTGTTTTTTTTAGTTCCGAAATGAGAACTTGCTGTGAATGAAATTCCCGCCAATAAAAATGGCAATAAGGCGCATTTTATTTTTTAGCTTTCGGCATCGTCGATAGCTAGGCTTTCAAAATATAATTCACCTAGTATCCATATTTGATTGACGGAAATTATTTTAATAGCAAGTTACATCATACGGACGATTTGAAATGAGAAATTTCGAAACTTAAAATGGGTATCAATGTTTTTTAACAATCTAGTAAAGGATTTTTTGGTCTTCAAAAATTTTTTAAAAAAATTGAATTTATTGGTCAATTTTTCGAGATTTCACAGGTAGCTCGGAATTCAGTTCTAGCGAAGCCGTATTACGTGCGAGAAGGCTGATTTTATAGCCAGTTAAAAAATAGTTTTTCAGTTACATATTTTTATTGCTTTAGGATCGGCAACCAAAATTTGACCTCAAATGCCCCGTGAAATTTCAAGGTCAATTTCAATTCATCGTATAGACTTGAAAGTACCCTCAAAAGAACTGGAAGGGTAGACTTTCTGATGATCATATTAAAAACTATGAGTCAATTATATACTGTTAGCTCGCTAGAGTGCAATAACCGAAAACGCTTTATTTTCACTAGTCAAAATATCAGCTTGTTAGCATTCCATACGGCTTCGCTAGAACTGGATTCTGGACTACCTGTAAAATCTCGAAAAATTTACCGAAAAATCGATTTTTTTAGAAAATTTTGGGATAACAAAAAAATCCTTGGTCTTAACATGACCAGAAAAAAATTTTCCACAGGATGGGCCAATAAAATTGGTACCCATTTTTGACTTCCAAATTTCTTATTTCGAATCGTCATAAACAAAATTTCGGATTAATCTTTACTCAAACCATCCGGTTTCATTTGAAAAAATACATTAATTAAATTGAAAAGTAAAATATTTTCTGTAATTTTATTCAACTAGTACTGCATACTTTTGCCAAAGCACTTTTTATACCAAAAAACAGCATTAAAAAAGTTGACGAAAAATGTATGCTCCTGATAGTGTGCCTCTTGAACCGGATATAATAGCACCAGTCCACCAGCTATAATATACGGATATATCAGTACATTAAACATTTCTAGTGGAACAGTTTTATTTAGAAAATTTGAGGTTGAACCGAACAAATTAGTGTATTAGGCTTTCCTGAGTGTAAAAACTTTTTTTGAGTCGTAATTCCACGACACATACATGAAAATAGGTTCATGCGTGGAATGTTTCTTATCAACGAAGGCACCAATCCAACGAAAATCACATACGAAAATCACTTAGGCTCTTTGAATCAAAGACTTTGATATACCAGTTTGTTTATTTCGACAAAAAACCTTTTCAATATGACTCTTCAACGCTATTTTGTCGATAATCAGACATAAAAATTTTCAAATTCATTACAATCAATTTTATTTGGATTTGTCTATCAAATAGACTTTATTCAAACAAAACATGCAAAAAAACAGAAGTGATTTTCATATTATTTAGAACACAGGCTCTTTATTTTCAGAAATTATGTTGAAATTTCTATGTTTCCATGCAGGAAAATGTAAAAAATCCTGAATATGAATCAATGTTATAAAGTGGGTCAATAAACAAAATTTTCGGATTTCTTGTTAAAAATTGATTTACAAATCGCATTGAAATTGATCCATTTGTAAAATTTAATATTCGCAATTTTTTACGGCCGGTCTCGAAGAAAACTTCAAAAAATATTATTAAAATTTCTGATCGTACAACCGCCTACAAGTTTTTTTTTATATTTATATCTCTGTTATTGATATAAACAATTTGAAAATCTAAAAATTTTACACGAAAAAATCGATTTTGCGTTAATATAAGCGACACGCATTCAAATCCCCGAGTATCAGATCGTACACCAACGGATAATATTATTTTGGTCATTTTTGAAAAAAATGATATCTCAAGAACCAAGAAAGAAAATTTTCTTTGAAAATTATTAATTATTTATAATATCCATTAGTTACAATATCCCCTCTCATTATTCACGTGCTTTGAAAAGCAAATTAATCTGATTACCAATTTACAGGAATTTGCGGGAAAAGTTGCACGCCTCTTATTGGCTGCTCTTTTTCACGTTATTTCTCAACCTCACTATGACGCACCGTTTGCATTGAATAACTCAAGTCCGCGAATTGTATTGTATCAGAGAGAAACACAATTTGGTCAATCAATTAGTACTCGTCGGGCAATGTTTCATCTAAAACGCGAATTTTTGTCTTTTTATCGACAAGCATCCCCTTAACCCACACGTTTTACTAGCCGAACTCCTTTTTGCGATTCGGGAAAATGATGATTTAATTTGTGTCAACTGGCAGACATATTTCCACTTGATAGAACAAGTACTGATAATTCACCTTCTGTCAAATCATAGTGTTCGGTCATCGAAGTAATGAAAACAAAAAATATAAGAATAATTC
>SCLH01000907.1:73009-104723 GCA_004367855.1 Oikopleura vanhoeffeni
TCTTAACAGGAGTTATGTCTAAGAATTCTGAGTTTATTTCAAAATAAAACCAATTGGAGGAGATTAAATTAATTAACCGTTTTGCGCTTAGGGGTGGCTCTTGTGCCGCTATGTGTGAAGAGTGTGGTCATACGAAAAAGTTTTTGGCAAAAAATTTGTTTTCGCAAGTGAAGGGCTAGTTCTACAAACTGGCTAATTCTGAATTATATCCTCGGGCCCTTTTCGGTAATATTTCGATCGAGAATTATGTCAAATTAGGAGCAGGGTACCCTTTAAGGGGGTGGTCGAGGCGACCCTTTTAATTTCTTTCCCATGTATACATTTTTCCAAAACTTTAAACGATATTTTAGGATAAGTCGACAGCGAAATCTGAATGGCCTTAACCAAAATTTTCTATCTGCTTCTAGAATTTTTCTTGACATTTTGATTTTGACCTCATTTATACTGTCTACAGAATTCTCATATCACAGGGAAACATATTATTTCTTGGTTAAAAAACCTATAAAATAACATAATTATAAACAAAAAGTTTCTATCAATAGTAAAAAATTTGAATATTTTTGAAATTCACAAATTTTCAAGTTTTGAAAAAAGAAGAATTTTTGAAATGCAAAATTTTGGCAGTTTTATAGTGGTTGGGCAGCCTATTCCAAGAATGGAAAATATTTTTTTCTAATTTCAAGATTCATCAAAGCCTTGTCTTTGCATACAAGTATAATGCAGACTATTTTTTTCTAAAACCTAGACTGCTCTCAAAATAATTTTTTTGCAAACGGGTCTTTTTCATCAAAAAATATTTCATAAATTTGTGGCCCATCTTACACATAGGGGGAATGATTAAAAAGAACGTAAGTGTTGAGTCGGAGAAATGATTGTAGTGAAAGTTTTTTTCGAGTCAAACAATAAGAAATATTCTGAGAAATCAACAACGAAAGTAGTGATACTGGAAATACAGTTCATGACTCCTAGAATAAAGTTCTACATAATAAAACTACCAAAACGAATTTTTTCCGACTTAACCCTCAGTTTGAAAAGATGGGGGTGATCTATTTTCATACCATGATGTGTTAAAAAGTGAAAGTGAGCAGCAACTACGATCTTGGCACGCGAGCAGGCCAATTGAGGGGTGTAGTATTTTCTGGTGTAGTGTACATACGTTCACAGCGCGAATTACCCAATCAGAGCCAGTTGAGTGATGAGGGCTCCTGGTAATGAATAAAAATAATTTTTAACAAATCATTATTTCTCAAAAAATAACTCATAATTTACGGCCATTTACACATAGGGGAAATCCTATAAAAGAACCTGAGTGTTGAGTGGAAAAAAGATTGTAATGGAATTTTTTTCGAGTCAAAACAGTAGGAAATTTCTGAGAATCTACAACGAAGTTAGTGTAGCTGAGATACAATTCATGATTCTTAGAATAAAATTCTACACACATAGAAATGCCAAAAACTAATTTTTTCCGACCTACACCTCAGTCTGAAAAGAGGGGGATGACCTATTTTCATACCATGATGGTAAGAAGTGGGGGTGAGCAGTAACTACGATCGTGACGTGCGGGCAGGTCAGAGAGGGGGTGTAGTAGTTATTGTGTAGTAAACATACATCGCACGCGAATTCAACAATCAGAGCCAGTTGTGAGAGGAGGGTTCTGTAAAATGAGTACACTACAAAGTTAAAGCTCGCACGACTATGAATTTAAACACTATAATCGACGCACATAAATTACGAATCTATTTTTCGTTTTTTGACGAAAACTAGTAATAGTAACAAATAAAATTAAATAAAATACAGAAAATATATGACAAAAGATCTTTGGGCTTTAAGGGGGTGGTCGAGGCGACCTTTTTAGGGTCTTTCAATGTATACATTATCAAATAAAATAAATTTTAAATATTTAAAGAGTAAGTCGACCACGAGGGATTGAATGGCCTTAATCAAAATTTTCTATCTGCTCTAGAATTTTTAGTTTCTATCAATGGTAGAAAATTTGAACTTTTTTTTNGGTGGAAAATTGGTTGATTTTTTTAAGTTGGAGTATTTTAAATCATTTTAATAGCCGCTCAATGAACAGCAGGTATTTGAGGGGTGTTGTCACATTTCATGACAATATACAGTATTTGGTAATTTAAGTTTGGAGTTGACAATTTGAGAAAAAAAAATGATTGCGGCTAGTGGGAATTGAACCCACTAAGGTAGGGTGAGAAACAGGCTGGGGTAAGGAGCGAAAAGATGCAGAAGAAACGCTGGTTTTTAGGAAGCAGGGCAATAATTAAAGTCAATTCACACATTTTCTGTAGTTTGCAGGACGGATTAAGGGATTTTGGTACCATATCATCTTTCTGACAACGAGCACCTTAGGTCTTTTGGTTTTGATGAAAAATCCACTGCAAAAGGTTTGTGAGAATAATGGGCTGCTCCAGCGTTATCATCAGTCCATCGCCACCCCAGCATGCACGAGAAGTTGAGATCACACTCACTGTATGAAAATTGACATCCATAAAAACTACAAAATTGTAGATTTTCAGCGAAACGTAGATCGGTAGAAATTAAAGTGTTTGAAATTTATAATAAATTTTCAAACTTATTACTGCCCGGCTATGACTGCCCGTATATATTTGTTTTTGAAAAATTTCTGAATGAAAAAGTTTTTATGTGTTTCTTTTCTAAAGCTATTGTTGAACGCTTTCGGATAAAAATGCCTGGATAACCCTATAGTTTATTCTGATAAAAAATAAGAAAAAACCAAAAAAATAAGAGTTTTTATTTCAAAATTGGGAGATTTAACTCAATCATTTGCATTTTTAGAATAAGAATTTTTCAATTTTTGGCGTCAAAATTTATGAATAAAAGCATAATATTTTGCCTTTAAAGTATCGAGTTTATATTATGTTTCGGTATCAATTTTATTTGTAATTTTTTATAAAGGAGAAAACAAGCAAGCGGTGTTATAGGTGTAGGTACAGGTGTTTTGAATTGAACAACAGTTATTGATAGCAAAAGAGAAGATGAATTCGTAAAAAAAATGTTAACAGAGAAACCGTTTATAAACCATTACTCATCAGAGTCTGACAGCTCATTATTTTTCCTTTTTCATTTTCGTTTTTTCTTAGGATTTGTTGGTTCCTGTACCGATATTATTCATTTTGATGAACCAATTTTTCCGATTTTGCTTTCTAATTTAGTTTTGGTCAAATTTATTTTCAAACGAGGATTCACCTCTTAAATTAGTATTTCTTAGTAGCCGATCTGTGGATGCGAGAGGGGGAGCCTTGGAACGGGACCACATTTTTTCGAATTTTTTTTATTTATTGATATGTTTCAATTGATTTGGATCAAATGAGGCATTAAGTTCAAGTAGATTTTCCATCTGAGGAGGGAAACATGGATAAGTGGTCGAATTTCCAATATTTTTTTTCCAATAATATCGGATACCGAAGGCGCTCCTTGATATTCGGAGACATCGGATATCCACTAGTAGAAATGTCACCCCAAGTAGGTTTAGTTCAAGTATATTGAGAGTTTTCCTCTCTTGACCAATGAGAGCCATATGATTGAGCGCGGATTCTCATTAATTCTTAAGCTTAGGATTTTGTGCCGTTTAAATCCATTTGTTTAAATGAATGTTGGTATGTTTGGTAGCCATATTTCAGAGATGTCAGCAATTGATATTTTAAGCCTAAATTTTAATTGGATTGACTATTTTTTATGAAATATTTTCCTAGTTCGACCCCATATTCAGTGACCATTTTGTCTTCAGAGATAAATCAGCTCTGGAAAAAATTTTTGTCAAAGAGTTGTCACTTGATGACATTATTAATCTCCTCCATTTTGTCATTAGTTGTGGTACCAATCATGAAAAGTAGATTTCTGAACATTTCAACATCATTAGCTGGCATACTGGCCCTGGTATTCCTCAATTTTGGTCATAGCTGCGTATTTTTTTAAGTTTCATTTTTCTTCAAGTTTGTACAAAAGGACTGTCTTGAATGCGCACATTGTTAAATTGTGTTTCAAACACCAATATTGCCCCGCTTTTGACTGCAAGAGTCAAGGTACCCTATATAATTTTTAATCTCGTGTGTCATGTTTAGTTATTTACAGATTTAATTAATCAAAAGTTATTTTTCACTTTATGCATGTATTTGAGCTCTTATTTGGTTTCTTACGAAACAGATTTGAAGCATCTAGTCAAGGGAATTGAATAGAGAGATAATTCTTTTCTAGGTAGAAATCGCAATTTGTCAAAAGTTGCGTAAGGCCGTCTTTTCTAAGTATTTTAAGTAGTCCAGATCATATGAAAATATCTGATTGTTTCTCGTGGACGTGCGCTGACCGCTGGTTTTGATTTTCGCTACTTCAGAGTCATTTTTCATTCAGAGAGGCGGACAATCTTGAATCTCGATATTTCCCTTGGTAAACTCTTTCTTTTCTAAATTTCAAAACTACGAGAAAGTGTGCAAAATGTCGAGAGAACGCATGACTTCATCCTTAACTTTTTGTCGAACTGTTCAAACATTTCAAAAAATTTAATGTCGGTTTTCGATATCACTGGACTTCATTACAAATTAGAATATTACAATCTTAGAGGCCTGGGATAAGCCTTATTTCTCTATCACCTGAGTTCAAATGTATTCACGTAATAATTATCTTCTATAGCAGCTGTGCATAGTTTGTGGAAAATTGATTTCCCTTTTTAATTCGCAGAAATTGTATTAAGATTCTCGGTAGAGATTATCGCTCATAGAATTATTTTTTAAGTGATGGGAAAAATAAGGGTGTATTCTGTAGGAATAATGTGAATTTTGCGTTTCAATTAATATTCAGTGTTAAGAAGGTCGGATTTCATTTTTTGAATTGTCTCTCTGAAATAACTTTGAGTTGCCAATTTTAATTTCACGCAAAGACCTAGTCGACGCGCTGATATCAATTGAAGTTTTTCCTAGCAATTTTAATCCCACTTTTTGTACAGTCATGGCCTGAGATTGTTGCTAGTACAGAAGCTGGAGTATTATTGGCCAAATATTTTTATCACAAAGATTTGTGATTTCTAACTTGAGGCCAGAATAAATTAGGCCTCTCTCATTTTTTCTAGATTTTTTGTCCATTTTTCAAAATAGCCATCGGTCATTGTTCCACCACGTTTACGCAGGCATTTTCAGTTTTTATTAAAAGTTGGCATTGTACAATTTTTGATCCAGTTTCGCAGAAACTGCTTTGATAACGTATTTGGCGTGTATTTTAACGTTTTCTCGAAGTTTATTTGATGAAACGTTTAATCACAATCTTCAAAATCATTATGAAGGACATCGCGGGTACTTCAGGTATTCCATGTTGTAGTAACTTAAACAGACGTATTTGAAAGAAGGATGAAGTTATTTTTTACTTTTTACATATGCAGAATTTCTTTAAAATTAAAAACAAAAATATGACAAAAAGATCTTAGGTTTTAAGGGTATCCCTGCTCCTACATTTTCTGCAGTTATTATGTTCATAAAAATGCACCAAATCAATTGTTTATTTGGTTTTGAACGCATAAAACAACCCAAATGACAACAACAAAAAAAAAAATTTTCGAAAAATTTTGCGTTTTTTTTCGAGTTTTTTTCTCCAAAATTATGTTCAAAAAAACGTTTGTTCAAATTTGACACTTAAGACTTCAAAATTCGTCATGCCGATTAAGCCAACTTTCTCTTCATTTGTTTCCCAGCTTTCTTTGAGTCTCCTGCTTTTCGAAAAAATCGAAGCACATTTTTTTCGTTAGAAATTTTTCAACGTGACCTTGAAAAATTCATATTTTTTGTTTTGGGGTCGAAATTTGACAAAAAACGCCCCAGTGAAAGTTTCTGTTTGTTTAGAGCTAGCTTTTGCAAAAATTTGAGTAAATTTTTGAAATTTAACCTAGGAGGAGGATAGATTTTTTCCGATTAAAAAAGTCCAACAACCGGTATTTTGGACCGGTTTTTTTTTACGTATTCGAGAAATAAATATAGCACTTATCGACAAAAGCTTACCAGTGAAAATTTTGTATACTAATTATACAGGTTATGGTTAAAATTTGAGTTTATTTTCCCAAAATAAAAACCTTGGAGGAGATAGATTTCCGTTTTGGCTTAGGTGGGCTCTTGTGCGCTTATGTTGTGAAGGAGTGTGGTTCATACAAAAAAGTTTTGGCAAAAATTTTTTTTTCGCAAGTTGAAGGGCTAGTTCTACAACTGGCTTAATCTGAATTATATCCTCGAGGCCCTGTTCGGCTAATATTTCATCGAGAATATGTCAAATTAGGGAGCAGGGGATACCTTAAGGGGGTGTCGAGGCGACCTTTTAAGTTTTTCTTTTCCCATGTATACATTTTCAAAAACTTTAAAATATTTTAGGAGTAAGTCGACCACGAGAAATTGAATGGCTTAACCAATTTCTATCTGCTTCTTAGAATTTTTTCTTGGACATTTTGATTTTGAACCTCATTTATCTGTCTACAGAATTTCTTTCATATCCAGGGAAACATATTATTTCTTGGTTAAAAAAACCTATAAAAATAACATAATTATAACAAAAAGTTTCTATTCCAATAGTAAAAAATTTGATATTTTTTGAAATTCACAAATGTTTCCAAGTTTGGAAAAAAAGAGAATTTTGAAATGCAAAAAATTTGGCAGTTTTAACGTGGTTGGGCAGCCTATTCAGAATCGGGAAAATATTTTTTCTAATTTCAAGATTCATCAAGCTTGTCTTTGCATTACCAAGTATAATGCAGACTATTTTTTTCTTAAAACCTAGACCTGCTCCAAAATATTTTTTTGCAAACCTTTTTCTCAGAAAACATATTTCATCAATTTGTGGCCCATTTACCACATAGGGGGAATGATTAAAAAGACGTAAGTGTTGAGTCGCGAGAAATGATTGTAAGTGAAAGTTTTTTTCGAGTCAAAAACAATAAGAAATATTTCTGAGGAATCCAACAACGGAAAGTAGTGATACTAAATACGTTCATTGACTCCTAGAATAAAGTTCTACATATAAAACTACCCAAAAACGATATTTTTTCCGACTTAACCCTCAGTTCTGAAAAGATGGGGGATCTTATTTCATACCATGATGCGTTTAAAAAGTGGAAAGTTGAGCAGGCAACTACGTCTTGGCACGCGAGCAGGCCAATTGAGGGGCTTGAGTATTTTCTGGTGTGAGTGTACATACGTTCACACGCGGAATTACCCAATCAGAGCCAGTTGAGTTGATGAGGGCTCTTAAGAGTAAATTAAATAATTTTTAACATTCATTATTTCTCAAAAAATAAACTCTAATTTGACGGGCCCATTTACACATTTAGGGGAAATTCCTATTATAGAAACCTGAGTGTTGAGTTGGAAAAAAAGATTGGTAATGGAATTGTTTTTCGAGTCACGTAGGAAATTTCTTGAGAATCTACAACGAAGTTAGTGTAGCTGAGATACAATTCATGTTCTTAGAATGTAAAATTCTACACATAGAAAACTGCCAAAAACTAATTTTTTCCGACCTAACCCTCAGTCTTGAAAAGAGGGGGATGACCTCATTTTCATACATGATGGTAAAGAAGTGGGGGTGAGCAGTAACTACGATCGTGGACGTGCGGGAGGTCAGAGGGGGGTTGTAGTAGTTATTGTGTAGTATACATACATTTCGCACGCGATATTAACATTCTCAGAGCCAGTTGTGAGAGAGGGTTTCTGTAATGAGTAATAAAAAAGTTAAAGCTCCGCACGACTATGAACTTTATAACACTATTACAATGACGCACATAAATTACGAATCTATTTTTCGTTTTTTGACGAAAACTAGTAATTAGTTAACAAATAAAATTTAAATAAAAATACAGAAATATATGACAAAAGATCTTTGGCTTTTTAAGGTGGGTCGAGGCGACCTTTTTTTAGGGTCTTTCAATGTATTACATTTCAATAAAAATAAATTTTAAATATTTAAAGAGTAAGTCGACACGAGGGATTGAATGGCCTTAATCAAATTTTCTATCTGCTCGTAGAATTTTTAGTTTATCAAATGGTGAGAATTTGAACTTTTTTTTTTTAAATTTCACAAGCTTTCAAGTTTGAATGAATTTTTTGAATTCAAAATTTGGCAATTTTTATGAAGGCAGGTTTTGGTTGGGGGGAACAGGCCTATTACAAAGTGGAAAATATTTTTTTTTTCTAATTTCAAGATTCATCAAAACCTTGTCTTTGCATACAAGTGTAATAAAGTTATTACTGTTCTCCGTTTATTCTTAAGGCTCAGTTTAAAAAGGTCTAGATTGCCACGAGCACCCCCTTAAGCATGAGAAAATAATTTAAACAAAAAAGAAAATTTTATTGAAAATGATCGTAAAAATTTGAGCGTGATTGTAGGTAGCTAGTGATAAGTGATTCATAATCAGAGGAAGGGGGGCAAGAGGACAGAAAAGGTAAAAAATCTTATTTCTATAATTTGAACTCATAATATTTTTTTCGGTCGAATTCAATCCCACTGGACAACCCCCTTTTAAGCATATTACCTTTACGGTCAATTGGAAACCAGTCAAAAATTTTATGCTTATGGTGTTTCAGAATTTTTTTGACGTCAAAATTGCCATAATTTTCAGATCTGAACATCTCAGCTTGTCTATGATAAGCAATAACTCTCTGTTCTATCATGTCATTTTTAGAGTTAATTTCATAGAAGTCTTCAATTTGATCGAGAATCATGTATTTGTTGATACTTCTCCGAACCTTAATTTTTTCCTCATACTCAAAACTTGGCGGAACACATAGTTTACATGTATTTATTTTCGGTTTTTTAAGTTTTTTATAGGGATGTTGACACTGGCTATAAAAATGTGAGGAAACTTCACTTTTGAATGTAAACGTTCCAAGATTGCTTCGCACATGCCACGGTAGTTCATTATAAATGTCTATGAGACAATACGGCCAAGTGTTTTTAAAGTGCGTATTATTTTTATATTTAATTAAATCCTGTGGAATTCTCATTTCAGACGTGTAAGTGCCAGATTTATTTAAAAATTGAAATTTATTCCTAGCGGCTTGACTAACATAATATTCACTGGAGAATGGCTGTAACGCTAAATTTCCCCTATTATCAATCATGCATGGTTTCAGCAGTTTATAAAGATCAACCGGTTTAGCGTCCATGAAGACGCTATTCAAACGATTCATTAAAAGATATCTATGTAAATTATACATATTTTTTAAGTGATAAGGATATAAAAGATGGTGCTGAGCGATAGATTTACCTATCATGTTATAAGTCTGATTAGTAAGTACTTTGATAAAATTACATACTGTTTTTTGTAATTTGGAGTACCATTTGGGGCTAAGTAAAGGCTGCGTGTCCAGCCCATGACTGAAATAGCCAGTAACGAAGCTGTTGTACAGTCTAATTAGTTGAATTCTTGTACCGTATTTAATAATTGTAAGCAATTTATTGGCCGCAGAGATCATTTTTTTTTCAATATGCCTCAATTGCGGTTCTAAATCGACTCTACTTTTTTTNAAAAATTCTGAGGCCCGAAATTTCCCAACCCATCGATCTTGAATCTGCTCGATGCCTTCCTTTGGTTACAGAGGGATATCGGCTGCCCAATATTCGCCGAAAAAATAAGCAGTTTCACGATTTTAGCTAATTCTCCAGTGCCACATATCTGCCGATTGAGCCAATATCGCCGAAATTACGTGGGCGTTTGAGATTTTATGACAAATGATCTTCGAGTCGCCATGATTCATGACTCCATGTTTGACGCATATTGCTAAATCAATTTTTCAAACTCTTTTTTTTCAATTGTATTTGAATTGAGTGTTGTAGAGTACGTACCGGTTAATTCTCCACATTTGTATTTGACTTAATAATAAATTGAACCTACTGTTAAAGCTCATATAAAATATTGAAAACCTTTGTCAATATGACGTCATTCCAAACAGCCAACGCGTGTTTCATTTAAAACAAAAATATTATTTCTGTCCCATCTTCGCCGAAATGCAAATCGCGATGCCCAAAATCACCCGAATTTTTTTGGCAAAAAGCTAGTTATGTTTTGTAATTCATAATGTTCTTCTGTAAATTGAATCATGAAAAAAGGGGTAAATGGTAGAATGTAAAAAGAGAGAAAATGTAAAAAAAAATTAAACGTGCAAAATTAGATATGCAATTATTCAATAAAATAGCTGAACACGCACTAAATGAAATTCTCTATCAGCTTTTGTGATTTCTGAGAATTATGATTCCAATTTCAGCCGTTTTACATTTCTACTTTTTTACATTTACCCTTGACCGAAAAAAAGATGCTAACTCTAGACAATGAACACAGGTTAAGGACGTCGGTGCTTAGAGACAAATCCGAATATGGTGTTGATGAAAACTTTTGACTGGTGATATATAGATTCCCCTTAATTTACCATCAAAGTTAATGCTTTAAAATTAAGGAAAATGCTTTTATAATTAAGAGATAGAATTTTGAGTCGGATAACTTTTTCGGAATTTGTCAATTTGGAGAAATTTGAAAAAATCCGAAAATTTTTAAAAAACATTTCTATTTTTTGGTTCAATTATTTCACAACGGTTTAGCAGAAATCGCGTTGAGCCCTCTTTAATATAAAATTAAAAAAATATTTCTTTCGATGTGCCAAAATTTTGTTTTTTCTAATTTAAGACACTTCAACCGAAATCCCCTTTTTTGAAGTGTGTTTTTTTAAACGATTTACAAGTAAAACCATTAAGATCTGAAAAACCTTGAATAGCATCCCATACCTCTTTTAAAGCGCATTTTGAGTTTTCAAATCTGTCGCTTTAAGGGAGTGGATTGGTCGCTGAATTTTCCTGTTTTAGATGCGGTTTATGGCTACAAAACGATCAGAACTTTACGTAAAAAACAATATCCATCTTTAAGTCGTATTGTTCTGTCTCCAAATCTGCACTACAGAACGTATCGTAACTTAACTGAAAGCCTATCCCTTGAGTTCTATTATGGTTTCCATAATTTGTCGGTCTAGACATCAAGTAGAAAATTAAAGCTTTTTATTTTTATTGTCGCAAAACTGTCAAAATCTTTAACGACTAACGGATAAGTCAATGTACTCGCAGTAATAATTGGTAAGTTTTTTAGTCAACAGTCTATCGTACCTTTTTTTGACTTTGCTCAGATTCGTTTAGCATAAGGTACAAATTCAAAATTGACAAGACTCCCTCATTCAGTATTTTATTATAATTGTACCAGAAAATCTAGTTTTTTTTCAAAATTTGTGCTTTTAACGAAAAAAAGGCGAAAAGGTCCGAAAAACAAAAAGTCTTCTACGAGAATTGGTCGAAATAAAAGATTGTGTTGTTCAAAAGCAAACAATTCAAAAAAAGGCTTTGAGATTATGTTGATGATTTGCTTCTCCGAGAAGCTTTACTATTGAAAAAAATCTTGTAAACTGTAGAGGATAAGCTTTTTAGTGATCTTTTTGGGAAGCTTTATTTAACGACGCATTTTTACGACAGCTAATCATTTGGACAAGGATCAAGTTATGAAGTTATCGATAACCTTTGAAACAAAATGACGTTTGGTGCGTTTTTTTTTTGAAAATTTTTACTGTATTAAGATCTTTTTTTTGCAAAATTTTTTAAAATCAAAATAAACCTTTCATCGCTGATCAGAAAAAAATTCTAAGACATTGTTTCCATAACATCATAGCCCGCAAAGACTCAAGTGACCGTATATCAAGAATAAGGTCGGCAAAAAATAGCTACTGTTTTTTTTTCAAAAATATGCTGTTAGTCGGGTAGTCAGCTATGTGGCCAGATTGCGTACATTTTTTGGAGTTATTATAAAAGTTAAAAAATGTGCAAATTTTATTTTTTGAATTTTTATCTTGCGATAAAAGGTTTCATTCTTGCAAAAGTTTATATTTTTTACTTCCTCAACATACTAGAGTATCTGTAAAAATATCAAAAACCACTTTTATTACCCATGTTCCAACTTGACCCGATGCTGAGAATTATTTTGAAGGCGAATTTATAAACTTCAGGGATTTTCGGGTAGTTATTGCGCTAATTAGTGGGCAAGAATCATTATCCATATGAAACAAATGTCCCTTAATATTTCCTTAGATGAAAAGTTTTTTTTCCATGAAATAAAAAGAAAAAACAAGCTCTTTAGAAAAAAAATTGACCTTCCAATTCTGTTAAGATTATTAAAAAAATCTCCTGACTCTGAAACATAAAGTAGAACCTATAACACGAAAATTAACTTAAATTTTATGAAAATAATAAAATTTCTATAAATTGCGTGCCAAATGGCTCACAAACCGGATGTCACAAGCAAGTGTTATTAATTTTCATCAGTAGTTCAGAAACGATATTCGATTGACCCTTCATCGGTTTGAAATACGGAAATCAAATAAGATACCAGAAAACTAACAAAACTGATTCCGGTCTTGATTTTCGAAGAATAATCTCAAAAAAGCATTAATAAAAAATTTTGGACTTGATTTGCGAAAAATTTTTCATAATATTTCTAAAAAAAGTCGACAAAAAAATGAGAAATGGAACCATCTTAATGACTTTTTTAAACAGCAGTCAGAAAATATGGTAAACATGCATGAAAAAGTTTTAAGTGGCTATTTTTGTTTTTAGTCACCAAATTGTCGAAGAAAAAAAAAAATTTTGGGTGAAAATGCTGTGAAATTTTTTGATAATATTTGATATTTAAATTTTACGGAATGTCAAAAATTAGAGTTCGAAACTCAAATCTTTCCTTAACAAGGATAAAAAATATTTTAATGAGCTTTACAATTATATCGGTTCAGCTAACGTAATAAGCACATAAAAAATAAACCCAACTAATTATTTCGTAAGTTAAATTGACGCCATGTCTCCACATCGCTTGCTACCCCTAAATCACTTTTTTGAAAAAAATAAAAAGGTTTTTTAGAAGTTTTTAAATTTTTTTTTTCATTCACCAAAAGTCCAAAAACGATCACGTGACCTTTCAATTAGGAAAATTAAGTTATGGTTATGAAGTAAACAAATAGTGATCAAAATACGCCCGAAAATTTTGGGCCAATAAAACAGCCTAATTTAGAGTTTTGAACATAATTAGTATTTTCCCAACCCACAGTTCACGTGGATCTTAATTTTGGGGAAATTAAGGATTTATCTAGACATATTTCGAACCTTATTTTTGAATTACTTTCGTCACCTGATTTTAATTCGACTTTGGTGTATGGAGATAAAAATGTCTAAAAACGTTTGAAGTTGACCCTGGAATTTTTTTGACGTAGTTTTGTGACTTTTTCAAATTACTTTATTGTACTACATGCCTTCTTTTCAAAAGTACTCAAATCCCGTGCATCGCTATGGCAGACCCTTTCAAAGAAATCGTAACGAATTTCCTAAGACTTCTATTGCTTAAAATGGCCTCCAGTTTAAATAGAGCATTTCTAGAAGTCATAACTTCGAAATGCTGATTACATAAGAATGCGTAGGCGAAGAAAAGTGAGAGCCAAATCTTTATTATCACGAGAAAATAAAGTTTTCCTCAAAAATTAAAGAGTCATTTTACTAGAGAATTTTGTGGAAAACATATAATTATTTTTAGACAGAAAGATAGAAATCATTTGAAGTTTAATGAAGTAATTGCAATATAAATTAAGGTTTAATTTCATCTTATTATTGCACTTTTATGTGTAACTGGAGGAATTTTTCGCAACTTTTGTTTTCGTTATCCTCATAAATGCCTTTAAATTCGTTTTAAAATTTATTTGTTTTTTTAATTGGATAGCAAATTGGCTGAATATATTTTAAACTATTGAAAAATGTTGTGTGTAATGGAAACTTTGCTAATATGGCTCGATTTATAAGTATGGCGACAGTCGCATTAAATCGATCTGGTACAGATTCATGTCTAAAGTTCTACGAGTTAAGGGTTAGTGCGTGTACGTAGGTTGAATTGTATCATATTTAATATGATACAATTCACCTACGTACACGCACTAACCCTTAACTCGTAGACTTATTTAATAAAATAAGTGTTTAAAATATTTTCGACACTGTTCTTCACGTTCAGAAAGTTTTTTATAATATCACCTCTACCAGTTCATCAAGAAACCATTTATTAAAAACTTCAAAAAACAAGCTTAATCAGCGACAACCACTCCCTTACTGTAGACTCATTTTTAGCCAACTATTGCCGCACCACCATTTAATCGCATTTACGAGCCTTAATCTTTTTGATGGACAATCAGTTATAAAGTTATCGATAACTTTGAAACAAAATGACGTTTTTGCGTTTTTTTTCGAAAATTTTTACTGTATTACAGTACTTATTTTTTGCAAAAAAATTTTTTAAATCACAAATTAAACCTTTCATCGTGATCAGAAAAAAATTCTAAGACTTTTTTTTCCATTACACTATAGCCCCAAATGATCACGTTGACCGTATATTGAAGGAATAAAGGTTGGTAAAAAGTAGTACTGTTTTTTTTCCAAAATTGCTTAAATCAATTTTTTGAAAGAAGTGAAGTGGTTCCTTAAAGTTTTTAAGGACTTTTTTAACATTACACTCAAGTCCGAAAATATCACGTTACCTTCAAATTAGAAAATGAGTTTTGGCCCAAGTACCCAAATAGTACTCAAATTATCGCCGAAAATTTTGAGGACTAATACACACCTAATTAAGAGTTTTGAACATTAATAATCATTATTCCCAAAACACGTCACGTGATCTTATTTTTCAAGAAGAATTTATTTATGACATATTTTAACTTTATTTTTGGATTATTTCGTCACGTGATTTTATTCAGACTTTCTGTAATGAGAAAAAGTCTTAAAACGTTTGAAGTTGACCCTGGATTTTTTGACGTAATTGAGTACTTTTCAAATTACTGACATGGTACCATATATTTTTTTTCAAAAGTACTCAAATCATGCAAAGACCCCTCAAAGAATTCGTAACGAATTTCTAAGACTCTAAATGCATTACAGTATCGCCTCCGTTTAAATAGAGCCAATCTCAGAAGTCATAGCTTTCGAAATGCTGATAACATAAGAATGCGTAGGCGAGAAGAAGTGAAGAAAAATAAATTAATTACCGATTTAGGTTTTTTTTTAATTCAAATTTCTGATTGTATTATTTGTGAAAATTGCCTCCGGTTAGACTAAGCATTTCTAAGATCAAACTTCAAAATTAATTTCACATGATCTATGAAGGGTTCGCCTACGTGCGTAGCCTCAGTAATGTCTCGCATTCTGTCCACATTTAATAATATTGAAAAATAATTTAGAGTCTTTCATCGAGATTTTGCAGAAACATATAATTATTTTTAGAACACTGCTAGAGAATCTTCTTGAGTTTTTATAAAATAATTGCAAAATAAATTAAGGTTTAATTTCATCTTTCTTATGTTAACTTTTATAGTCGCATCATAGTGAATTTCGCAACTTTTTGTTTCTTATCTTCATTAAATGCCTTTAAAATTCGTTTAAATTTATTTTCGTTATTTTAATTGTATAGCCAAATTGTTCTGAATATTATCTTTAAGCTATTTAGAAAAATGCAATGTTATAATGAAACTTTGCTAATATGGCGATTTAAAGTGAGGAACTAGTTGGCTAAAACATGCAGACTGCGGTACAGATTCTGTCTAGTCTACTGAGTTAAGAGTCCATAGGATGAATGGCCATTTAAGGAAGTCGAGCATTTGTTCAGTGAAAAACCATTATTTTTTTTCAAAAGATTTTATAATCAGAGGAAATTTGCTATCAATCCTTGTGAGTAAATGTATTTGAAGCGATGCTTCAATGCTTAATTTCATGCTGAAACTTTCAAAATTTTTTTTTCAGTTTTAAATATTTAGCTGAATAAATAAGATTTAGTTTATTTGTGGTAAGAATTGCAATAATATCAGATACTAAATATTATTTGAAATACAGTTATCATTAATTAAATCTCAAATACATATACCTCTGAGTTTTCAATCAAATGAAATACAGAAAAGATCATATATTCATTTTGTTTTAAAAACATTTCGTTAGCGTGTTTCATTTCCGATTTAATATAAAATATCAAAAGAGCTGGTTTGAACCGATTTTAGAAATGCCTGAGACGGTAAGATAGTTAATCGGCTAAATAGTAAATCGGCTACGGTGACCGAAAATTTTGGTAGATCGGCTACCGTTAGCTAATAACTTTTAAAATAGTAAATCGGATATTTTTTAATGTAAATCGGCTACCAAAATATTCAATTGCGAAAATGATTAAATCGGCTAGTTCACTGAAAGATTTAAACAAAGTGAATCGGCTATCGTTTAAAAGTAACTCATTTCGAATATAGGTATATTAGCCGATTTAACAGTATCCTAATTTGATAGCCATTTACACATTGTAGCCGATTTCTGCCTTACCGCCTGAGACACCAACTAAGGTAGTTTTTTTTATTAGGTGTGACAGATTTCACTTTTCACCACAGACGAACCGTATGGGATATCACAAACGTTTTTTGAATTCAACTTAGAAACTAAAAAGCTCAGGCCAAAACATTTTATTTATTTCGAAGAATTTTCCAAAATTTTTAAAAAATCTCGAGATTTTTAATGACATCGAAATGACCAATATGGGTATAATACGAAACTAGAAAAATTCTGCTGAAAATTCGGCTGAAAAATAAAATTCCAAAATTAAGTTTTCTCACGATTTTTCTATGACAAAGTGGTAAAAAGTTAAATCTGTCGCACCTATAAAAAAACTACCTTAGATAGTTTTTTTTTAGGTCAACCTACCCTATCATGCAAATTACGGGAAAACCATAGGCGATATCGACAAACGGTTTTTTGCATTCAACTGCCAACTAAAAATTCTAAATGAAGAAAATTTTATTAAGTCATCCGGTTCACGGAAATAAATCGGAATGTAATTTTTTTGGTAGGTTCGAATCTCGGTGGGCCTTTTTTTTCTTCAAATCAGCCAGAAAGCTTATTTTTATGTTTGTTCTCTTTTATCACGATTATCTACACTTAACTGCTTGAACTATATTTTTTGAGAATTCCCGGAAGAATAAACGAGATTCATTTTTAAGCAAATACATCAGTTTCATGTGGCAGCTGCGTCAATTTAACTTACGAAAATAATAGTTGGTCATTTTTTTGTGCTTATTATCGTTAGCGAACAGAATTAATGTGTATCAGCTCTTAAAATCATTTTTTATCTATAAGAAAGATTGATGAGTTCGAACTTTATTTTTGAATTCGTAAAATTTTCCAAAAATTCAAAACATTATTAAATTTCACGCATTTTTTCACCCAAAATTTTTTTTTTTTCTGAAATCTGTAAATGAAATTGGAAAAATAGCCACTTTAGCTATTTTCATGCATGTTTACATATTTTCTGACTGCTGTTTAAAAAATCATAACATGTTCATTTGTCATTTTTGTCGACTTTTTTTAGAATATTATGAAAATTTTCCATCGCAAATCAGTCCAAATTTTTTTATTAATGTTTTTTGAATTTTCTTGAAAAATTCAGCCGAAATCAGTTGTGTAATTTTCTGGTATCTATTTGATTTCCGTATTTCAACCGATGGAAGGGTCAATCGAATATCGTTTCTGAGCTACTGATGAAATTTACAACACGTTGCTTGTGACACCGGTTTGTGCCATTTGGCACGCAATTTATAAAAATTTATTTAATTCAAAAAATGTCAATTAAATTTCGGGTGTTAAAGGCTACTTTTCTTTTCAAAGTCAGGAGATTTTTTTGATATTTAACGCAATGAAGGTCAATTTTTTTCCTAAAAAGCTGTTTTCTCTATTTGTTATGAAAAAAAAACTTTCATATTAAGGAAATTTTTTTCATATGGATAATGATTCTCCCATTAATTAGCGGCATAACACCGAAAATGCCTGAGGTTTATGAATATCGCCTTCAAAAAAAAATTCTCCACATCGGGTCAAGTTGGAAATGGGTTGTAATGAAAAGTGGTTTTTCATATTTTTACAGATACTTAACTATGTTGAGAAATAAAAATATGAACGTTTGCAGAATGAACAACTTTTATTAAAAATAAAATAAAAAATTTTCACATTTTTTTTTAGTTTCAAAAATCACTCCGAAAAAATGTACCAATCTGCCACATCGCTGCTACCCCCTTAAGCGCGAAACTCGATACCAAGCGGTTATTTGATTATCCGAGTTTATCTGATGATAATCAGCAAAAATAGTGATACATTTTCACAAATTTATCAAATGCGCTTTAAGGAGACAAATTTTTTCGGACATTTTTTATAACCTCCTCACACCCAGAAACGAGAACTTCCCTCACACCCAAAAGCCTATCTAAAGGCAATACTTTGAGCGCTCTATCACGGAAAAACTGGGAAGATATCAATTTACTTATTTGTCACTGATTGAGATCAAGAACAAATTAAGTGAACAACACGTAACATTTTTAAATTTCGAAGTTTCTAAACTAGATAACTCGAGAGAAAAGAGAGGTTCACTCACCTTGTATTTCTTGAAAAACCATACATTTTTTACAATGACATATAAGTTTACAAATTTTAGGAGTGAAACTTTAGCTATTGAAAGCTGGTCTCAAATTTGAAATATGATAACTTGATCGCTTACAAAACAATTATTTATATCGCCGCGCGTCGAAATATATGCAGTAAAATGTGAAAAATATTGTATCACTGAAAACTCAAAATCAGTACCACCTTATGTTCTATATTTGATCGGGGGGTACTCGGAGTGACAAAATTTGTTCGCCGTGCTTGACCCCATTTCATATCTGTCATTTTTTTCTAAGCCATTTTGATAGGGCTATTATTTTGGTCACTCGAGTCCGCACTCGGAGTGACCAAAATTTTGGTCAGTCTCAAGCTTCAATAATTTGGTCACTCCGAGTCCGACTCGGAGTGACCAAAATTATGAACTTTATTAGCTGAACAACATAAACTCTGGACCTGACTCATCATAGCCTATGATTCATTAACAGGTCCAATCAAATCGCGAGTTCATTATCATCGTCCAATCTTTTTAAACTCTTATCGGCTCAATTATTTTGCGAAAAAGTAAACAAATATTTAAAGTTTGACAATTTATTTTAAAAAATAACAGTGAAGTAAATTAAAGGTTAACGAGTTAAAGTCACCATACTGGAGTACTGGTCGCATTTTAAGGCCAAAACAGGGTTTCAGCGTCGCCTCAATGAAGTTAAAACAGCACGAACATATGTATTTCAGTTTAGGGATAATTTAAACATTAATCTTGCTTTCACAAACACAATCGAAGGCCTCTGATTGGCCGACCAATCAGGAGCGACCTTTTCAAAAGTGCGTACTATTTTCACTTCAAAGCCATTACTCCTCCCTGAGTTTTGAAGATAGAGATACTTTATAGCTTTTATTGACCACAGAGAACGTGGGCAGAACCCAAGTTCAGTTTTACTCAAAAAAATTTCATCCGGCGCTTAAGGATGTGGGGTCGATAATTGGCTCTTTTTTACACATTTTCAAGTGAAGTTTTCTGAGAAAACCTGGCTTCAGAAATAATTAATTTTTCTTCCAAATACGTAGTACAACTCTTAAGAAAGTTGCCAGTACTATTCAGGCATCTGATACTTCAACCTACGCTCAGAAAAATGGTTTTTAGTAGGCGTGTCTAAAAAAACTAAAAGCCTACTCCTCATTCATTTCTCATCATTTTTACTTGTTATTTGCAATTAACTTCCAAAATATAAATGCGCATCTCCGATCGGTAGAAAATTTCGAAAAAATTTGCCTCTAGTGGTCAAAACAGCGTTGAAAAGTCTAACCAAATAGGTGTTTTGACCACTAGAGGCAAAATTTTTTAAATTCTTCTACCGCTCGAAGATGCGCATTTATAGGAGTAGGCCTTTCAGTACTTTTAGAGACGCCTACTAAAAACCATTTTCTGAGCGGTAGGTTGAGCTATCAAATGCTCTGAATAGTCTGGAACTTCCTTAAGAGTTGTACTACATATTGGAAAAAAAATTAATTATTTCTGAACCAGGTTTCTCAGAAACTTTTGCTTGAAAATGTGTTTAAAAGAGCCAAATTATCGTGCCCCACATCCTTAAGGGGATTGTGGGTGCTTCCGTAATGTGCTGGGGAAAAATAAGGCGTTTTTAAAACTCAATAATCTTTTGTGAGAAGAGGGATGTGGGGCACGATATGAGCTTTTTTTTACACATTTTTAAGTGAAAGTTTCTGATAACCTGGCTTCAGAATAAATTAATTTTTTTTCCAAATACGTAGTTCAACTCTTAAGGAAGATGCCAGTACTATTCAGAGCATTGATACCTCAACCTACGCCCAAAAAATTGGTTTTTAGTAGGCGTCCCTAAAAGCACTAAAAAGCCTACTCCTCATTCATCTCTCATCACTTTTTATTGATATTTGCAATTTAGAATGTAGATATAAATACTCATCACCAAACGGTCGCCTTTTTCAAAATTTTGCCGTTAGTGGTCAAAACAGCGTATTTGGGAGCCTCACGCAAAAGCCTACTCCTCCTTGAAAATATGTAGATTTTTTTAATTTGTGCTTCAAATTCACCGCAAAGGCTGAATTAAGGTTTATTTCAAAACAACGTCATTTCGAATGTGACAAGCCCAAAAGGATGTTAGCAAGATGTGTAAGGAATTTCCGAAGTTGGCTGTAAATCGACCAAAAAGTCGCCCGAAATCGAAATTTTGAATATGAAAGTGAGAATTAGAAATTTAAATGCCACGAAAAGATTTCTGGTACGGTTTTGCTGGAAACAATAAATAGCACTATGGTCTGATTATGAACACAGCGGATTCTAGAAAAAAATTTAACTTTTTCATCAAAATTATTTTTTGATCTCTAGCACCGTTATGTTCAAAATCCGACAATAGTTGCTAATATTCGTTTCCAGCAAACCGTACCCAAGGAATCTTTTTGGTGGCATTTTAAATTTTCTAATTCTCACTTTCATATTCAAAATTTTACGATTTTGCGCACTTTTTTGTCTATTTACAGCCAACTTCGGAAATTTTTTACAACATTCTTGCTCACAACTACTTGGGCTTGTTACATTCCGAAAATGACCTTGTTTTGAAATGAGGCGAAAAAGAAATAGGTTTTCAAAAAAAAAAATTTGCTCGCGGTTAATCAATTTACCGGTTGGTCGAACATGCTATGAAAAAAGTCAGAAGTAAAATGTCTTTCAGAGATTCCGAACTACTATTCCTGAGATTTTTTATAAGAGTGTCATGAAGGATAAAAATGTTATGAAAGCCTTCGAAAAAGCCTTTCCAGCTATACAACCCCCTTGACTTTTCGAATTCGAGAAATTATGAGAAATTTTGAGAAATTATGAGTGGCAAATTAGCCAAATGCACCGAGGCCCTTATCAGAAACGGAAAGATACGAAAGAAAATAAAAAAAGACATTATACAGGAGCGTCAATATCGTCGAAGTTATGTGCAAAACATTTCGCCGAAATTGGAAATTAGTACATTCGAAAAACACAATTTTTTTTCAAATCAAAAACGGCGTAGGCGTTGAAAGGGATGTAATTTCAGCCAAATCTTTGAATTTTAAAGGGTCCCAATAAGTTTCCCCTGGGATCATTTTTTGAACCTTATTTCTTAAAAACTATTCAAAAATTTTGGTGATATTAAAAAATCAAAAATTATCGAATTTCAAATTTTTTTGCCGTAAATTAATTTCGTAAAAATGCTTGAGCTATTATAATATTTATGTTTGAAAACAAAAAACAATCCAAATGACAAAATAACTTTTTGAGTTTGGAGTATTTCCTGATGATCCAAAATTTGACATCACATGACGATAATTAAGTTGAAATTATTTAATAAATTTTTAAATCTATCGATACATGTATGAAATGTCATCTTCGATTCTAAAAAATTTCTTTTGTATGTGTAGCCCAAATTTCGTCCCATTTTCTTGCGTTCAATTACTTTCTCTTCAATAAATTTAGTTCTACTTTCTATTCCATCAATCAAGTTTTACTTCTTTTTATATAATTCATTGTATCGATTTGACGCCAATATACATTCGTGTGTCCTTAAATCAGTTGAATTTTTAAAATTAGATTATTAATCAGTAATTCTGTTCATGCCCAAAACGACAGTTGAGATTTCACTAATGTTTCAAACATTGTATAGTGCAGGGTTGTTAAAGGGTGATCCCGACTAGATTTCCTATCCCCTCCCCATTTTTTCCCTATCTTTTGCTTAACCCGACCGCAAAAAAGGATGGAAACCCACGCGAAGCCATCCCTTTTACAAGCCTGGTATAGGTATAACCTCTTATCGCCAAATCGCAATAAAATCTCTAATTAGAATAATTCTGAATTTCAGAGACTTGTAATGAAATGCTCAGACTTTAGGTATTTTGATTGAGACTAAGGTATCAATCAGTTTGAACTATTTTAACTCTAGAAAATTAATTTCGATAAATATTTCCGGATTTTTCGTCGGTAGTGACCAAAATTGAACTTTTTACTATTCTAAGAAAAACATTAGGTTTTTAGATTTTTGGTCACTCCGAGTCCGCATCGGAGTGACCAAAATTTTGAACTTTTTTCAAACCCAAAGGAAAAACTAGGATTTGTCTTTATTTTGGTCACTCCGAGTGCGGACTCGGAGTGACCAAAATTTTGGTCACTCCGCAGCACACTCATTTGATCGATTTGTTCTTTGTTGCTCTATTTGGGTTAAATTGCCCTTTCAATTCTTTCGAAAAATAATTTTTTGAAAAAATATTTTTTTCATTATTTTGAGTTTCATAAAAATCACTTGTTGAAAAATTATTCTTCGTATAGACTGCAGATAAATAACTTATAACAAAAGAATCCTCAAATACTTTCCTAAAAACTGCTTCCTCAGAATTTCGATATTATGTATCGTTTTCACAAAAATAACTTTCGAACGGGCTCATCGTATAAAATTTTTAACAATATTTTTTGGAAATAAAATTGCAAACTCTTTGACATATTGAATTGTAGGTCTGTTACGATGTTATTCTGACGCCGTTTTGGCTCCCGAAATTTTTTGCCTTTAGATTAGTCAAAGGGTGTGAGGGGGTAAGGAGTCAAAGTGGATTAAGCGCGCGTTAAGGAGACTACTTTTAAGGAGGTAGAGACTGTAGACGAAGTAAGTTCAAAGGTGGCACCTTTCATCATTTGAAAAACTTTTTATTCGAAAATTTCGAAGTGACAAAATGTTTACCATCAAGAGAAAGAAAATTGAAAAAGTGAAAATCTGTCTCTAAGGCTTAGAGTCTAAGCACCGATGCCCTTAAGGTACCAAGAGAGGTAATAATAAATCTGATGAAATAACAGTAATGAGAAGTCTGTTCGATTTGTATTTGTACTTTGATTTTGAACTTTCGCATCAAGTTTTTCGGTTTCCCGTGACTTCAAATATCACGAGTTTTTTTGTCAATTTATTAGTTCTCATCATTAATTTCATTTTTTTATTGGATGAATAACCGGAAAGTACCATATATGTTTAGCCTATTGACGTGCGAGTTTAATGTACAGTTGTATGTAGTTTCATTTTGCCAAAGTCAAAATCAATTAATTTTAAAAAATTCCTCTAGACGTAGGAATAGGCATTATTTGAAAACATCATAAACTTTTATTCCTCACATGTATACATTTTAAACGCTTAACTCAAGGGACTTCGTCTGAGCCAATGAGCAGACTTCAAAGCTATGAATTTCGATCATTTGACCGATCAAAGCCACGACTTAAGACTTGGCGTTTCAAACTATTTGATTCATGTTACATGAATCATGTAGTATATGTACACCAACTAACCATTTATGGAAACCCCCTTTTCGAAGATTCTAATTGGTCGAAGAGTGAAATCCGGTGCTCTCATTGGTCAACAGGGGTTTCCATAAATGGTTAGTTGGTGTAATTCAATCCGTATGCGCTTAATTGGTAGGAATTATGCAGCCAATCATCATTTATAATACTGACAGTATTATACTGTATTATACTTATTAGATTATACTTGAATTCCTGCATATTGATTGGCTAAAAACTTCGATTAGTAGATTTTTCTTAATTCTCCAGAAAAAGAAAAAAAAATTTTTGACCGTTACACTGCTTGGTATGCTGCCATCACATTTTTACCGAATGTGTTTAGCTTTTGGGGTGTTCCCCGGGGAGATTGAAACGCCCCTTAAATTAACTAACCAAGTCGGCTCTGATTGGTTAAGCGTGAATCTCCTCGGGGAACACCTCAAAGCTTAAACACATTGGGTATTATTTCAAAATCTCTTCACAGTTTTCCCTCTAATCTTTATGACATTTTCATCAATTTATTGAACCCAAAACCTCGAGATTTGTGGGATTTTATATTGAAAACATTAAATCAATAAGAAAAGTTTAAATCAGATTGATCTATCGGAAAAATTTTTATAAGTTTATGTTTATTTTTCGTGATATAGTCAATCTCAGTTAACTTCCGGTCTCCAAGTCACTCGGTAGACTCAGGAAACCGCTCAATTTTAACCCTTGGAGGGTTCAAACTGAAAATTTCGCTGAAGGCTCTAAAGCTTTTTAGGCTCGACTTTGAGCGCTTATACTAGTACTGTGATAACCACATACAGTGGGGGGCAAAAACTTTCGGCGATATTGGCACATTCGGCGACATGGGGACAGTAATACATTTTTCTCTTCAAAAATGAAAAAAACGCGTATGCGTTCAAAATGACGTCATATGTTGAAATGGTTTTCAATTTTGTAAGGAGTTCAACAGTATGTTCCAATGAATTGAATCCACAAAATACGTAGAGTTAAGTTCTCCACCGAACGCAATCAAATAAAAGTTGAAAAGAGTGAATTTGGGAAATTCAATCTTGAAAATGACGTCATTCATGACGTTCACAAAGTAATTTGTAACAAAAATCTAAAAAAAATCGACGATATTGGCAAATTCGGCGATATTGGCACATTCGGCGATATTGGGACTTAAAGTATTCAGAATGGGGAGTTCAATATCTTCTAGTATTTCTACTATTTTTGTCAACTTAATGGAACAAGAGATTGTTAAAAGTTACCTCGACTCTGGTCGTCTTTTTAGCTATCATAGATATGCAGACAACTGCATTATAATTATGAAGAAAAATTCCGTTCGAAGTTTTCTAAATGAAATAAATTCGTTTGATATGAAACTTAAATTCACACAAAATGTAATGAATTTGGAAAAATTTTCCATTATGAAATTATATTTTTAGATACAAAAATTTACATTCAAAATGGTACAGTAGAATTCAAACGATATCGTAAAAAAGGGCACTACACTGTTATTTCAAATTTCCAAAAAAGTCTCTTGAGTATAAAATACCTTAAGGGAAATATTTTCACAGCTCTCCATCGCGAAAGAGATGCATCATGCGGGCAAAGGTACTTATATACCGCATTACACATATTGTCTTTGTGTAGTTTTGTCGAAAATTTGAGTATTTTCAACTTCAAGTACCGCATAAAAAAATTTGATTATTGTAAAAGTGAATGCATCATGCATGTTCAACTCACGAAATTTTCTTAGAAAGTTTAGAAGAATTAAAAACTGTTTTTTACCGCAACTTATATCCCTTGGCCTTGTTACACGATTATTACAAGATGATCAGAAACGTGCTCGTGAACCTACTGATATATCTTTTTGAATACTCATCTCCAAATATTGAATAATATATTTTTCGCCTCACACTGTGTCACACAGTCTGTGTAACTCACACACCGTATGTCAAACATTTTGCCAAATTTTCGAGAAAACGTCTGCTACCGGACAATTAAACTCACAAAATTTCTTTCAGCACACGCTAAAGAAAAACTACACAAAGACAATATGTGTAATGCGGTATATAAGTACCTTTGCCCATGCAATGAATTTTATATTGGTCAAACAAAACGACTTCTCTAAACTCGTGCCGGCGAGCACCAAATGCCAAGTAAAAACACACATGTTTACCAGCATATATCAACTTGCCCTACATACAATAAACAAGCTAGTTAATTCGCCTTAAATTATAAAAACAACTACACGAGTCCTCAAAAAGTAAAAGTCATCTTTTTTAAGTCTAGATTTTCAATTATTGAAAAGGGATTTCGAAATGAATATACTCGTCGGAAAAGCCTTCACCCTTTTCTGACATACATGTATCTAATAATTTATCTCAATAAGATTATCTTATTAGCCTCACTCGCCGCATAGTCCAAATTTTTTAATTTCGTATTTCCAAATTACATACTGTATACAGTATACAGTATAAAATTTTCAATTCGTCAGAAAGATTTTTTTTTAATATATCCATTATGATGCCCGGGTAACACTTAAAACTTATTTGCCTGTTAAAAGAATAGGGAATAAGTTTTTAGTGTTACCCGGGCATCATAATGGATATATGAAACTGCGATTTCTAGATTTAAATTTTTTCTGTTTTCATGAACTTGAAAAACTTATTTTATTACTGTAAAATTCTTGCTGATGAATTAATTTATAATTCGAAACTAGTCGAATAAATATATATAAAAATGTTAAAGTATTTTAGTTAAAAATCGGGAAATTGCGTAGGAAAATTCGGCGATATTGGGCCGGCGATATCGCCACTCCCCCTGTATTCGATTAGTCTCTTGTTTCATTTTTTGAAAGACAGAAGGTTATATTGAAAATTATCTTTCGGCATGATTTTCAGTCACGCGTCATAACTGTGATCTCAGAAAAGTAGTGACCAAATCACAAGATTGTCAACTTATTTTAAGAATCATCTGATTTGATTGGTCACTATATTTTATGACGTCACAGTTATGACGCGTGAGTGAAAAAGCAGGTAGAAGGATAATCTTCGATACATCGGCTCAAGTAACCTCAAACTCTCCAAAAATGGCAAAAAACATAATCCTAGAATTTTGTCCTTCTTATAAATTTTCAAGAATTTTGCTGCAGTTTCAAAAAAATCATCGAATTTGTTTTGGATATTTGATTTCAATATTACAGGGGTTGATTTTTTAGGATTTTTCGCCTATGTTTTACTTCCGAAAAAAATATTTTGGAAGTAGACATCAAACAAAAATGTTAGAATAGCCAGTTTTTAGAAAAATGTTTTGTTCATGCATAACACTAAAAATTAAAATTAATTGGTATCTAGGGAGTCCCTAGTAGGGACAGATATTTTTCTTCGGAACTGAAATTTTAAATCTTAATAGAATAATTGATTCAAGCAATCGAAAATTAACCACATAGTTACTTCATTACTATATACTTAACCCTTGTGAGCACAGAGCCACAATTGTGTCTCAAGCATACCTAAAATCATTCAAAAAAGGGAAAAACGGGATCGTAGAATCGTTTCTTTTAAACACATTATAAAGAATTTTTATTCGGTTCCCAAAAATAATTGAAATTTTTTCGAATGTTTGGTTCCAATATCACGGGGTGTTGATTTATTAGGAATTTTTCGCCTATGTTTCACTCCCTGAAAAATTATTTCGGTACTAGACATAAAATACAAATGTGAGATGAGCCAGTTTTTAGGAAAGTGTTTTGTGCATGCATAATAGTTACAATAAAAATTTATTGGTATCTAGGGGCAGATATTTTTTTTCGGAAGTGAAATTACTAAATTTGCAACTTCAAAGTTGAGCAGACATATCGGCTCTGGTGGTAAGATAGTATTTTGGGTATATAGTTTTTCTGCTATATCACAGAAAAATTTTTTAACTTCTAATTTAGAATTTTATAAGGTTAGCTTCCGGTTCAATGAAAATCATGAAATTTCGATAAGATCAACAAATCAAAACTTTCTAGGCATCTTTTTTGTACCATAAATTTAACAATTAAATATCTCATATGCAATTTCACTAACTTTGAGGTAATTTTCTAAATTGAGATAAAAAATAATCATTTTTTAAATAATTTTTTTAGACACATATATACGTAAGATGATATTTCTGAGCGATTTAATTAATATAGCCGAAAAACCATATAGCCGAAATAATATCTTACCGGCTCTGGTGCCTTTGGCGGAACTTTTTTTTCATGCTAACTTCGTCCCAATATCAAAAAAATTTAATCAGAGAGATTTATTTGTTGAAAAAGAAGATGTTGATAATATACGTATTATTTGTATAGTGAGTCATTTTTAGCAATCGGCGCTTTAAATAAATTTTAGAGAAATTGGCAAAAAATGAGATAAAATAAATTTTGAACGGTTGTTGATAAAACTTTTCAACTAAAATTTTTGAATTAAAAGTCTGTAGAGTATTTCTATCGGTGAATTTTTCAAGGTTGAAAAAATTTTGTCCCGATTAATCGTCTCGGAGCCTCAAAGGGCTAGGTTCGTTCAACTTTTCGATAAGAAATCCGTGAATAATATTTTGAGTTAAAAAAATTCAAAAATTTCGTATTTATTTTTTCGGAACATGTAACTCAAAATCGCGAAACGTTCAACGTCGCCACAAAAATGCGATCAAATTGAACTTGAGTTCCCAAATCAATATTATCAGTTATCATAATTATTGAAATTAAGCTCGAAAGGGTTGAATGATTCAACTTGAATCTCATACTGAGGTATACGGTATACCGTTGAATATTACTTGGAGATTCTCACTTTGATATGACTCAACGAACTGTCATCAAATTAATTTAATATCAAAAAAGGAGAAGAAAAGACAATTTTATTTTTATTTTATTTAATCGCAACAGGGATGAACTTTAATTTTAATTATAAATCTTTCTTTTCTTTACGTGTTGTCTACCGGCAAAAAATTTGATTGTCAAAAATAAAGTTGCGTTTAAAAAAGAAAAAATGAGCCCCACGCGTTAAATAAGTACTTCCAAAAAATATAAATATTATTTTTCATTTGTAAAATTCTGAAGATTTACTATTATAGTAATACTATACACACTTTTAATCTTTTCAAATTAGGCTTCTGACCAAAAGTTTACAAACTATTGTTCGGAATAGCCGTAATCTAAATACAACAATAAATTCGAGATTTTTTCAATTTAAGCAATTTTTCAACGACAAAAAAATACCTAAGGGGGTTCTGGTCGCTGGGATTGACTTTTCTGGATGATAAATCAGCCTAACAGAGAAACTATGAGACAATAAAGATTAGCCATATTGTAGATCTAGCCTAAATCTTGTCAAAATAATTAGTCAATGACTTTTTGTTCCGATACACTCTGAGATACGTTACCAGTACAAGGTGTCCCTCGACCAAATTTAAAAATGTATGTCCTCTCAGGGTTTATTTTGAAATCAGCTCTTATCAAGCCCCGTGTGATATCTAAACTTAGGTCCTCTAGAAGCGTTTTTTTGAAAAATCACTTCAGTTTTTTAGAAACCGCAGAAAATTGCCGATTTTTTTGCAATTTTTAGCATTTTTTTCACCAAAAATCTATGGCCTCCTAGGCTATATTTTAGAATCCACTCAAATTCCAGCAAACACTAGCTCAAAACAAATAAAAAATCCTTCAGAAGCGTTTTTTCGAATTTCGACCCCAAACTCAAAATATAAACTTTTGAAGGTCACGTGAAAAATTTTCCGAAAGAAAATGTGCTTCTATTTTTTCGAAAGTAAGCTCAAAAGAAAGCCACGAAAACACTAATCAGAAAGTTGGCTAACGTCAAGGTGATATTTCGAAGTTTTAGTGGTTAAATTAAAGCAATCGTTATTTTTGAACTTCATTTTGAAAAAAATCGAGAAAACGCGAAAATGTCGAATTTTTTTTCGATGATTTGGTCGGGAGTACCCCCACAAACGAAAACTGGGTCGACTGATGAATTGAAATCCTCGATTCTGATTGGTCTAAATTTCAACCAATCAAAATCAGGCTGACACTTTTAGATAATATTAAATATTTGTCATCAGCGTTAAATTTCACATAAAATGTATAATCCGACATTTTTCTAGCATTAAAATTTCCACGACCTCGGATAGCGCAAGACCATTACGAAATGTTAAAACATACTATTGAAAAGATAAAAAATGCGACCCCCATAAAATTATTCGTTCATTCATCTTCTTCCTATAATATTTTAGTAACAAAATTTCAGAAATTTGATGAGGAAAAACATATGTTACAATTTAGATGAGTTATAAATGTTTTCAAATGATTAATATTTGTGGTTCGTGTAGTGTAGTGGTTATCAACGCCTGCTTCACACGCGAGAAGTCTCGGGTTCGAACCCCGACATGAACAATTTTTCCATAATCATTGAATTTTTTGTCTTTTGTATGTTTTGACTATTTTCATCAGCATAGACTTCCAAACATAGACTTCCATTCTAGAAAATTCTAAAAATTAAGCAAAATTTTTGTTGGAAATTCCCCAAGTTTTTGGTCAAGTCTAGCCACCTCAAGCCAGCAAACCTGGCTTGATATCAAAGTCAAGCCTGGCTTCCGAGGCCTGATTTCCATTGTGAGTATCGCAGTTTTTGCCAAACATTCTTGAAGGCATCCGGGAATTTTATTAATTCAGGAATGACTAAAAATTTTAATAATGATAGGATGGGTGAACCGGCGTGACACTGAAGCATTTCATTATATAGCGTAATTTGAGGAAAAAACCGAGGAAGCCATTCTGTGTAAAATTTTACGGAGATTATATTTTTTTGAAATTTTTTGACATAATTTTGAAAATTTTGGATTGCTTTCATGCTATAATAAAATTGCGTTAAAATATAAAAATAGCCTTTATTTCGGACCATTTACCGATATTACTGGCCCATCTTGTCGATAATTTGTTTGTGGTCATTTTAACCCCCGTAGTGGCCGAAAATCTCTGGACCCGTAGTGTCTTTGCGCCATCCGTCGCGTTGCGCTTGAATTAAGCATTATAACCGAAGATTCATTATCAACATATATTTTTCAATGATAATCATATTTTTCAAAGAGTTCTCTACAGTCCTATAAAAACAATTTGTTTAAAAAATTTATAAAAAGTTATCAAATGTGAAGAAGAAAATTAAAAATTCTATCATTTTCGCCGATTCTCACAAACAAGTGCATAAATAACACGAATATAGGGGTAATTTGACATTTTCAAATTTGAAATATTAAACCGTCGCCAATTTGGGTATTGTATCTGCAAAAAACATTTAATGTTTTAATCATCCTTCTCATGTAAAATGAGTCTTAAATTTTTTTGGAATAATTATTTCTCGTGATTCCTTCTCTCCTTTCTTTCGCCTACGCATTCTTCTGTAATCAGTATTTCGGAAATTATGACTTCTAGAAATGCTCTATTTAAACCGGAGGCCATACTGTAATGCAATAAAAGTCTTAGAAATTCGTTACGAATCTTTTAAGGGGTTTTTCACGTGATTTGAGTACTTTTGAAAAAAACATAGTACAGTAATTTGAAAAAGTACTCAAATAACGTCGAAAAAATTCCAGGGTCAACTTCAAACGTTTTTAAAACTTTTTTCACATTACACCAAAGTCCGAATAAAATCACGTGACGAAATAATCCAAAAATAAGGTTTGGAATATGTCATAAATTAATCCTTATTTCTCGAAAAATAAGATCACGTGACGTTTTTCGAAAACATTATTACAGAGTGTAAGATTTTTCCCTTCTTTTTTCCAAATTGGAAAGCGATGAGAACGCTAATGTGAATGGTTAATTTCGGCAAAAACCTACGTCTTTCTCAGATTCAACCGATCAAAACGTCG
>SCLH01000907.1:110512-128503 GCA_004367855.1 Oikopleura vanhoeffeni
CAAGCTAAAGCCTACAAAATTAATTTTTCAAGCATGCTTGACTTTTAGTTTGGCTTGGCTTGATTTTGTGGCTTGGCTTGATTTTTGGCTTGGTTTGACTTTTTGGCTTGGCTTGACCAAAATTGGTTGGCTTTGGCCAGGCCTGATCTGGGTACAGATTAACTTCTAAAGTCTACGAGTTAACTTTAATGAAAAATTACAATATTCTAACCTACGCAACGTTTTGATTGGCCAGAAATGCTTTTCCTATGAATATTTGTGGTTTTCAAAATTTATTTTTAATATTTCACATAATAATTTTCTACCACGGAAAATGTTAAAACACTCGGATCCCGATCAAATCCCGATCCCGACAAAATTTTCAACTTCAATCCCGACCCCGTCCCGGTCCCGGCCTAAGTGAAAATTTCAATCCCGATCCCGTCTCAGTCCCGACCTAAGTGAAAATTTCAATCCCGATCCCGTTTTAGAACACTGGCCCAGCCGCCCGTCAGGCGCTACAGCGCTTGATTATAAAATGCCAATTATCATTAAAAAAGTACTAAAAACACATTTTTTTCGTATTTTATTTCATCAAACATTTTCCAGTAAGTCTTATTTTATGTGTGTTAAATTTTTGAATCAGATCTCTCCAATCATACCACTCCATTCAGATTTTTTATGCGTAGGCGAAACATATCAAAACACTAATAGCGGGCAATCAGGCTCTAAACACGGGTGAGGCATCAACGGTGAGTCTCCACATTTTCCTGCACTCAAAAAATTGTTTTTAGCATACAAATGAGCTGAAGTTAATATATTTAGAATCCGGGTGAAACATTTACTATGAATATTAATGAAATTATCTATTTTATTAATTCAAATTTAGACCAATCATAATAAAGCTAAATCAGTACATTCGCAAAAAAAATGACTAAGTTTTTGTTATCAGAGGGCAATTTTACATACTGAGCTTGTGTAAATAAGTTCCATCTTTATATTTTCACGACTTTTGAAGCATATCTTATTTCTCATTTAAACAGTCACGTGATTGTTTTTCGAATATACCGTAATGGAAGAAAAGTCTTAGAATTTTCTGTGGAGTAGCCTTACATATTTTTTGGGCAGATTTGAGATTTTTTTTCCAAAAATAAGTACTGCGATTAAGTTCTGTAATTCCCAAAAAAAAAACGCACAAATAATTTTTGACAAAAATGGCTTCGAAAAAAAAGTGAGGTGCAAAATGAGGTCAAGCACGACGAACAAATTTTGGGCACTTAAAGCACCCTTGTTCGGCACTGCCGACCCCTGCAGTCTTAGACGGTTTATCAGAAAGAACTGAATTTTTGAGACGCCTTTTTTACGCCCTGGCTCCTGATTGGTCATGTGGTACAGGTACTTTGTAACCATTTGAGCTTTCGGGTAGAAAAATTTTAGGTTAGCTGTTTCAGAATTCCAAAATATTATGTTTTAAACATGATGTAAAAAAATGTTTATTTTTCGACTTTTATATCAATTTCTTAAAACTTAGCACAAAAATTCAAAAAAATTAATCCTTTAATTCCTGTAAGATTCGTTATACTATTTTTTGCCTATTATTCTAGATAATTTTATATTTGTAAGACCGGAAGTGAATTTTTCCGAATCTACTATTTTTTTTCTTGAAATATCTTTAAAGTGAGATCAAAAGAATCATCTTGTTCTATTGAACACAAAGTCTGAGAAAACAATTCTATACATACTGGATTTTTAATATTTGAGATACAATAGTTGTGTGGTTACAATACGCGTCACTCATTGGCTTTTTGGTCTATACAAGAGCTGACGCCCACACATGAATTTGTCGCGAATTCGGAGAACCCCTCATTTGTATTGTACAATCAACTGGGGGCGCAGCGAAGTTCGTCGCAAACTATTAGTCATCGTTTCCTAGCATTTTGTAAGGAAATCCGGTCAAAATTAAATCTTCTAGAATTCCAATGAATCTGACATTTTCGAATTTCATTTTGTTGACATTGCATGCATTTTGAAATTACCTATTGTTTAACATCATCTAATACACATCTGTACATTTTGATAAATCCAAACTTCTTGAAAAGCCAAAAGAAAAAATGCGAGAAAAAAGCCCCGAGACCCAAAATACGATGGTATGAGAGCGTTGGTATAGAGAGGAGAGCTTTCAATTTATTTTTCGGCGAAATGGGAGGGAAGGAGAGGGTTGGTTCGGAAAGGAGAGCAAACTACTTTTCTAGGAAAACTTACTTTGCCTTATCATTGATAAGTTATCAAGCATTCTTTCTCTTTTCCTAAAAAAATGCTCCACGCAAGCAGGGCTATAACTTCAAACTACAGTTAATTAAAATTCGTTACTCAAGCCAATCCGTTTTGACAATCTTTAGAAATAAAAAAACATTCTTAATCCCTTTCTTGACTCGAAGTAAACATCCGTGACTGTTGTATGAAAATAAACAGCTTTGACCTGAATTTACTTCAATAAAATACTAACGAGAAGCTTTAGAAATGAAAACTTCCGCTATTTTTACAAAAACAATTTCGTTGAACATTTTGTTACAATATTCACTCAATCTTCCGTTCGGCAGCACATGGAATTATATCTGAAGTTCTTCTGATCTGTTTAAGTAAAATGTATAAAAAGTGAAATGTATAAATGTGAGATTTTGAACATGAACAGGCAAGAACAAGAGTTCTAGAGCATACAATAATTGTATTACAATTCCAATGTTTTTGCTGGATCAGATTATTGAGATCGAATTCTTCAAAATGATAAAAAATCATTTTTTTGCATAGCCCAATCAAAATATAAATTTTCTAAACTGTTTGTAAATGTACCAAAATCTGTATTTTTCATGATGTCATAATGACATTGTCATTGCATTTTCAAAATAATCGGGTGGCGCAAAAAAATAATTTTGAAGAATTTGATCTCAATAATCTGATCCAGCAAAAACATTGAAATTTTATGCTCTAGAACTCTTGTTTTCAAAATTTCAAATTATACATTTCATCTATTATCACATTTCACTATCGACCCCTGTTTAAGAGGGTGTCCGAATGTTAGAAATATATGCAAGCAATGAAACTGACTATTATTTATTACATGACACATTTTCGGGATAATTAACTATTTAGTGAGCCTACTCTTCATGGTTTGATTGAACGAGGAAAGAGGGGAACAACAAACCATAGGATCGTTCCCTTTTCCTAGCCTGCAAAGCAGTACTTAAATTGTTGACCGTCAAGAAATGCGGTGTTTGTTTATCAGCGCTTGATTTTTTTTCATCATGAATGAACAACCATTTTTCAGGAACTGTAATCCGGTTGAAAACCAAGAATTTTCTGGGTTCATATTTTCATTTTTCGATCAAACTCTACCGAAAAATGACAAAAACGGGAATTTTCCATTGTTGTAAAATACATACATGTATTCCTGTTTTTTAATAAATTTCTGAATTAATATAAATATTTTTTGAATAAAATATGTTGACAGTTTATATTACTTTGATGTACTATTAATATTACTTTAATATGGGGGGCACGTTAATCCGCCTAAAATTATCCGCCTAAAAATAATCCGCCTAATTTTTATTTGTAAAAACAGTCCAATTTTCTGTTGAGTAAACTTCTAGAATTATGTTGTTTTGCTTGGCGTGCTATGAGAGAAAATTAATACCTTAACCCTTGTGAGCACATGAGCTCACAATTGTGGCGGCTAGCATACCTAAATCATTCAAAAATGGCAAAAAAACGGGATTCGTAGAATAATCCTTTTCTTTAAACCACATTATAAATGTATTTGATTCGGTCAGAAAAAAAATTGAAATTTAATTTCATAATGTTTGGTTCGTGAATTAGGTGTGTTGATTGTAAGCAGATTTTTCGCGCTATGTTTTCACTTCCTGTAAAAGTTATTTCATGAACTAGCATAAACAACAAATGTGAGATCAGCCAGTTTTTTAAGAAAGCGTTTTGTCATTGCATAACAGTTCAAATAAAAATTTATTGGTATCTAGGGGCAGATATTTTTTCGGAAGTGAAATTTCTAAATTTTTCAAAGCTTCAAGTAATCTCATGAAAAAATTTTGAATTTTATATATAGTGAATTTAAGCAATCAACAAGCTGTTCAACGAGTTATACTCATGACATTATTTACTTGAAAAATAATAAAAAATGTAATAATCTGGTTTTATACGGGAAAGAAATAAACATTTCTAATCTGGAAAATTGATTTTTCCATCAAAATTTTGACTTATTATAAAATAACTTTTGATATATGAGATATAAATCAAAGCGGAACAAAACGATTGAACGTATGGCCAGATACTTGTCATCGTTTCAACGGAAAGGTACTTGTGAAGACAACTGCTGACCGGTGTTTCACGTGATATGTAACTTGCTTTTCTCACTATATTTTCTAGAATTAAAAATTGAAATCTAGAATATAAAATGCTGGGTTCCGAATAATATTACCTCTAACACTGTCCTCCCTGCAGAAAAATTGAACTTGCAATGGCCGTTAGCTTCTGTAAACAACATTCAAATGTAGAGCCACAGTTGTGGCTCTGTGGCCTTGTCGGAACTTTTTTTTATATGCTCACAAGGTGTAAGGGGGGTTTCCCGAACGGATGTTTTTCACTTCGAGTCTCTGTCCAATTTTAGATACATAGAAAATAAAATGGACCAGGTAATACTCAATTCAGACAATTCGATCGATTAATCGAACTTTCGGAATGCCTATTAGTCCGTGAAGAGTACTTTTTTCGGCTAAGCAAGTTTCTAGAGAAATTGAAAAAATAAGATTAAATCGCGAGAAAATATATTTTGAAAATAAATTCGTGAGACTCCTGTTTTCACTAAAGTACAATTCTGAAGTGATAGTTTTTGTTTAATCAATAAGAACATTATCAACAGCTCAATATTTCCTTTCCCTACCTTCAAAATACTTAACCCTGTGAGTCACAACACCTATATGAGGTGACTGTCATATTTAAAAATCATCAAAATAATGCAAAAAAATCATCGTAGAATTTCGTCCTCCTTCGAATACATTATAAAGAATTTGCAAGGATTTCAAAAAAGGACTTATTTTTTTTTTGGAAATTTTGTTCAACATTTTCGGAGGTTGATTTTTTAGATTTTTTTTCCAAGCTTTTACCTCTAACGAAATTAAAATGCGACCCTATTGCGTATATTAAAATTTGAAAATAGCCCAGTTTTTAGGAAATGGTTTTGTCCAGGTTGACACTCGAAACAAAGAGATTAATTGGTATACAAGGAACAGATATTTTTTTCAAAAAGTATATGTCAAATTTCAATTTTTCAAGTATTTCACGAAATATTTAATTATTATAAAAATTAATTCGATTGCAATTACAATATTGTCGCACCAGAGTTCACTTGATTAGTATATCGATCCGCAGAGAATAATATCAGAGTGGCAACTTATCTGTCTTTTATAGGGGACAAATACCATTTTTTAATGAAAAATTGTGATTTTTTCATCAAATTTTAAACCTATTTTAAGAAATATATTTTTGATTTGATTTTCATATAAATCAAATCAGAAAAAACGATTACATAGGTACGATCCTTGCATTGACGATTCCAATACCAAATAATTTGTGAAACACCACTGTAAGCTTGTATCATAGTGATATGCGTAACCTTTGCTCTTTATCATAAAATTTTCTAGAACTGAAAAAATCAAAATTCTAGAATATCATAATGTCGGATTCAAAATAATATATGCGTTTGAACTCCTGATGCAAGATAAAAAGTGAACTCTAACTTACCTGGGCTTCTGTAATCATGCGGTTGAAACAGTTCACCTAGTAATAAGTGTCGGTGCTTGGCGCAACTTTTTTTCTGTGCTCACACGGTTTAACTGTCAAATTTATGTTTAAAAAATTTGTTCTCAGAACAATAAAGACCTTATATAATTGTGGAGTACGAATTTTTTCAAAAAATTAGAGGCGAATTATTGAAGTTAGGTCGGATTATTTTTAGGCGATGAACGTTCCCTCAGAAACCGTATTTTTCTGGCCACGAATTCATCAAATTAATTTTCCGTGATAAAATTTACCCAATTAAAATGAAGCTCGATGGGCAAAACTAGGGTGTAAAGGAAATGAGCATTTGAGAATTATGTGATAGTTATGAATTAACGGAAAAGTATATATTTGTGGAAAAATGCTTAACTCTCAGGTCGTGCGACTTGTTTTTTTCCGATTGGAGTTTATGGCATTCCAGTACAGAATTATTGTTTCAGTACACTCTATAGTTTTTCAAGGTCATTTGTAAGTACTATATAAATATTCTTCTATGCACGCCAAGAAAATCAACATATTCAGAGTTTTAGTCAAAATGACTTTTTATACAAATAAACAATTAGGCGGATTATTTTTAGGGGCGGATAAATTTACGGCAGATTAACCGTGCCCCCGAAAAAATACCTGACCCTCCAGTGTTGTTGTTAAAATTAAGGGATACTGTCCCAATAACAAGGGGCCAAATATAATATAAAAATGAAATTGGCCTAAACAAATGAGGTGGCTCGGCGGTCAATACGACAATATATTCTCTCGCTAGAGGTTCGCCAAGTAGTGGTAAATTTTGAGTGATTAACATTATCATCCTAATCTTACATGTAACTCGATAATATGAATTTTGAGATGATGATTTTCAATTTTTCGAGAGAAATTTTTGAAAATGTAAAAAAAGGTAGATATCTTCTCCTAGAATTTTAAATTACATCTCAAAAAACAAGCTATGACACGCTTTGAAACAATCACCAGAAACATTAACTTTCTGGTGACGGTATATTGACTTAGCCGTAATGACCCGATATGCCTAGTGGACCATAGCCGTATCGGTCCTAGGTAGGGTCGATACCCGGGAGCACTTATCTGCCAAACTAAAAAGCGCAGCAATATTTCTCATAAACTAAGGGTTCAACTCTTCTAAAAAAAACAAATCCGACATCAAAAAATTTTAAGCCAGCCTAGTGGTGCAGAAAATTAAGCATGAACAAAAACACTTTTTGGGCTTGTTAGAGCAACGTTATCATATTATATAGTATATAATATATTCTCATGTAAATTTTTAATTAAATGGATGCGTGTAAGAAAAAAGTTAAGCTATTTTACGTACATTAGAGAAATTTTCGAAAATTTAGAAAAAAAAATATTTTGTGAATTTTGAGAAAAAATTATGGTTCATTTTGATGAAAAATGCGTAGGCCGGAAATGACGTTTTTATATAAAAAATTGCAAGCTGCAATTGGTTGCCACCACAAAGATTTTTATGTTACAGAATTTTCCAAAGGCCTTTCGATGTAAACCTTATAAGCCAGTTGGTTTGGGTTTTTCGGTGGGCGCACTCAACATCGACATTTTAAATTGCCATTTTTACCCAAAAAAAACATTTTCAAATTTTTTTTTTCTCAGATCAGAATTTTTCTCGAAAATTCTGCCCCGAGTTATTATTAGTTTAGAAAGACGATTTTACCCCCGAGTAATACACCATCCAATAGCCATAAATTCATAATCATACAAAGCGCTACAAAGTTAGATATTATTTTCTTGTTATCACGTTGTGTGGACAGAAATCGTCTATGTTTAATAATTTTTGGGCCGTTTAAATATTTGTTTAATTTCCAGCTTATCCTGGAACTACCGCAGTTTTTTGCCACAGTTACGATTAAATATTAAAGTACAATTATCATACATGTATTTAGAATAACTTAATTATACAGCGTGAGTTTTCGAGATGCGCCGCTTTTTCCCAGACGGCTGAGACAGCGAACAAATGGGTAAAAAAAGCCGAGAGAATGAACAATGATTTTCCGGTAAAAAGTGCAATAAGAATACAAACTGTACAGCACTTGTTGCTCGTAGACTTTGAGATTCAAAGTTTATTTTATCTAATTTTAAATAATTTATTTCAAAATACTTACTGGTTTTTACTGAAATTAAAAATTCTTTCCTTCAACGTAGAAGGAAGTTTACAGCAGCAGATTTCGTCCAAAAAGCTGCACTAATCATGCGTGTACGAATAAAAATAAAACTAATAGAAATGGTATGATTTGATCCCAAATCAGGTCAAGAAAATAAAACCAATCGAAAACGGAGCCCTTTCTCACTTTGCGTCACAACTTGAATCAAAACTCAAATCACACGATTCTTAAATAAGTTAACCATCGTGTGATTTGATTGTCCATTGTCTTTTCTGACGTACAAGTTGGTAACGCGGACTGAGAAGGCAAGATAAAAGAAATAATCTTCGATAATCGTCCTTTAACTCTATATTATATTCGACCAAAAAGGTCATTGCATTTTGTGACGTTCTCGGCTAAATAGCCGAAAGCTAGATATTATCGGACCAGTAGTTTGGCGAAAAAAGTAAAATAAACAAAAATCAACTTTTGGATATGAAGGTGCGTAATCCGGTAAAAATTGCCCCATTAACTTTATTCAATATTACTTTCAGATGGCGTGAATAAATAAGTGAGGCTGATTTTATTCAAATTATATCTTCTCAATTTCAACAAGTAACTGCAATTCAAATCGACATAAGAAATATCAATGCATACATGACTTGCATAAATGACGCAATTCTCTTCGTCGGCGAGGCCTACAGAAATTACAGAGTTAGATTGTTTGGAACCAAACATTTTAAAAAATACCCTCAACTTCTGGCTTGTCGTATCGTTTCTGATAAAGCTGACTCCGAAGAAGAAAAAAATTAACTACGGGCGCGTAATTGAAGACAAAGCGGACAATAATTGATGTTGAATAAAAAACCATCAAGCCCAATTAAACTATTTGAAGAATAATCTCAAGGGCACCACGTTGTAAAGAAAAAACTAAATAAAAATATGTTATCTTTTTCAGGAACGTACAAATTATAAGACAATGGGGACTCGACAGCACCACCTCAGAAAGTCCTAATATTCTGTTGTCTCAACAAAGTGCTCTCGAGCAAAAAGTTGTCTACAAGTGTGAAGTCCCTCACCGTTACATTTGGCTTTTAAAAACGCTATTCCGATTGCGTTCTTAGTCAAACAAAATTTTAGATTAGTAGTAATTTTTGAAAAAAAATGGAAAAATGATACGATCGGACAATTTATTTTGTTATAAATTTGAACGACATTTTGCTATAATTTTCAAATATATTGTTTTTCAAACATTCATTAGTTGTCGTCAAAGATAAACGGCTAACTCACAAACGGACCTTAGTAATTGAAGAATAAGTTGATTTGGCTCATCCTGAGGCACCAGATTCGACGGAGTTTCATGAAAATTACAATGCCGAAAATATATTTGAGACTGGTGATTTTCAAGTAAATTTTACCGGGTTTCACCGGTTTGGTTCTGGTTAAAAATTGCATCGTGCTCTATCAAAATAGCCTATAAAACGGTTAGGGTCAATTCCGGGAGCATAAACAACAAATTTCTCTTCAGATATATCATCCGGGGGTATTTGACAAAATTTGTTATGTTTTTGCCCCACGAGTTTTACATAAACACTATTTTTATGAAAACTCGGGGCATGTCTGGAATTTGTTACGTTCCGCCCCGAGTTTTTCCCTAAAAATATAATTTTCTGTAATAACTCGTGGCAATATCTCTACATGCTAGATGTTATAAATTATATGAAATAAAATGTTAATTTTTGTAACGAAAACCGTAGGAAAAAGAAGTTTGCATAGTTTGTGGAGCTGCTCTACTGAGAGCCGTCCTCTTGACTCTACAAATTACCACAAACACTGGCCCCCTGGTGTGGTGAGGGGGCGCGCTGCCATATAAGAGGCAGGTACTTGTTATATATTATCGTTGTATATAGTACCTATATACAACATAAAGGCAGTTTCTACCAAAAGATTGATCCTTCAGGAATTTGAAAATCGGTTGGACAATCTCGGAGAATATAGGCGAAAGACAGTAACAGTACCAAAATTTCAGAAAATTGAAGTACAGAATGACGAATTTGCAGGTCATTAATTGAGATAATGACCAACTGTCAAATTAATTAGAAATTATCTTGCACGTGCCGAGAGAATAGTTTGACATTTCGTCGATTTTGAAGATTGTTCGGTGTTTGAAAAATCGAATTCCTGACATATTGAGTTTTGTAATGGTGTAGAGTATGGCAACATTGGTGCAAACGATTACTTAATCTCACAAATTAAATTTGTTTCAAAAGAATTCAATAATTTATGTAGGTGGCTATTTTTTCGTGTCTGAATGAAAAACACAGATGAACGAAAATGTAATGAGTACCGGAGTCAAAAAAAAATAGACAAATATACACCTGCGAAAAAGGGACATTTTTAATAAAAAAGAAAGTCCGTCTAGGTCCAGATTTGTTTGTGCAATAACATAAGTTCAGAGTCTATAAAGAAAATTTTTTGGTCTTTTTTCGTCATATTGAACGAAAATTTTCGTAATGCAACGAGAAACTGTCGGTCGTTTCAGCAGAAGGCATCATATCGTTCTTGTTTTCCGGCGGAACCATGTTTTGTTCACATTGTCAGATTCGTATACTGCAGTTTGCCAAATGATGTTTTTTCCAAATTTTCGACAATTTGGTGATTCTGTTGCACTTCGGGACTCAAAATTCCGGTCGAACAAATTCCATTCGGCGAAAGTTTTCCGGAACCACCGTGTTTGTTAACCGACGATCCCTTTTTCTGTTTGCCTCATCAACGAAACTCTCGGCGGAGATGACAAACCACTCACTAGGCTACTCAATGTCCGTGTGGCGAAATGTCAACGATCACCACGCCCTTTTTTACATCAATAATTTTGGATTTCTCGAATCACAAAGTACAAATTTTTTGTGCAGCATTCGAAATTTGTACTTCGTGAAATAAATCGTACCAACACTCACCATTTCGATTGCTTGGCAAATTGTCTACAACATTTAAATGAGCATAGAACTTTGAAAAACTGCATTAAACGTAATCATAGAAAATAAATGCCAATTTTATGTGGACCAACATTAACCCTGCCTTTACGTTGTCCCACGTGAAATATGAACAAAAAGGCACTCATCTGTGCCGGCTACTAGTTTTTGTGTCCACGAACCCCTCGAACAATTTATAAATTTTTTGGAAAGAAATTGGTATTTATACTCACACACAATTTTTACCCCACACCACACCCGAGTTAAAAGGAACATCATAATTTTGTCGGGCCCCGGCATTTCCTGAAAATTTTAAACGCAATTAATTGTAAATTTCGTCAGCTGACATAATAAGTTCAGCTTGTACCTCTCGGTTTGTCAGGAAAATTTCCTTCAAAGACCAAAAATGGTACAGTCAAATAAAAATGTGCTAATCTCAATCTTTTTCTTTTATCTAATTATCATGAATTAACATTCAAGGACTCACTAAACTTTAAATTTTCCATATTTCCTGAAAGTCACCTCAAAATTATACTTTCTGATGTCAAGGATTTTTTATGAGAGATTCAATAAGAAATTTCCATGTATTTTTAAATTTTTAAATATGATTTTTAGCAAGCATACAATTCATCAACCCACAATTCATTACCAAAATAACTTCATTTAAATTTAATTATTCTATATATTTTATAATAATATTTTTTTCAAATCCTGGTATAAATATATACTATAGTACAACGATAATAATAACAAAGGACCTGCCTTATTCAGTCGCGCACCCTCACCACACCAGGGGGCGCAGGTGGGAATTATGTACCACACACCCACCACACCACACCACTACCAGTGTGTACCGTACACACTGGAAACAATTTTTTCAAAGACTCGGGCCGCCCAGAGCGGGCGTAACAAAATATTCACCGAATTGTCCCTGCCACTTATAAGAAGTACTGGTCCGCATTTAAGGCCAAAAAACCAGGGTTTCAGCGTCGCCTCAATGAAGTACAGAAAACAGCACGAACATATGTATTTCATTTAGGGATCAATTGAACATTAATCTTGCTTTCACAAAACAAATCGAAGGCCTCTGATTGGCCGACCAAATCAAGGAACGACCTTTCAAAAGTGGCACTATTTTCACTTCAAAAGCCTACTCCTCCCTGACCCTTGAAGAAGAGAATACTTTTACCACTTTTATTGACCACGAGAGAACGTGAGCAGAACCCCGAGTTCCGGGTTTAACTCAAAAAATGTTCCACCGTGCGCTTAAGGGGGTATGCGACACGATTTGACATTTTCCTAGGTTGAAAAGTATACTGAAAACTAACAGTTCATGAGAAAAACCGAAATGCCAATTGTAGATGCTATCCTTAATCTTGCGAAAAAAGTACTATCACAAATTATTTTTGACTCCATACACCACCTAGGTACACGTATCGAACAAGGTGAACATTTCAAAAATTTCCAAAAAATCTATCTCCTCCACACCACCCACTCAATTGAGCTCAAAGTTTACAGATCACGTAAGGTATATATACATTTAATAGAGAAGCTTTTGATCCGGCGACTGAACAATCCTAGAACGCCAAATAACCGACGATTTTTATCCAATTGCCACTTCAAAATCTATCTCCTCCGAGGATAATGTTGCAAAATAGCTTAAATTTTTATCAAGATTTCCAGAAAATTTTAAAGAGATGATAGAGAGCTTTTGTGGCAATTTCGTAGCTAGAAACTTGAAATATGATTTTTATTTTGGTCATTTCCGAAAAAATTTTCCGAAAAAAAAAGTGGCTTCGATTTTTCCGAAAGTAAGGCACCACCACACACCACAAACACTGATAGAAAAGTTGCTTACGACAAGGGCAAAATTACCAGCACACCACAAATTCGAGCAAAACGTTTTTTTTAACTTCCATCTTCAAAACACTTGGAAAAAAACCGAAAAAAATGCGAAAAATTTCGAAACAAATTTTTGATGATATGGGGTCTTAGTACACATATTATCCCGCCACACATCACACGCACACCCACACCCACCAGCCTACCAACACTGAAAGCCGCGGACACACCCACACAACCCCCGTATCAATTCACAGCATGTTAAAATGCCTCAAGGCTTTATTTAATCAGAGTCGCATACCCTTAAAGGGTCGCATTTTGACAGATACGGATATGGCCGTGAAAAAAAACTTTTTACTGGGTTTATATAGTCTTCCAATATACCGACCAAAGTAATGTTTCATACTCCAGCCAACACGTTTGTAACTACCAACATTTTCGGGAAATACTGCCATAAGAAATTTGAGTTCGAATGAAACTTTCGAATTCGACCAAATTATAGAAAATTTTGAAAAACACTTGCCGACATGAAAAAATGCCTTATTTTGTTCATTTTTTGGCAGTATTGTTCCAAATCAACGAAAAAAACACATTCATAAATGCCACTTTAACTTTGCGTAGGTACCACAAAATATTTTTCTATGCTATTGAAAATATACATGAATTTTGGATTCGGTCGAAACTATGAAAATAATCGAAAATTTCCCCATTTCTTGTTCAATTTTTCAAACTATTTTTCTGAAAAGCCTTAACCCCCATAGTGTCTCCCGAGCATCCGTGGCTCGAAGCCTTCATAGCAAATTTAGGACCCTTAATCATTGTATGAATGAAAATTAAAAAATGATCGATCGACTATTTAGATAATGCATGTTGGTTGCGTTTTTTTTCGAAAATTTACTGTCTTCACAGTATATCTTCTCGCACCAAAAATTAGACTCATAAAAAAAAGCCTTTAAGCGGGATCAAAAAACAATCTATAGACTATTTCTCATTATAGCAGAGCTCAAAATGATCACCGTAACGTATATTTAAACGGAATCAGGTTGTAAAAGTAGTACTGATTTTTTCAAAAATTGCTTAATCAATTTAAGAAAAGAGAAGGGTTTTAGAAGTTTTAAACCCACACCCAACATCAAGTCCAAAAACGATCACGTGACTTCAAATTAGGAAATAACACACCAATTTAGTTCAGTAAACAAATAGTGACAAATACGTCGAATTTTGGGTCAATAACACCTATTCAAGAGTTTTGAACATAATAATCCAAAAACGCACGTGATCTTATTTTTCGAGAAATAAGATAATTTATGACATATTCAAACTTATTTTTGGATTATTCTCACGTGATTTAATTCAGACTTGGCTAATGAAAAAAAGTCTAAAAAACGTTGACGTTGAACCCTGAATTTTCACACACACACTGAGTACTTCAAATACTGCACTAGTTTTTAAAAGAATCGTAACGAAATTTCTAAGACTTTTACTTGCATAACAAGATGGCCTGCACACTTAAAATAGAGCATTTTTAGAAGTCAAATACGATTACAGAAGAATGCGTAGCGGAAGAAAATGAGAAAAGGATTCAACAGAAATAAATACATCAAAAAAAATTTAAGACTCATTAACATGAAGACTGATGATAAAACATTGCATCCCCACAGATGCGTAATACCCATGGCGACGGTTTGAAATTTAATTGAAAATGTCAAATAACCCTAAATTTGTGTATTTAGCACTGGTTTTGTGAGAACGGCGTAAGAGAATTTTACTTCTTATTCACATTTGATGACTTTTTGAATGAACTTTATAACAAATTGTTTATAGAATGTAAGAATCTAAAAATATGTATCATTGAAAAAATATATGTTGATAATAATCTTCGTTATAAGCTAGATTAAAAACGCAAGCCACGGATGGCTCGGAGAACACTACGGGTCCAGAGATTGTTGGCCACTACGGAAAAAATATGTATCGTTGTTTTGCTCTTGTTTATACCTGAATCATACTTTGAAAACGAAACACGGTCGGTAGTATGCCATCGCAGTCCCTTTATCCAGAATTAAAAAAAATTTTAAATCACCGAGACTTGCCAGATTGATAAGCCTATTTAAATTTATTTCAATTTAAACTCACGAAAAAAATATTTATTTCGATGTGCTAAAATTTTGTTTTCGTCTTTTTTCAAAAATTAAAATTTTCGATTGGGACTAAAAATCGTAGAATTTAAACTAAAAAAAAATGTCAAATGNAATTAGGCGGATTATTTTTAGGCGGATTAACGTTCCCTCGAAACGTATTTTTCTGGCCACGATTCATAAAATAATTTTCCGTGATAAATTTTCCAATTAAAATGAGCTCGATGGGCAGAACTAGGGTGTAACAGGAAATGAGCCATTTGAGTTATGTGATAGTTATGAATTAACGGAAAAGTATATTTTGTGGAAAAATGCTTAACCTCAGGTCGTGCGACTTGTTTTTTCCGATTGAGTTTATGGCATTTCCAGTACAAATATATGTTTCAGTACATCTATTAGTTTTCAAGGTCATTTGTAAGTACATATCAAATTTCTTCATGCACGCCAGAAAACAACATATTTCTAGAAAGTTTAGTCAAAAATTGACTTTTTTACAAATAAAAATTAGGCGGATTATTTTTAGGCGGATAATTTTAGGCAGATTAACGTGCCCCCGAAAAATACAGGACCCTCCAGTGGTTGTTAAAATTAAGGGGATACTGTCCGCAATACAAGTGGGCCAAATATAATATAAAAATAAATTGGCCTTAAACAAATGATGGTGGTCTCGCGGTCATACGACAATATATTCTCTCGCTAGAGGTCGCCAAAGTGGTAAATTTGAGTGATTAACATTTATTCATCTATCTTACAGTGTATACTCGATAATATATATTTTGAGATGATGATTTTCAATTTTTCGAGAGAAATTTTTGAAATTGTAAAAAAAGTAGATATCTTCTCTAGAATTTTAAATACATCTCAAAAAACAAGCTATGACACGCTTTGAAACAATCACCAAAACATTAACTTTCTGGTGACGGTATTATTGACTATAGCCTGTCTGGACCATGAGCTAATGGACCATAGCCTATGGTCCATAGGTAGGGTCTATACCGGGTTAGCATCTATCTGCCAAACTAAAGCCCGTCCAGCATATTTCCATAAACTTTTAGGGTTCACTCTTCTAAAAAAAATCGATCGACCATCAGAAAAAATTTTAGAGCACAACTAGTTGGGTCAGAATTTTTAAGCATGATAAGAAAACACATTTTTTGGGCTTTGTAGAGACTTAATATAATTAGAAGAAGGTATGATATATTTGCTCATTAAATTTTTTTAATTACCTCGGCTCGCTCCGTTAAGAAAAAGAGTTAAGCTTATTACTTACATAGAGAAATTTTTCGAATAATTTAGGAATATATTAATAATATTTTGTTCGAATTTTTTTGAAAAAAGTTGATGGTCATTTTTTGATGAAAATGGCTGTTAGGCGGAAATTGCCGTTTTTTATTAAAAAGATATTTGCAGCTTGCATTGGGTTTGCACCACAAAATTTTTATTGTTGACAGAAGTTTTCCTAGCTTTCATGTATTTACCTTTTAAAGCCGACGTTGCGTGGGGTTTGTTGGGGCACTCAAATCGCTTTTTAAGATTGGCCATTTTACCCAAAAAACTTTTCAAATTTTTATTTTTGGGCTCAGATCAGTGAATTTTTCTCGGAAAAGTCCTCCCCGTTTTATTATTAGTTTAAAAGACGATTTTATCCCCGAGTATGACCCTATCCATAGGCCATAAATTATCATACAAAGCGCTACAAAGTTAGATATTATTTGTTCTTGTTATCACGTTGTGTGGACAGAAATCGTCTATGTTTAATAATTTTTGGGCCAGTTAAATATTATGTTTAATTTCCAGCTTATCCTGGAACTACCGCAGTTTTTTTGCCACGAGTTAACGATTAAATATTAAATACAATTATCATATTATGATACTTAATTATACAGCGTGAGTTTTCTCGAATTCGCCGCTTTTTTACCCAGACGGCTGGACAGCGAACAAATGGGTAAAAAAGCCGAAGAACTGAACAAAGATTTTTCCGGGTAAAAAGTGAAAGAAAATACAACTGTACACACTTGTGCTCTAGACTTTGAGATTAAAGTTTATTTTATCAATTTTAAATAATTTATTTCAAATATTACTGTGTTTTTACTGAAATTAAATATTCTTTCCTTATACTTTCCTTATACGTAGAAGAAGTTACAGCATCAATTTCGTCCAAAAACTGCTATCATGCGTGTACAATAAAAATAAACTAATAGAAATGGTATGATTTGATACCCAAATCAGGTCAAGAAAATATAACCAATCGAAATCGAGCCTTCTCACTTTGCGTCACAACTGTGAAGTCAAAAAATCAAATCACACGATTCTTTAAATAAGTTAACCATCGTGTGATTTGATTGGTCATTGTCTTTTCTGACGTTACAGTTGTGACGCGGACTGAGAAGGCAAGATAAAGAATAATCTTCGATATGCGTCCTTTAACTCTATATCCCCTATTCACACTTTTGTTAATATCCCGGCCCTGCTACTTAAAAACACACCACGTTTCCTAATTAGGGCCGGGATATTAACAAAAGTGTGAATAGGGGATATTATATTCGACCAAAAAGTCATTCATTTTGACGTTTCGGCTAAATAGCCGAAAGCTAGATATTTTTCGACCAGTAGTTTGCGAAAAATAAAATAAACAAAAAATGCACTTTTGGATATGAATGGTGCGTAATCCGGTCAGATAAATTGCCCCATTAACTTTATTCAATATTACTTTCAGATGGCGTGAATAAATAAGGAGGACTGATTTTATTCAGAGTTAATCTTCTCAATTCACATGTAACTGCAATATCAATCGACATAAGAAATATCAATGCATACATGACTTGCAAAATGATCGCAATTCTTCGTCGGCGAGGCTAGAAATTACAGAGTTAGATTGTTGTGAACCAAACATTTTAAAAATACCCTCACTTCTGGCTTGTCGGTATCGTTTCTGATAAAGCTGACTCCGAAGAGAAAAATTACTACGGCGTAAATTGAAGACAAAGCGGACATAATTGATGTTGAAAAAAGACCATCAACCCAATTAAACTGATTTGAGAATAATCCAAGGGCACCAGTTGTAAAGAAAAATCTAAATAAAATTATTTTATCTTTTTCAGGAACGTAAAT
>SCLH01000907.1:163506-177371 GCA_004367855.1 Oikopleura vanhoeffeni
GCATATTGAAAAGAATATATAAACCCAGTAAAAAGTTTTTCATCAAGAGCCCATATCCGTATCTGTAAAAATGCACTGACCCCCTTAATCTAATGATTCAGATTGCACTTTTTTTCTTCATTTTTTACTTTGCAAATTCTACGTATATCCTTTTCCCAACGAAACTCCATCTCAAAAACGTTTACTATCTTTACAGCGTGTGTTCGAATCCCACTGATGTTGTCTAAGTGATTGTCTTAGTGATTGCTTGAGTGATTACACACCCATCAAATTTAGCGGTCCCAATATCATGCACCCTTGCCTATAATCATACTCAGGACGATCAGTAAGACAACATTAGTGGGGTCTGAACACGCTCTATAGAGATAGTAAACGTTTTTGAGATGGAGTTCCGTTGAGAAAAGGATATGTTGATGAAAATGACCTCAAAAGCCAAATGTAGAATTCTGCATTTTACTTTTTCGCCATTTTGCTTGTGACCCGGCATTTTCGGTCTCATCACGTGACCTTTTTTACGAATTGTTTTTTCGAAATTTACCAAAAAGACATATTTTAGATAAAAGCAGGAAATTGCCAAAAAGCTCGCCTTAATCTCTTAGTCATTTTTGAGGAATACGTCAAAAAATTTACCAAAAAGACATATTTTGGATTAGGGGGGTTGGTGTCGGTTCTTTTTGAGCCCTTTATTGAATTAATTTATGATAAATTAATATCGGTTATGACTGAAGTTGACCCAAGGAATCTCATGGTGGCAATTATTTTTTTCAAAACAATCTAGAACAAAATCAAGAATTTTCAAGATTCGAATATTTTTTAGCTTTAACCCACATAAAACCGGTATGCTACCAATGTAGCCTACCATGATATGAACATTTTTTATTGGTGAATATGACCTACCTAAAACAATACATGACATTAAAATTATCAAAAATGACTTAATCGAATTCTAGAAATTTCAATTATTTTTAAGCAAAAATGTTAAACCTAATTATCGAATTTGACGCTGATTGGTTCAAAATTTCGATTAGCTGTAAGCAGATTTTTTTATAAGTGAACTCTCAGCTTCAATTTGGTGGTACTTTGGTTCCAATCAGTCGACCTTTTTATTCTATCTTTTCATTTCCGGTTTACTCCAAGTCAATTTTCTAGAATTCTAAAATATTAATCAAAAATTCCTTCCGAGCATACTGACCGCATTATATTAATCTACCTCAGTCGAAAAAACGGCTTTATTCTAAACATTCGTCTAAAAGAATATAGAGTTTGAAGTCAAAAAACTGGAAAACTCGGCGTTCAAGTGAGATTTTAAAATGGAAAAGATCAAAATTAAAAAAACTCTCCAATCACATGTTTGTTCTCATTTATCTGCTACTTTGTGTAAATTTTGAGAGGCTTTGTATGTGGGGTCTAAAAGAAGATAGATTTATGAAACACCGTTTAGTGTTCTAGAATAGACTCACCACCTAGTGGTGTGATGTAACAATGCTGTCTTTGAGATGTGTAATCGTTAGACGAAGGATATATCTACAAACGAGTATCCTCAGATTTTTCACAACTGCCCTAGAATTGTTCTGAGGCGTGATTAAAAGGTACCAAAAAGCAACACCTACCCCCTTAAAGCAGGAAATTGCCAAAAANACAAATTCACAAAAAACATATTTAATCTCGCAATAAAGGGTCATAGTATCATGTTTTTTTCGCTAAAAAAGCTGTTTGACCGCAATATTACTCATTGGAGAAATAAAACTTCCTTATTGAAGGAAATATCTTCATGTGATTAAAAAGCCCGCCGAGAGACCTGGGCTGAGCTCTTTCCCTGGATGGTCGAGTAATCAGTTGATCTTTAATTATAAACTGATAATCATTCTTATACATTATAGGATCTTGTCCAAAATATACATCTATTTAACAATGGGATCCAAAATGTGTACCCCAAAATATATTAAAAAACAAAAGATAGGTTTATTAATCGGCGAAATTTGGAAAGGTGACCAAAATTTCAATTATCTTTTCCAATATTAAGTCCATTTTCATAATAATGATGCCGTTATCATAATCAAATAACACAAAAAATCACCTTTCGCACTTTAAAGACAACTGTAATGACCCTTCGCAATGAGCATGCCACGACATATAAGGATTGATCTTAAAATTAGAAAATTTGAGTAAGATTGAATTAGCGTGTTATTAAGGTAGTTTATTTAGGCCCCCTCTGAGCAAAAACTATAGTATCGTAGAAAACGGTTTTTGCAACCGATAGCAGCCAACTTGCAACCAATGAAAAAAAAATCTCGATTTTCAGGGGCTACGCGTTTAACGGTAGTCAGTGAAAACACCGGTATTGTGCTCCATTACACTGAGGTGGTGCCAGTGTGTCAAAATAAACAATGCCAAAATATTCGTCTTGAAAGTCACCATAAAGTAATTATAATTGAATATGATTAGTTCTCTTAAAACCGACAATTACCGGTTGTTTCAGCTGACTACCGTAACCGGTAGACCCTGAGATCGACATTTTGTCATTGGTTAAAGTTTGGCTGTAGCGGATGCAAAAAACGCGTTTTCGACCTACTACGGTTTTTGCCAGAGGAGGGGGTCACTAAATATAAAGTTTACCTAAGTGAGAACTGCTTAAAATTGTATTTTATGAGTACTTTACCATGAAAGCTAATAGTACATAATGAAAACGATGCTTCAATTTCGAAATTAGTATTATAGTCCAATGAATATTTGAAAATCAGGTGTCCGTCAATTTGTAAGGATGTATGACAAGAAAAATATCATTTTTTGAATAGGGAAATGTTTAATAAACTTGTTGATTTTAAGAGAATGTGCTGGTGATTTTGATACCAAATTTTTTTCTGTGATGGAAAAGTCACATATTACGCCGGACAAAAAATTGTTTTCTTTTGTTCGGGTGAACCAGGAAAGAATTAAAATATTTTTTTCAATGGTGTTCGAAAAATGCGAATTAGAAAAACGGTGCATAATTTTGCAAAAGTTTTTTGAGTAGATTCAGGCCCAAACTAAAAGTGCTCCGAAAAGAAATGAAATCGGAGTTGGTCGAGTTTGCTGTTCTACTGTTACTCTATATCCTTTGCCAAACGGAACTGCCATCATCAAAACTTACTATTTTATAGCACTGTCGAGATCCACTAAGTGTTGTCATTACTGATCTGTCTTGAGTTGATTAAGGAAAAGGTGCTTGATATTGGACCGTACATTTGATCGGTGTGTAATCACAAGCAATCATGAGACAATCACTAGACACACAGTGGGATTCGAACAGGCAGAGCGGCTTACTCGCTCTTAGAGATAGTATTTTTGAGTATGAGTCGGTGAGAAAAGGATATACCGCAAAATGATCGAAACGGTGCGGTTTCCCTGATAATAAATAAGCAAGAACTCATTTGAATATGAAGTATTTTTATGTATAGTCAACCTTTTCTGAGTTTTTATATCATACAAATTAACCAAATCACGTTTATGGTTCAAAAAGCACAATCACGACAAAAAAAACAAAACAATGGCTTCGAAATTGCGTTTAACGATTTTCTACAGTAAGCTGTTGTTTATAATTATATTAGAATCTATATGGATCAACGGCCTCAGAGTACAAATCCAACTAGTTGAATGATACAACACGTAAATCAAATATTACACCGCTCAAACCTTAAAGTAGAATAATCCGATTCATTGGTCAGATAGAATGATCAACCAATCAAATGCTCAGATTTCGCATTTTCAAATAGTTAGATTGTACCTGAGGGCGGTGATCCATATAAAATTGTAACATTTGTTTTATTCATTTATTATCAACTTTAGTTTTCGAATTTCTATTTCGATTTTCAAGATTTGATTTCATAATAATAGTAAGTGAAGTTTAAATATAAACAAATATTGATTAGGAGTCAAAAAATGTGGGAATCTAGCAGAATAAGGAAACTAAAACACGTAAAAGATAAGTGAAAAAATAGGCGGCTTTTGGTCATTTGATAACTACAAAGATGCGTTTAGTATTTAACTAAATTAACTACATTATTGTAGTGAAAAAGATTATGAAAGACGATTTAAATAAGGCGTCAAACATCAAAATTGGTTCAATGTTAAGCTATCTGTAGAGATTTTTCGTTTTTAAATTTTTCAAAAAAAAATTCATTTAAGTAAATGTCATGACTAATTTAGCCAGTGTAAAAGTGCAAAATCCATAAGCAAAGCACTTCTGTCTGTATCAGGAGAAAAAAGGAAGTGCGCTAAGCTCCTGATTGCAACTTCTACAGCTGCTTAAAGTGGTCATGAAACTGACCTTAGATCAATTTTTTTTTTTAATTTAAAAGAACAAAAAAATCCTGAGTCTAAAATGACCAAAAAAATCTCTATCAAGATAGGCTTAACATACATAAATTATGAAACGGCATTTTTGACTTTGAAATTCGTGAGAGTCAAATCGTCATAAGTGTTTAGCCGTCTTTTCTAAAAAGAGTCGAAAGTCTTTCAATGTTTTTGAGTCGTTAATTTTAGGTCTTTTTATTCGAATATGAAATAAGCTTCGCACATTCGGGCGATCATATTTGTTTTCGAAAACCTCTTTGGATAATCGAGAAACGATTTAGTCGTTACGAGTAATGAAAATAGAATATCGGGCTTTTTAGAACTAGTAAATTGTCTTTTTCATTAAGGAAATTGGGCTTTTTGGTCAGAGTGTTGGCAACACTGATGTGGAATAAACATGGAACCCAGACTAGGTCGTGAATGTTCCAGGCGGGTGAAGAGCAAGCGCGTGTCTGAATAAATTTGTTTTTTCGAATTGATCATAAAACTTCGAAATAATTTAACACGTGCCAATTTCTCTTCAGGTTTTTTGCTCAATTTGAGCATTCGAAAAAGCAGAGCACCATTTGTTGAAACTGTGTCATTGGGCTTGAAAAAATTAATTGAATTGGGCTAATTACGCAAAAAGCTTTCAGAGTTTGCTACTCATAGACAGTAATGCAAATTTTTATTTTAAAAAACTAGTAGAAGAAATAGCTTTTTCGTTGAAACCATTTTGGTGAAAAATCGAAATAAAGCGAAACATGGACTACTGGTAAATTGCTACTGTGAAAAATGGCAGATTTTGTAACGGGGGTTAGCACGAGAATATTGACGTCATTTTTCAGTGTGCTCCTAAGGAAAAGATATTTAAATGTCTCAACTTGAAATTCAATACATAGGTTTTGGTAGGACTGTCTTAAGAACAGATTAATGAACAAGGAATAAGACCTGGCTCGTAATGGTAATAAAGTAAATATATGGGAGTTTCATATTTAAATCCTTTGATGAAGAGCTTGAAACTGCGCGAAATTTCAGTCAATTGGCCACCACAACACTGCCAAGAGGTTACGAACCAATATCAGCGAATTGCTGAATAGTTGTAAGCTGTAATATACAGGGGGTGAAAGAGGAGCGCCTCGGGCGAGTTTCGTAAATATGTATAATTTATAGAGTCATAATGACAGATGTTATAACGCGTTGTAATGTTTGATAAATTAAGCCAAAAATGAATGCGTTGGTAGAGGTTTATTGTACCCAGATACTGTATTACCAACTAAATGGCCCACAGCACCAACAACCTCTGGTATTCGTGTAGTTTCAATAGATATCCATAAATTAAAATCATATAAGTTAGCTTATCAAAAAACGTAAAAGTTTTATTTTTCGTAGTCTGTTTTAATTAGGAAACTCGTTGCATAGTCTCATGCCGTCGCGCAAATTTGCAGGCAAGCAAGATTGAGCTACACACGATGTTTCAAGGCTGCGGTCAAGAAGCGTTGAAATGTCCACAAGTTTGTTTCTTTGACTTCGTAAAACTGGCGGATAATCGTTTCATTATCAATTCTGGGTGTAAGCCAAGATGTCCTGCTTAAACGACAAACACCAAAACTTGTAATAGGACGGAAGTGAAAAAGACGATACGGTACATTGGACAGTGTATGCCAGACGGACAACAAGCGAGCGGTGCGATTTGCACAACATGACTAACCAATCGGCTGACAATGTAACAGCGTACGATCCCTCAACCATTAGATGATCGAAAGGTGACGGTCTTCGCTAACAGACAGCAGCTTGACAATCAAACGGTCCATCGTTGTGGTGGTGGTCTCGGTCACTGTGGAGTCAGCCTTTGCGCTAGTGGCTCAACAGAGACATGATATCGCAATAAAGAGGCGCACTGAATAGATAAATTAGAGAAATAGTAAATGATCTTTCGCTTTTTTTAGGTCATTACTGCTGGAATTATCTGTCGATATAGAACTGATTGTAAGGAATGGCCAATCATTGTTCATCTAAATATATGAATTCATTTCAATTTGTGTCATTAACGTTTATTTAGTGTCATATTTAATAACGTTTAATTCGGTGACTCGTCTAGAAAATCGGTGCCTCAAAGCGTTAACAGATTCGTCTTTGGACGACTCATCCGCTTTGAGTTCTTAAAAAGTTCGATTGACCATATCACTATTACACTTGGTAGAAAGCGCTGGTGGGAGATTGTTCAGTTTATTTAAGGGTAGGGTCGCTTTTGGTACGTTTTCAATCACGCTGCAAAACCGTTCTAAATTTGTTTTGCCCGCGAGTTTGGCCAAAAACAAGGGTTTTTCGCGGGCATGCATAAATTGTTTGTTTGCCCGCTAGTTATGGCGAAACTCGCGGGCATTCAAATTTTTTGAATTTTCACGTGAATTCTGAAAATAATATTGTAATTTGCGGGCAACATTTTTTGAGATCATAGACTTAGATACCCGACAATAAAATTATTAATAAATCAATGCCTATTTGAAAATTATTTGAAGAAATTGCGTTGTATTTCGATAACATAATACAATATTTTTGGGTTTAACATAGATGACAGTCTAAAAAAACAAGAGTGAATCTTTGCCCCGAATGCGTGCGGGGCTTCCAAATTGCGATGGCTTTTTTTTCGAGACGGCGGCATTTTGCACTACGCGCGGCAAAGTGGGGACTAGGGTGTTTTTTGCGATTTTTTCGAGTTAGAAATTTTGACATATAATTTGTAGATACCTAGACAGATGAAAATTTGAATGAAATTTTTTTATTTTTAACTCCTAGGTGTCCAAATCCTAGGGTCACAATCGCTTTTTTTCACTTACTTCTGCTGTACGGTGAATTTTTCATTATTTTTTGACACAGTCACTAATAATTACAGATAAAATCGATGAAATTCAAAATAGTGACACTGTATATTAAGGATGTAAAATTTCTCAAGCCCTCCTATGTGCTAATCATCCAAACGCGTTCCGAAAAGCACCCACTAAATAGATCTCAGAATAGCCCGATTTGTCTGGTAATGTATTATCAAACTATCAGTCGAAGTTGGTAGTAAATAAGGTGTGATTTTTGAGTAAATCAAAAACTTAAAATTTCTTCGATTATGAATTTTCAATGTTTGAGAATACCAAGACTGAGCATTATTTTATATTGCGTTAGGTGGGAAATCGAGTCACGAAATGGTATTTTTCAACGCAAAAAAAGTTTTCGAGAAAATTTTCGTGCTTTCATTCGATTGCGTCGAAATATATCTTATATATAGTCAGAACTTATAATATTGGAATTGCAAAATTTTCTGTTCAAATCAGTTTTTTTTCACGGCGTTCAACATCTTCAGGCAAATATTTTTCAAAAAATATTTTGATCTTTTGTATGATTTAATCATTTTTGGGCCGGAAGTACCAATAAATGGGTTTTTATTTATTCCCGGATAGCATTGATTTTTGTTGTTTTTCTAACATTGATGATCTGTGTGACAGTGTGTACTTTTCTAGAGACCTGGAATATTATTTCTACTGCTAAGTTGAAGGTTCTGCATTTATTGATCTTTATTATGATTAACGTGATTTATTTATTCCGAAAGGCAGCTTATATAGGCACAGAAGCTATGCTCGGTCACTAGAGGATAGTTGAGCGAGGTATGTCCAAGATGTGAGATATCCTAGACGATTCTTCACGAGAACTTGGTTCTCACAAGAGTCATGAGTGACTCATATATGCCGATGGTCCTGATGTATGACTCATGAATGAGTCATCATATGCGTCATGATGAGTCATAAATGAGTATCATGCGTCATGATGGTCATAACATAGTCATCAGTATGAGTAATATGATGACTCACGACTAGTTACAATCATATTACATCTAGGATCAATCGGGCTATTGCTCATAGTCATGAGACAGGCAACCTAACAGTTGGGTCTACGAATCCTCATGACAACTAGTGGAATAACTGTATTTCCCACATTACCTCTTCGTAAAGATAGGAAAGATAGCATAAGTTAAAAGATTACAAAGAACGTGTTATATCTACTTTAGATTGATTCGAGCGGATTTTCGTGTTCTGGGATGTAAGCTTTATCGTTCCATTTGTGTTTCCTGTTTGAACGCACTGGTGACTGATCTGTGTTTGTCTCTTCGTGCTTCGTTATCTGCTGCTTTGCTATTGGATCCTAGTCCTAATCCATGTTGTATATCCAGAATTTTCTGTATTGGCTGTAACGTCTGTGCTGATTTGCTGTAGTTTACACGTTTACTTCCTCCTACCTCCACGGCGTTCAAATGATCCACCTGGAATACACGTTTTATTTCGAACGGTCCATTTAGTCGTGCAATAGTTTCTCCTGAACAGTAATTTGACGCATCACTGATCTCCAGGTACTAAGTGTCTGAGTGATGTCGAATGCAAGTTTCCTCTTGTTGTTTGTTATGCATCACGTTGTGCTGAAGATGTTTTTCAAAACACTTTTTTGTTTTTCCGTAGTGAGACTTGCCCAAATTTGTTTGTGAACTCTGGTGCCCACTCTTGAACGGGCAAATGTCGTCAGACGACGTGGTGACTTCGGTTCAATATGTGAGAAATTCTTGGTTCCCATCCAGTGAAATGCTCAATGGAGACCATACCAATTTTGCTATCAATTCTTGAATTCAATCCTTTTCGAAGCTGTTTATCAAGTGGAATCGTCTTTGTCATGTGTTTTATTTGCCTGGAGAACCTTTAAGCATCATTTCTAAGGCTCAGAGTGCTTGCGCCGACTCTGCATGAGTTGATGGCTTTATACGGTGTTGAAAATTCGCCAAACTCAATATCTTAAGCCACTTTGCATAGATTTTGCGTTATCTTCGCTGAAAATTCTGTTCCCATTATCTGACTGGACGATTTTTGGTGTGGCACTGCATAAAATATAGTCACAATACGTGCATGTCGACGACATTGCGATAGGCGTCCGTTTGTTTTAATTGCCGCATTGTGCAACGTTTGTCAGTGTTACTACCAGAAGTCAGTAGGTATCGTAGCCTGAATCTGACCCGGTACGTTGAACGCTGCTACAGTAGATCAATTTGAAATCCATTCGAATGGTAAATCTTGGAGTTTTCGATTTTTGTTCTAAGCTCCTTGATGTAACGCCATGCGGTTGTTGATTTTCATGCGTTGTACCAATTTCGAACTTGTAATTTTCGTATGTCGGGATTGAATTCGGCCAGAAGAATAGGGGTCAGCAACGATATACTCGTGCCCTTGGTCGGCATGCAAGTACTAGTGTGGTATGAATAGTAATCTATCACTTTGTGTATTCCGTATTATCTGGTACGGCAATTCTACAAGTTCGATTTTGTTAATAGTAGACAATTCCGTTTCTGAAATAAGAAATGTTTTCAACGAAGGCTGTCCATTTCCCGCATAATGTTTGACTAAGTCAACATAAGTTGATGTTGCAATTTCCATGTCATGCTATGGTCAGTTGTTGCTCGGATAAAGGTTTCCCACATTCACTATTGGGCTGTCTTTGACAAGATAGTCAGCCATTGACATTCTTCAGCGTTCCCTTTTCGTGTTCGAAGTTCGATGATCAATTCGCTTATCACTGTCAAGTGAATGCAAAGTGTTCGTAGCGGCCGACATGTATTCTATCCTTTTGTGGGCTTTCAATTATCTGCTTCAAGAACCACGAGTCAGTAAGCCAGACAAGGTCTGCCAAAAAGTAATGTTCTCATTTCTCTAGCGACCACATTCGAGTGCTAAGCATTCCAACTCGTACTATCGCCCATTGTGGTTTGCACCTATTCAAAGTGCTCTTGCTAAGACAGTAAAATATATTCTTCTTTCCATTCGGATAACCTTGACTCAACCCACTAGCACAGCAATGAAAGCTCGTTGACAATTTGGAATGGGAGCTCAAAATTTGGAAACGCAACAAAATTCGGATCGAAAGCTTATCTGACTTGCTTGAAGGCTTCCTATATGTTTGTGTATTTAGAAATTCTTTAGCGGAGGCGCCTTTGTGGCAGTGGGAATAGCATTATGTTGATACTGGGATCATATATTTAGTATTGTAAGCTTCCACAAAACGTCGCACATCTTTCGCTGTAGTTGGTAAACTACAATTTTAATCGCAGTCACTTACGTGGTGAGCGGAGCATAGCCATATTAATTTTCGTCAGTGCGGCCGATTGAAGAATCCAGGTATTCCTAACGATTCTGTGCTAATGAGGCATTTGTTTGACTCAATTTCAGTCCATGTCGCAAAGTCTTGAAAAACATGTTTTAAATGCTCAAGATGACTCATGCCCAGTTTTTCGCTTGCGACGAGAATATACTAGGTAGCAGATGCATATTCTTTCTGGACGTCACAGTAATGGCCCTTTTCATAAAATTCTTGGATAGATTCGGCGGACGGTTTGACCGAAACAGCATTCTGTTTTTGTTATGAATCTTCTTCCAAGGTTAGCGAAAACCTGTTAAGTGTTTTGTTTCTTCATGCTAATTCCAATTGATTGAGACGCAGATTGTCGAATGTTATGCGCTAAGTATTAGCTTTTTAGCCAGCCTTTCGAGAACAATCTTCTTAATATTTGGCAAAGGAACAGGTTGCCGTCGTTAAATTATTAGTAAAGGTTGTTCTTAATCGACGCTCATTCGGTAACGGCGGGTTTTCCTTTCTCGGGAACGGATAAGCACAGGTGAGTTCTGTACGGTACTGTCACTTGTTGTTTATTTCCGTAAATGACACATTCTGCAACGTTCTTCAAAGATGTTTGTTTCCAACCATTGTTCGCTGTGTCATGTGGTACCCGAACGAGAAATGAGCATAACACGTTTCACTCGTTATCTATAAGCATGGAATTGACTTTACTAGATCCATTAATTGTCGCCGGTGAAACGCGAGTATGCATGGTCATTCTTGCTAAACAGTTGCTTCATCTTTACAAATGAGGATTCTTAACTCATGCTGTTGATACGGTTTTCAAGATGGCCTCTTAATATTCACTTGTATCCGCGTTTCTTGCAATTCTCTCCGGGATTGAGGACCTAGGCGAAGAATCTTCTAACTAGAGTTCCTTGTATTTTCCGTCCGAGGGTTATGACTTGCTTTGAAAATCTTGATCGCGCAACGTCTATGTTTGCAGATTTCCTGGGGTCTTCTCAATGCACTTTGATATTAATTGATTTATGCTGTTATCCAACAATTTTGACCTAGAACATCTTTATTTCACGCAACAAGAAGTAAATCCAACAGATTCGCTGTGATGGTATACGTTCATTGGCGATTGTTGTTACGCATGAGTTGTGGAGAATGTACTCTCTGACTGTGGCAACTTACTGTACAGGCTATCTTACTGCAGAAGAAGTTTAGCATCGGATGCGTGAACACAGTTGGGTTGTAGATAACAACTCGCTTTTTATATCATCCTGCAAGTTAAACGCTTACATCTTGATACCATCGATCATGGAACTTTTGCCATTGGGTATATCGTGAATCCATCGATTGAAGATCTGGACTTCCCAAGGATTCCTTGGAACGTATATGGTTCATTAGGCAAATTTAACAGTATGTTTGTTTGAGGCCTTGATATTTCACCAACACACTTATTTAGCTTTTTGTAGCATGAATGTGTTCCTNTTATCTACCTTAGTCAAAAAACGGTTTTATTCTAAACATTCGTCTAAAAGAAGATAGAGTTTGAAGTCGAAAAACTGGAAAAATCGGCGTTCAAGTGAGATTCTAGAAAAAAAATGTCAAAATTTGGAAAAATCCTTCCGACCACATTTTTGTTCTTATTTATCCGCTACTTTGTGTAAATTTTGAGACGCTTTGTATGTGGGGTCTAAAAGAAGATAGATTAAAAAAAAATCCGTTTAGTGCTCTAGAATAGACTCACCACCTGGTGATGTGATGTAACAAGGTTGACTTTGAGATGTGTAATCGTTAGACGAAGGCTAGATCTACAAACGAGTATCCTCAGATTTTTTACAACTGCCCTAGATTTGATCTGAGGCGTGATTGAAAGGTACCAAAAAGCGACACCCACCCCTTTAAGGATGTAGCGGTCGTAAAAATGTACCTTTGTACTCAATTTTATCAGAAAACAAAACTGCTTCGTAACTTTTGAGAAAGGCCATTTGGTAGATATTTCCTTATTCTAAAAAAACAATTTATCAGGATAATTTTTGGCCGACCCTGTTGCCCAAAGTTGTTAAGATATGCATCTCCGACCGTATTTTCTATCCTCATCTCAATTTTCCTATTTTTTGCTTAGAGCTACGCAAAAATGGGATGGAAACACAAGCAAAAGCAATCCCTTTTGAAACCCACTCGGGACCAAAATTGACCGAGAATTAACGACTTTTGTGAATTGAGAACATATTTTTATCGGTCTTTCAGTACGGCACTAGTAAGCCACTCTTCACCAGAATAAAAGAAAACTACTTGCAGTTGATAGAAAAGGTTTTAGTCTCTAGTATTTTTTTTCTCATTTATTGTTTTCTGCCCGTTATCGATCCTTGCAGTCCAGCTGGAGGAGAGGGCTATTTTCCCAGCAATTCCAACATTCTACACCCACAACCCCCCCTTAAATGCAATTTTCTATCAATAGGAGCAATGATTTAGGGGATTGTGGGTGCTTCCAGTAATGTGCTGGGGAAAAATAAGCCGTTTTTTAAACTCAAATATATTTTGTGAGAATTGAGTGAACGTTTATTTTTCCAATTGTATATTGTAGTCCGTGACCTTGAGAAGTCAAAAATTGATTCATTTTTAAAAAATATTATCACATCAACCTTTAAATGCATAAAACCTAATTGCTGGTATTTCTTTCCATTGAAGTATACCGTTATATCCACGTATCCAAAAATCACATAATGCCGATATTATCGGTCTGAAAAAAATTCTCTACAATCGCAACTAAAAATATTTTATAGATGCATCTTAATTCGCCGAAAATTATTTTTGAAAATTCCTTGCTTGAGTTAAATATAGGCAAAATGTATATTATTTTACAAAAAAAAGTATACCTCACGAACGGTACATGCGATTTCTTTTNCAACTACCTTGAGCTTCCTGTGAACAAAGTCCAAAGTATAGCCGAGTAGGGTGTTTTTTGCGATGTACCCGATTACACTAAAAGACGCTATATGATGAATTTTGAGTTTATTTTTAAACACAAGGTAGATTTGATCATGAGAAAAAAATGTAAATAAAAAAAAAGGTAGCAGTTTAAATCCTAGGGGGATTTTAGGCCCTCTAAATATAATTTTGCGAAGCTGAATTTTTGCCCATTTGGTTCAAAATTCTGGCACAATATAGCTCTCAGATCCGGAATGATTTTGAAGTTAAATTTTTTTTTCGAAATATGACCCATTAACCCTTGTGAGCACAGAGAAAAAAGTTCCGCCAAGGCACCAGAGCGACAATTGTGGCTCTACTTCAAACGCTTATTACGCAAAAACTATTTTGGTTCGACGCTTATCTATGAAATAAACTACCTTCGCATGAACGTATATCCCTTTAACCCGTTTTGCTGAATCCTTGCTCGG
>SCLH01000908.1:0-49086 GCA_004367855.1 Oikopleura vanhoeffeni
ATTTACACAGAGTACGGGAAGAGTGAGGTCACTAATATGTACAAAAATGAAATTTGAATAGCAAAATTAAATTCTATGTTGAAAACGGACCAAGAAAAGAATTTTTAAAAAGTCTTACTATTGACTAGTACACTATTGAAATATTCATTTATTACAAACGTTTCGGTTTTTATACCATTTTTCAAAGTAAGGAATTAGTTCTAAAGAAATAACACGACTTGAACTTCAGCAGATCTAGAATATTTTAAATATTTGAATTTAAGGGCTTTTTAATTTTCTTTTTACTGCCCATTTTTGAAAAAAGCTCGAAGAACTCTTACACTATTATTAACAGAAAGCAGGCTTCTTATTGTTTACAACTTAAGTTATGATATTGACATGCTGATTTTATTGTTATAGCGGTGCGAGCTTTATGTGTGATTAAGAGAGATTATCGCAAAATGATAAAAATAAAATCAGAACATTTCTTATATTTGTTTGTGCTTAATATTTTCTGAACAAACAAAAAAAATAAAAACATAAGACAGTTTTTCCGAACTTAACGAAAATCACTTTTTTCAGTTTCACGAATGACCCGAACGCAAACTGATTATATAATTACCAATATAAGGGGGTCAACGTTGTTTCTGTTTTATTTTAAAAGTTTGAATTAACTTGGAAATATACTCCACGAGTTTTTTGCTGCCTGAGAGAAATTGAGGATTGAGAAAATCGTATTCGTAAAATGTATTACGAGTTATACGCTTTTTGATATAAATTGACTGTTCACGGATCAATATTTTTTTTTACGTTTCAACACTTCGAACAAAAGTTATCGGGATTCAAAAAGTAGTCAAAAATGTATGAGTCCGTTAAAAAGCCTTAACAGCCCCCTGGAGGCCAAATTTATTCTCAGAACAGTCTGTCTACCCGTCCGCGTGAAAATTTCGGGCCTTTCAAAAAACTAAGATTTTATTATTTTTCAAACTTCTCTCAGAATTGTTTGTATAAATATGGGTGCTTTACATCAATTAAGTTTGGACGTATTATTCTGCATGGGTCAATGTACGGCTGTTTCCGCCTATATAACTGCGAATATGAAAGAAACCTTGGAAGGAATTCTTGGAGAAACTTGGCAACTTGTCGATTTATTTGTAGAGTGGGATTGGGAAACCTATTTTACAGAACGAGGACAAGAAAATGCGAAGTATGAGCTAGTTAACCCTGGAATCGCGCTCAAAGGAACGTGATTATATTGTGAATAATAGAAAGGTGCATATTTAAAAGGGCGGTAGTATCTTAATCATGTAAAAAATGCATTGAAAAACCAATTTTGAACCTTATTTTGTATACAGTATGTGTTTTTTTTTTCGTGGGAACATAATCTCAAGTGTCCGGGAGAATCATTTATAATTTGGGGTGAATTCTCCCGAATCGTTCTTTTCATTTCGCACGAAAAAAACACATACTGTATATACATTTTCATATTTTTGATTTGTGTAATATGAACCCGTTAAGGTGTCAAATTTTATTATTTAGATTCATGGTGGTGGCTTCATTTTCAGTGCAATGATTTCTAGTCGTTCAGTTGCACGAGTTTTTCTCGAAGATGGCTGACCCGCCAGTAAATATCTGTCCTTATACCCAAGTTCTCATTTAACTTTACCTGCCCAAACAGCAAATAGACTAATTGTTTAATATGAGTCATATTACACGATTAGTCTATTTGCTGCATGGGCAAGTAACGTTAAATGAGAACTTGGGTATAAGGAGTCCTTATTAAACGACAGATATTTACTTTTAGGTCAGCCGTCTCCATATTATATGACCCCCTGGAGCTGTCTATTTCATTTACAAAAGGTTTTACATTTAAATTTTAAGGGTTTTTTGTTAAAAAAGAGAGGACTATATCAACGATTGGTATCACTAGGTTCTTAGGTTCGCGTTCGACCTGCCTTTGACCAATGAGAGCACTGGATTTCACTTTTTTGACCAATAAGAGGATCGAAAAAAAGTTCAACCACGAACGCGAACCTAGTGATACCAATCTTAAATATGGCCAAAATTTGGCTAACACCTACGTATGTTTGAAAAACAGTTCGTTTTCAGGACAAGCTGGCCAATTTTTAAAATACCATAATGATGTAGCTGATATTTATATTTTTTTTATTCTTTTTCTGATCTAAATTAACATCACAAAAACAGTTATGGAGAAATTGCGCCAGGACAAAAAAGGCAAAAACATTTTAGCTTCATTGAATATAAACAAGCGAAAGAAACAGAAAATGCAGGATACGGTTATTAAGCAGCTTCGTGGTCTCATTAAAGATTGGAGTTTACTTACTGTTCCGCATAGAAGATTATCACAAGACCAACAAGATTTCTTCCGGGATTCATGAAAAATATTATTTACCTAGTTTTCAGTACTGTGATTTTTGGCCAAGCGGACACAAGTCTAAGCGGACAAAACGGGCACAACCTACGCATTTTTTTGATAATCCGATTTGAAGTTAGTTTAAACGGACGAAAACTGTCCACTTGGCCAAAAACCACAGTACTATGAAAGTTTCTAAACGTACTGCGCTAAAATCTTACTACCGAATAAGAAACGTTCTGAATAGCCTTGAGATCATTATTTTTTTTAATATTACAGTTGTGGGCGCGCCCCATGTTTATTCGAAAATTGGAAGTAGTCATGAATTCATTTCGAAAATTTTAAAACAAGTTAAAATTCCGGGTCAGTTAGAAGCATATAGAACGTCAGAGCGGTTTTGGAGAAACCGATAATTTCCGGTGATAAGCCGGTAAAATAAATAAAGTCGAAAAAACTGGCTAAATAATGCAATAGCCAGTGAAAAATAATTATATGACATAAATAAAAGATCGTATGTGCCGATTTCGACTTATCCCAAACTTCGTTTGGAGCATAAAACACGGTCCTCAAGGTCGAGTTNNTGGTCATTTATTTATCCCTTGGCTGTTGGGTGCAAAAATCCGTTTGTGAATATCTCGTTCCGTTCTCAAATGGCAGGGGGGAATTTGGTGGCCCTACCTAAAAAAAAGTTACCTAACCCCTTCACTGGCTATTCCACTACTGCGCCAGTTTAGCGATTTCTGGTGTTTACCGTTTTTTATCCGGAAATTATCAGTTTCTTAATAACCGCTCTGACATTATAGACCACTTTGTGGTAGAAGCAGTCGATTTAAAGAGATTTTTCCTCGAGTTTTCAAAAAATTGTCTTCTAACTTCTACACATTAAACAAAATAATATGAATTTAGGTTACCTTCGGGATTTGACCTCTTTTTTTTCGACTTTTACTTTATTTTCAGACCTAAATATTTTTGTGCAGAATGTTCACTGAATCACTCCGTTTTGTATTCAGCTTAACCTGAGTTGAATGAAATACATACGGAAGGTGCGAACCGGTTAACCCGACCAAATTAGCTGAAACCATTTATAAAAAATCATCGTTCTGGAAATTATCACTACGGAAAAAACGATTCTGGACACAAAAAGTTAACATAAGGTAACTTTTGAGGTAACTCTAAAAACCAAACGGTAATAGATGCCGGGAAACAATTTTTGTATAAGCATTGGGGTAACTTTGCACGAGGAAACTTTTGGCAATATTTTTTTGGACAACCGACACCATCTGGTGGAGTAAAGAGCCCTTTTTATACCCCTAAAAGTCGAAAAATACCGGTTTTTGGCTGATTACCGGTCGGAGTCAGAAATCGAAAAAATTTCTCTTCGGTTAAAATTTCCTTGGCTATCAGATACAAAAAAACGTTTCTCGATATCTCTTACCGTTTGGTTTTTAGAGAGGGGGGGCCTTTAAAAAAAAAGTTACCTAAGACTGATAATGTTGACTATTAATAATTCTGTTCATTCTGAAATTTGGAGCCTAATGAATTCATTAATGAAAGTTCCCTTATGTACCCAACTAAACATTTATTACCTTCCTTATATTACGAATAATTATCTACCAGATTGCTTGAAAGTACGCTGCATCCAGTCAACAATCATTTTCTATTCTGATAGGATTGTACGGCCCAATTTATTTGGGTGTAGGTATCTTGTGCATGGATTTTTGCATGTCAAAATTCCATATCAAACATTATTTCTTTCTACCAAATATTTTGCGTTTTCTTATGTTTTTGCTAATTTCCATGCTAAATATACCGGGTAGATAGTAATTCGCAGAAAATGTAATACTTTTCGAATATAAACACAACTTTTTGTAAAAATTCTTTCGACTCATCGTTTTCAGTGCCAAATTTTAATATAGTAAGATGCAAAACATAATTTCGCAATAGTTTATTCTAGAATTTTTTGCCGAAAAGGCACTTTTTTCATAAAAAGTGATTTTTTTAGCCTCAACTTTAATAATCTTTGACATAAAAACATGAAATATTGGGTTTTACGACGAAGTTAACCATTGAAAAAGATGACCAAGACGATTTTTAAGTTAAAATTGGCTTTATAATTGAAAAATCGAAATTTCCGATTTTTCGGCGAATTACATTTTCTGCGAATTACTATCTACCCAATATACCATCACCATATCTGAGATAGGGATCCCCTCTTCCTTCGGTTCGCGTTCGTGGTTGAACTTCTTTTCGAAGCTCTTATTGGTCAAAAACTGAAATCCGGTGCTCTCAATCGGTCAAAGGCAGGTCAAACACGAACGCGAACCAAAGGAACAGGGGATCCCTATCTTAGATATCTTTGCTCTCTAGCACAATTTTTCATGAAAAACCCTCACACGGTGCTTCAAAATTACTTGGTTTGAGGTTATTGTTATGATAATATTGTTTGTTTCTATTGCAATTATCTAGAACATCGTGTTTTTTGTAAGATTCAGTTTTTGTTAATAAACAAATTTTTATATACAATTTGTGAAATAGCAGAATCCTATTTTTTCAGAATTTCGAAATGTGGAACGAACATTTTATATATTCGATATCGACTTTGTTAAAAGCCACAGGTCCGCTTTTTAGATACCTGCAAACGGAGTTACAGATAATTCGGAATATGCACATACGATATTTGTGATATTTTGGGTCATAGATTGCGCAGCGGTATATCCATTATGATGCCCGGGTAACACTAAAAACTTATTTGCCTGTTAAAAGAATAGGGAATAAGTTTTTAGTGTTACCCGGGCATCATAATGGATATCCACAGAGAAAACTGCAGTAGTTGAGAAAAATTAATCAGTCTTACGGGGGTTATTGACCCCAAAAAAAACGATTCCGGGCAGAAAAAAGTTAATTTCGGCCACCTAGTTGTCAGAAAATGAGTTTTTGAAACCCTCATTCTGAGCACTTTCTTTCGTTTTGCAGGTATCGAAAAAGGGACCCACATCATAAAATATAAGTTTACAGGTCAAGGATTCTAAGGACCGTGCCTCAGTGGATACAATTGAAACGTGCGTAACTATGACAAATTAACTCCAAGGAATGGCCTTTTTCATGGGTGCAATTTTTATGTGGTTAGCCCCATGAAACCAGTTGCATGGCTCTCTGCTACCTGTAAATATTATTTATTATTATCCTGTTCATAATTTCTTTTCCGTTCATGATTTCGTTTGATTTGGAACCCTAAGAGGGCTCTGAACTAGCGAGAGTGCAAAACGCGAACCAACTGCGAACCAAAAACAAAATTGAGCTATCATACTGATTCGCGTTATGTACCACCGCCAAACTGCACAATTGAAACACCACACAATCACTTATATTTACAAAAGAATTGCTTCAAACCAACTCTTTGGTAAAAATCGCTTTTGCCATGGAGTTACAGTAGAGTTCTTAAACAAAAAGTACTTTACAGTACCATAAAAAGATACTTTGTTATGACACATATCATATGTCACATTCGTCCTGTTTCTCTACAAGGACATTACGGCCAAAGTTTTGCCGTTCGTCAACAAAATAGTCAATTTTCCAAATATTAAATCTATTTTCAAAAACCATAATAATGTAGTAGGTATTAATATTTTAATCTTTTTTCGTGTTCTTGTCGTAAGGCATTACTTTTTATATAAAAGTCATACTAGAACTCTACTGTAACGATTATATTAAAAATCAGTTCAGATATGTTATATAAGTCTTCCTTTTATTCTCACTTCTAGACCACTTGGCTGAAAATTTTCATTTTTAAACGGCCAAAATATCCCTTTTGCTATAATGTGTGTAAACAATTAAATCTTGTTACTGTACAAAAATCTTTATTTCCCATTCTAGTTGGCGTAGGACCTGAAAATCATCATCCGAAACTTTGCGTTTTTGGTCATTTTTACTTTACAGTAGAGCGCTGTTTAAAGGACGCGAAAATTCTCAATTGAATAATAGTCAAATTTTAATTCGGATGCGAAATTTTGATATTTTAGCCGCACTGTTTAAAAAGACGCGAAAATTTCCTAGGATATTCGAATATTTTCGGCAACTTTTTTTTGTCAAAAATTCTTATAGAAGCGCTCTACTGAAGGATTGTATGCTAATTTATAGGTGTAATATACCAATTTCTAGTTTTTACATTGATTAATTGACAAAAAACATCCTGAAGAAAAATGCAGATTTTTAAATGTTACTCATGATTTTAAAAGTAAGTTTCCAACATATCTAGCTCACACGTCATGAAAACTATAATTGTGATGACATTTCTGTTAATTCGGTCCTTTTATCCTTATAACCCAGCTATGAGTGTATTCACTTTCCTTTGAACATAAATAAACGTAGGTTAAATCACCCAATCCGCGCCGTTGAAAATATTGATTTCTAGAAATAGTTCGTTTATATTAATTTAATTAACTTTAATTATGAAAATCGTTACCTATTACCCTAGCCAACCAATACTACTAATTACCTCTTTTTTCTCTTATTATATAATTTATAACTTTTTTCTGTATAAAAATTATTGGTCCTTTTTGGGTAAAAATAAGATTTAATTTGCATGACTAAAAATATATAAATTATTGCAATAAAAATATAACTCAAATTATTTCACATTTTTTGTCATTTGCATTTCCGATCGTATCAGAAAATGCGACTAGATTTTACAGTGATATGACTTTAAACGGACAACCCGAACGGACGGGATTGTAGCAAAAAAATTTGGCAGCCGACATTAAAAAATTTTGCCAAATGACTTTAAACAGACAGGCAAATGAAATTTATTTACTTAAGTACTAAAGTACAAATGTAACACGGAAGATCATGAAAATTTCTCCTCGAACTCAAAAACTTCAAAACCTCCTTAACACACAAAAGCCCATAAATGGATGCTAGCATTTTCACTGAAAACAGTACATAATATAACACATAACTTATGTGACATATCAATAACGGGGGCTCCTGGTCCTTCTTTACTAGTTTTCAAGCCAATTTTGTATTTAATTCGGCTTTTAAAAATAACTCATCCGATAACATTCTTAGATAGCTCAAACGGAGCACAAATGTCTTGTGGAAAATAAAAAAAATTAGTTCATCGGATCAATTTATTTTATCAGGAGAAGAGAGAAATTTTTGGGGCCGTTGTACAATTTTTTGGGCCGTTGTACAATTTTTTTGGGCCGTTGTACAACATGGGCCGTTGTACAATTTTTTGGGCCGTTGTACATAGGGGCCGTTGTATCAGTATTTTAGGGGGAGTTTTTAGAGGCCGTTGTACATAAAGGGCCGTTGTGAAGTTTTTAGGGCCGTGTTCATAAGGCGTTGTCCATGTTCGTTTTAAGGGCCGTTGTACATAAAGGGCCGTTGTGAAGTTTCAGGGCGCGTTGTATCATGAGGCGTTGTCCCATGTTTTGGGCCGTTGTACATTAAGGGCGTTGTGAAGTTTTCAGGGGCGTTGTATCATGGGGCCGTTGTCCACGTTTTTGAGGCGTTGTACAAAAAGGCCGATGTCCTGTTTTGGGGGCCGTTGTACAAAAGGCCGTTGTAAACAATAGGCCGTGTTACAAAGTAGGCCGTGTCCTAATGGCGTTGTACAGGCGTTGTACACAATAGGCGTTGTCCGATATGGCGTTGTCGGATAAGGCCGTTGTATGCTACCCCCCTTAAGGGGTATATCGAATCGGCAGACTGAGTCATTTAACTTACGAAATTATTAGCTGTTTTACTTTTTTGTGCTTATGATCGTTAGCTGAACTAGAAATAAATGTGCATCTACTTATAAAAATATTTTTTCTTACATAATCGCTCTGAAAAAATTGTACAAATCTTCCGGATCGAATGCCACCCCTTAAGGGGGTTATGTACGCAAAAGATTTTCCTTAAAATTTTCTCCCACTAATTCGGGCAAAAAATAAGAATGAGCTGGTCTTAGACTTTTTCGATCACTGGTTTGCTCCCAGGTGGCTCTAAGACCAAGCTCATTCTTATTTTTTTTGGCCGAATTAGTGGGGAGAAATTTTTTTAAGGAAAATCTATTGCGTACATAACCCCTTAAGGGGGGTTGTTTCAGCTGAAAAGACTTTTTAATAGTCTCATATATTTATTCGAAAGAACAATATTATTAAAATTTCGAAATTTCGTAATTTCTGAATAAAAAAAGCACCGTATTTTCAAAATTTAAGTTTTTGAAAATTTATTTTAGGTCCTTTTAGGTGTTTTTTATGATTCATAAGGTATGAAAAAAAATGATGTTTTTGGTTAATCGATTTTTTATTGGAAATATAATGTTTTTTTCGAATTTGAGATTTAATTTTTTAACTCTAGGATACGATTTCAAAATTATTTTTTCAAGTCACCGTATCAAGTTTTAAATGCAGCAACCGATCCGAAGTAAGAGTTTTGGAATGGTATCATAACTATGGTCAAATTATTTTATTTTAGCGCTAAGGGAGAATATCCTCATTATTATCACACCCGACACAACCCACTTAAAACATAAAATGTTACACATATTTTTGTGCTTGTAACGGTTTTGCTATAAAGGTGCTCGTAAAAATAACTACAAGTATCGTATTTTTATCACAGAAAATGTTATTACGTTTTAAATTTGAACGACTGGGAAAAATTTCAAATATGTAATAAAGATTGATTTAGTTTGACAATAGTCAAATAATCTTTGAAATCTACGACAGAAACGCTTACATTTGAATACTCTATGTGATCTTTATTTTTTCACTGAAATCGCTCAAAATGTAGAAACGTATTATTTACATCAATTGAAAATTCTCTGCTCGTTTCGGTCACTAGATATGATATGATTGGGATTTTTTACCATTCGTCTTTCAATTTTTTGGACAATATTTTCATATGGCATGCCTATGCCACCAGAGGTTCAAATATCAAAAAGAACTGAATTGAATATCACATTGCATTTTAAAAAGACAATTTCATGACGATTCTAAAAATACTAGAAATCAAGAAAAATTTCTAAACTCGGTTAGGTAGCTGTTTTTTAAAGGACACAAAATAATATTGACGAAGTCGAAGCTCAGACATGGAATCATCAAACGGTTTTTTTTGCATCGTGTCTGACCAAAATTCAAGTACGCATTTTTAAGTTTCGTCAAAATTTTTCGGTGTCCTTTAAAAAAATCTACCTTAACAGATGTAGATTCTGATGAGAAAACTGTTTGTTACAATGACATACGGGGGCTCCTGTCCTTTTTACTAGATTTGTAGCCAAAATTTTATTGAGTTCAGCTTTTGCTACGACTCATTTGATTGAATCTTAGATAGCTAAACAGAGCACAAAATCTGGTAAATAATTGAATTTTAAAAATTGGTCCGAATCCGACGAGTTACAATTTTTAAGAAAAACTAGTATTTAACAATTCAGTAACCTAAGAAAAAAGATNGTCCAATCAGAAACGTGCTTACAAAAGTGACGGAATTATTTTTTCAAAATGTATCTCCTCCCTGAGTTTTCAAGGTTCAACAATGATTCATGTTTTAAATTAACCGGACAGAACGTGAGCAGACCGCCAAGGTGAGTTTTTGGAAAAATTCTTTGATTTGGCTTCAGAATCACCAAAAAACTGTATTTTTCTCTAATTAACATAGGGTCAAAATACTGTTTTTGGTGATTCTGAAGCCAAATCAAAGAATTTTTCCAAACTCAGGGAGGAGATACATTTTGAAAAAATAATTCCGTCACATTTGTAAGCACGTTTCTGATTGGACAAGCCATCCGTTAATTTGGATTATTTTTTAGGATGCAAGATTTTTGTTTAAATATATCAAAGAGAGGTAAAAGTTGGTCCAACGATTTGTACTTGTGCGACAATTGGCTATCGAAAACCCCTTAAAATGCGACGACCACCCCCTTAAATACTTTGTAACACGGAAGATCATGAAAATTTCTCCTAGAACTCAAAAACTTCAAAACCTCCTTAACACACAAAAGCCCATAAATGGATGCTACCATTTTCACTGAAAACAGTACATAATATAACACATAACTTATGTGACATATGTAACAAACAGTTTTCTCATCAGAATCTATAAGGTAGCTGTTTTTTAAAGGACACAGAAAAATATTTTGACGAAACTAAAAAAAATTGCGTACTTGAATTTGGTCAGGTACACGATGCAAAAAACCGTTTGATGATTCCATGTCTGAGCTTCGACTTCGTCAAAATATTGTTTTGTGTCCTTTAAAAAAACAGCTACCTAAACCACCTAACCGAGTTTAGAAAATTTTTCTTGATTTCTAGTATTTTTTAGAATCGTCATGAAATTGTCTTTTTAAAATGCAATGTGATATTCAATTCAGTTCTTTTTGATATTTGAACCTCTGGTGCCATGGCATGCCATATGAAAATATTGTCCAAAAAATTGAAAGACGAATGGTAAAAAATCCCAATCATATCATATCTAGTGACCGAAACGAGCAGAGAATTTTCAATTGATGTAAATAATACGTTTCTACATTTTTGAGCGATTTCAGTGAAAAAATAAAAGATCACATAGAGTATTCAAAATGTAAGCGTTTCTGTCGTATATTTCAAAAGTTATTTGACTATTGTCAAACTAAATCAATCTTTATTAACATATTTTGAAATTTTTCCCAGTCGTTCAAATTTTAAAAGTTATAACATTTTTCTGTGATAAAGAATACGATACTTGTAGTTATTTTTACGAGCACCTTTATAGCAAAACCGTTACAAGCACAAAATATGTGTTAACATTTTATGTTTTTAAGTGGGTTGTATGTCGAGTGTTGATAATAATGAGAAAATATTCTACCCTTAGCGCTAAAATAATTTGACCATAGTTTATGATACCATTTCCAAAAACTCTTACTTAGGATTCGGTTGCTGCTATTTAAAACTTGATACGGTGACTTGAAAAAATAATTTTGAAATCGTGATCCTAAGAGTTAAAAAATCAATCTCAAATTCGAAAAAATCATTAATATTTTCCAAATTAAAAATCGATTAACCAAAAACATCATTTTTTTTCATACCTTATGAATCATAAAAAAACACCTAAAAGGCACCTAAAATAAATTTTCAAAAACTTAAATTTTTGAAAATATGGTGCTTTTTTTTATTCCAGAAATTACGAATTTCGAAATTTTAATAATATTGTTCTTCGGAATAAATATTATGAGACTATTAAAAAGTCTTTTCAGCTGAAACAACCCCCTTAAGGGGGTGGCATCGATCCGGTAGATTTGTACATTTTTTCAGAGCGATATATGAAAGAAAAAAAANAATTGACTCAAGTCTGCCGATTCGATGATACCCCCTTAAAGTAAGAACATTGTGTGGGTTTTTAATAAGTGTTAAAACTATAAATATATTCTTCTTTGTGGCAAAACCAACAATTATAAAAATTCGCAATTTTAAATGGAGATGACTGTATCATTCTAAACCATTCAACATCACCACAGTAATACCATACATATGATTCAGCCAAAATTTCTTCTCAAGAAATCATTTTCGCCTGAATGCCTTTTATAAAATATAAAATGTCAAGCGTAAATTAATATTTTTTTCAATTTCAATACAAGCTAGAGTTGGCCCTTGAATTAATTCGATGTTTTTTCTAGTGTTTTTCCCCTTTTTGGTAATCGGTTTTAAATGTCAAATTCATGTTCAGCAGAAAAAACGGGTGAATTATTTATTATCCTATTTGAGTGATTCATCCCATATCCGTTGTGAATATTCGCTTACAATAAGAATAGATAAAATAATTAAATACAATGAGCTAGAAAAAAGATAGAGAAAATTCTAGAGTAATTTCTATAGCGAGTTAGAGTGAGTTGATCACTATACCGGGTTTTAATTTGAATTACATAATTAATAAAGATCTAGTTCGGAGAAAAAATGGCGAATTTGGAGAGAATCGCAAAAAAGCTTTCTAACGGCGGGTTGTTTAACAACTTAATTGCCTTTTTTGAATATAAAATGGTGAACTCCATGACATATTTCAATTTTAAATTTGTGAAGCTATTTTTCCACGCCGTTTGGGTGTGAGAACCAGGGGCGAAATTTACCCCGATAGTAATATAACAAAACATTTTTAAGGTTAATTTATTTTGCTAAAAAGGTGTTCTAAAATTTTTTGTCCCGAAAATCTTGCAAAAAATGACTGTTTTTGTTTGAAATTAATGTTCCCCTGTTTGATACTGTATATATATACTGTATAATATACATAATTAGATCAGAGATCGGTGCACTTCGGGAAAAAATGAAAAGTTATTTTATTCACTAACTGCTCATCCGATTACTCCAATTATTTTTGCAAAAATAAATACTTGCACAGAGCGTTGATCCATCGAAGTGATTTTTTTTAAACATGTGGATCTCATTATGTTATATAGTTCAAAAAATATTAATTTTATCTTTTGAACAAAAGTTACTGAGCAAATCGGCTCGGCCGGATTAAACCTATGTAAGAGCTGATATTTGTGCAGTAATAATTTAAGTAATCGGATGTGTATTCATGGAGATAAATTACTGTATTTTTGGTCGATTGATTCTTCTAGTCGCCAAACTTGACGTTTGAGAGATGCGAAAATACCACCATTGTATTTTTTTGGCCAAATTACACTGGTCATAAAGTTTAAAGAATATACGCGCTCGCAACGATATCTCGTAGGCTCTCCTAAAATAAAAATGTTCTAGACTTTAGGTTAAATAATACAGAAAAAACGGAAAATGATCACGCGTGACCATGAAGTTACTCTAGGAGTTATATTATCGTGCGCATGTGAGGGTTGGAATAGAAAACATTACACGTTAATTATTACCTAATTATACTTCCGAAATGATGAACTTGTATTTTAACAGTCACCGGTAAATACAACGGTTTGCACCTGAGGGCATAACTTATTAATCACCACAACTAAGACTAGCTCCTGAAAAGGATGATACCTAAATTAATTTTCTGCTGAAAACACCTACTTATATATATATCACTCTTCATATCTAATAATCGATTATATTTAGAATCGGCATCGGTAAAATATAAAAAATTGTTTTTTCGTAAAAATTCAAAATTGAAAAATGTCAGAGAACGCGGTGTGTAAGGTCCGGGCGGATGTGATGATATACGATGGACAGCATCAAAAATGGGTTCCTTGTGCAGGCTCAGGGCCCTCTAATGTTCATATTTATCAGTCCTTGGTAAGTAAAATATCTTTAAATGATAATCCTAATTTTTGAAAATAACGAAAAAATTGAAAGTATCAAATTTGAATTTTTTGCGTTTTGATGCATTTTAAAAATTAAAAAAATTCGACAAAAAAAATTTGTTTTCGGAATTTTATTTCAAACACAATTGTCGATTATAGATATGTTCGTCTGTTTATATTCCGGATTTTAACTTTTCGGATAGTAAGGAGTCATAGACTATGACTCATAGTAGGGTCAGTCTCTGAAAAAAAAATTATCAAATGTTAGGGATCTCATAAATAATTTCAAAACGATTTCGAAAATGTGATATAAAATTGTTTTCGACTGCTGTTTTTTGAGTTATTTGGTTGGCGAATTAAAAATTTGAATATGCAAAACTTTTGAAAATTGAAAATTCTATGAAAAAATAATTTTAAAATGAAATTCCAATTTTTTATTGGTCGAAAATTTTTTTTAAATTGCATAAGTTAGCTTCAGCCCCTGATTTGTGGATATTTAGTTTTTTATTCAAAACATTTCTTTTAAATTTTTCCAAAATACATTTTGCCGAATTTTATTATAGAAGTTCAATTAAATTATTATGGTTTTTAGGAACTCCAAACATTCCGTATCGTCGGTCGTAAAATCGATTCTGCTGAAGTAACAGTAAACTGCGGTATTGTCAAAGGTCTTGTTTACAACGAAGCAACAAATCGATTTCATCAATGGCGCTCGCAAGGTCAAGTATTCGGATTAAATTTTGCGACTACTGACGAAGCCACAGATTTTGCAAAATGGATAAATACTGCAATTGACATGATTCATGGAAGAGTACCTTGGCCATCTGCAGCTCCAACACCACCTCCACCAGCAGGTATGTCCCGAATTATAAAAGATTCAAAATTTTGACTGTTTTTAACCCATAAATCAGATTTATCAGCTTGAAATATTTTTTACATGTGTCTGTAGAAAAAATGATGGATAAAAATACTCTACAGATAGCAATTAAAACTTTCTATCAAAAACCAAAAATTTGAGGAAGTCAGTTTTTAGGAAAGTCTTCTGCTATACGTAGATTTTTTTTATTTGCTTTCAATTGGATTATCGAAAACAAAATTTTGAAATATTTAGTGTTCTGATCAGAAATTGCCGTAAAGTACCGTTTATTAAGTTAATACGATAAACATAACAATACTCTGTTCGATATTCAAATTTCTAACTCTTCTTTGCCGATTCTAATCAAGAAATATAATGAAATATGATCAGAACATGATATTTAACAAGAAATTAATCAACGTTTCGCTTTATTAGCATCTTCAGGGTTGTGATCAGAGTTTAGAAAATACTGAGAGCTGCTAGCAGTAGAATATATTTCACACCTTAAGTTCTAATCCCTCGGAACATGATATTATTACATTTCTAAAAAAAATAAATAAGTTTTTTCAGATCCATATTTCTGACTTAAATTTTTTTGAACATTAAGGGGGTACCGTTCATGAATTGAGGCTCAAACAAAAAAATCTGAATTTTATTCTTATAGTTTTTTTCTGAAAATATGTATAATTTGAAATAAGCTGGTGGTATTTTTAATCCAATACAGCGTTAGGAAAGTGCTTTTTAATAATTTTGAAAATATATTGTCTTAATTTTAAGCATTTTAATCAAAATTTATGGATTTTCAGGAATTAGAAATAAATTCGTGGAAGACAAAAAATCATCGAAATTTAGGTTTCGATAGTAACAGCTCTCCATGAACTCACTAACTTTTGATTTATACAGGTTTGAAATGTGTTACTAAATAATCCAGGGAGAAATAGGCTTTTGCGCAAGACCCTCAAAATCAGCTCAAAAAACGTTTTTTGGCTACTTTCGAGCGAATTTCTTTCAAAATTTTAAAAACGATATTAACAGACCTGCCTACGTATTTTTTGGTTAATAAAAGATACAAACAAATTTTCTACCGTCAAAACTCACGGAGAAATAGGCTTTTTGCGACAAAAAATGACTCTATTTTGAAGCTCTTTTCTGATTGGTCCAGCAATCAGTAATCTTTAACTATAATTCTGGATGTAAGATTTTCGTTCAAATATTACATTTTATTTAAATATTGGGTTCCACAATGTGTAGTCTTGAAGATATTTGCTCTCAAAAAACACAAAATCGTGTTTTCCCATGACGGGTACCCCCTTAAAACCACATAAAATAGCTTTTCTTTATACACACATTTGACAGTACCGCAGATTTTGATCAAATTTTCCATTTTTTTTGTTAACCTGCGAATTTATTTTCCGCCTTTTAAAATTTTTATAATTTAGTACCTCGTGTCGCCGCACCACATGTGCGTCCCGGTCTTCCGACACCTCCAGGACCACCCAGTGGACCTTCAGGGCCACCAAAAGGTCCACCAGGGCCTCCAAAGGGTCCACCTGGTCCTCCTCCAGGCCCACCTCCACCAGGTGGTCCACCTCCTTCTGGGCCACCACCTCCGGGGCCACCTAGAGGACCTCCAGGTGGTCCTCCATCAGCACCTAGCGGACCTCCAAGGGGTGTTGGTGGTCCTCCGAAATCTGGTGGTGGTGGTGGCCGTGGAGACCTTTTGGCCGCGATTCAAGGCGGAAAAGGCACCGTGCTTCAAAATGACCGACCACTAAAAAATTATCGAATCATATCAATAACGATCTCCGGGTGCATGAAATGACTCTTTTTTCTCAGAGAAGATTTTAACTTTAAAATATCGAAATTTTTATATTTCAGCCATTTTTTTAAATCTTTTCTAGATTTTTATTGTGACATTTGTGGCGACCAAATTTTAGTTATTCTCTTCTTCAACCGGTAATCAACCTTTGAAATCACCGGGGTTTTCTGGGGCAAATAGGGAGAATTTTCGAAAAATATTTTTTTTTCAATAATAAATAAATTTAAAGTGGTGTTCTTTGCACGTTTATGTTAATCAATTACCATCTATCAACCGATTATTATCAAGAATACAAACATTTCCATTAATTGTATAAACAAAAAAAATAAGCTGACTAAGATTCGACCTATGGACTTCTGGTTTAGAACATAATTTACTAGTGAACCAGTTGACCAGGAAAAAAACGAAACGTTTTGGTCGGCCGTTTGTTAGTATCGAGTATGGTCCATACGGTATGGACCATACCGTATGATCTTCGAGAAAAATGACTTCAGTTAAAAAAAAAAGCTACCTAACTTCATTAGAAAATAATTTTAGAAAATTTTGGAAAAGATTTCAAAAATTGTTTTTTCCACAAAACATTAAGATCGGCATCCTCGGTTTTATCTCTATATTTTGGTCTCCAAGGGTCACAGCCTAGTCATCAGAAACAATTTCCCTTAAGAATATGTGTTAGCCATAATTCTTATGCCGTCAGTCTTCGAATTCACGGAATGAGACAAGTAGATCACGAAATTATTGACCAAAAATAAAACAACGAAAGACTCCTCTCTGAGAAAAAGGAGTTATAAATTATAACTTATAATGCATCTGGGTATCGTTATTGGTATAAACGGTATAATCGAATAAATGTTTCTTACTGGTTCAAATTGCTCTCATGCATCTAAAATTTTAACATATTAAAAAACCGTTGTTCGGTTATTTTGAAGCACTGGAAGGACTTAAAAAAGTTGGAATTCCAGCTGACAAATCTGTTGGGCGCGTTGTGGGAGAAGATGCCCCAAAACAGTCAAAACCAGCCGAAACGCGAAGTGCTGCGCCTCCAGCAAACGATTTTATGGCTCAATTAAACGCTAGAATGAAGAAAACTACCGCGAATGATACTGGACCACGAAGTAATGAACCGCGAAGTGGTCCAAAAGCGGTTTTTAATGTAAATGCTATTAAAAAAGCCCCTCCTTTGAATACCCAAAGTCAACCAACCGGTCCTTCGAGTGGTAATAGCGGCGCTACGGTTAATAAATCTGAAAATGAAATTCAAAAGATGATCAGAGAAGAAATCGAAAAAATGAAAAGAGAGATTTTGGTTGATTTCCGGCAAATAATTCGAGAAGAACTTCAAAACTGTAATCTTTAACTTTTGTAATCAAGGTTTTTTATGATAATTTCCAAGAATAATTTTTTCTATCACTAAATATTCACCACAAAAAAATCTAGCGTGCCCGAAGGCAATAATCACGGGAGAAATTTTTGGTGGCGGTATTTTAAGCTTACCAAAAACCATTTTATAAGGTCGTTTTGTGAAAATTTTTAAGCTAGTTTGGCTTTTTCGTTCTAGATGAAAAATTTATGAATTTTGCCTTTGTTTTTTTAAGGAAAACCTCAGATTTCACTATTTTAGTTGAACCTTAGCAAAAGCATGCAATATGAGCTTCCAGTGGTCTCAGATTTCAGTTTTGATAACACTATTACAGTACAAAAATAGGAAAATCGTGTAATATGACCCCTCAGTGGTGCCAGATTTTATTTTCGACAATTTCGGAGTCGTTGATTTTTGGGTCATATCATATGACTCATTCGATATGACTCATATCGAAGATTATTCTTACGTTTCCCGTAGAACTTTGACGTCAGAGACCTAGAGAATCGTGTGATTGGTCAATACACAAGAGTCAATGCGTATTGACCAATCACATCACACGATTCTTAAGGTTTCTGACGTCAAAGTTCTACGGAACAAGTAGGTATAATCTTCGATATAATGTGAAACTAAATTGATAAAGCTGTTTTTGAGAAACCAGTAAATGTTCGTTAGAAAACCAGAAATCGAAAAACGGCTCTCCAGCGCAACGTAGTTTGAAAAGTTATATTATGACTAGGCCGGCCGAGCAAAAAATGAGGTACTAGATAAAAAGGTCGTGTGGTTCTGAAATTTAACGTCCGAGCGTAGTTTTTGACGCTTGATAATCTGGCTCTGAAGAACAAATTTAATGCCATCACTCGGTGCGCTGTTTTGGGTGGTCGAAAATATGAAATTTACCAATATGAAAAAAAATAAACGTGTCCAGGATTTGTGGTTATTTTAAGAATGGTCAGTCGATTGATGACCCAAAATTAAAAAAAAAAACTTTTTCCCAGTTCCGAACTATCTCACCGATAAATGTGGGAAAACCCTTTAAAACATGTTTTGTAAGCTAAAAATACCGCCGCCGCTTTACAAAAAAAAATTCCAAAAATTTGACTGCACGTGGTTCATTCCGAAAAAAATGTTTCTTCAATAAAAAAACGTATTTTTGCGCACTTGTTCAATTATGCAAGAAACGTTCTAGAAATGAAATTCCAGGGATTGAACAGTATCAAAATTTGTCTGATGGATCAAAAAAAATGCCCAATTTCCAGCCTTATCACTCCCACCCAAGATCAAATTTTAAATGTTTAACTGTATCTGATTATAACTGTACCTTTTCATAATTTAAATGTGTAGTCTACAAGCAAAATAAAAAAAAAAGACTTTAAAATTTTTATAAATACAAATCAAAATGTTATATTTTGGTACAGGGTGCGTTTTCATTTTTGTCAGCTATAATGCCGAATAAGTTGAAAATTCGTAACCAGTAGCCTCTAACGTTAATTTCTTGGTACACTCACCGATTTACTCATTCTCCAGAAAACTTTAATAACATTCCTAAGGTAGCTTTTTTTTAATGGGCACTCCCCTCTCAAAAGTAAACGGTTAAAGATATTGGGAAACAGTTTTTAGTATCCAATAGCCAAGGCGGTATTTTTTTTCAGAGGACCCTTTAGTTGCACGAGTTTTTCTCGAAGATGGCTCAACCGATTTTGAAAATTCCAAATAATCATGAGAGACAAGAGTTCGATACATCGCATGACGGGCTTCGATTTTTGAACCGGGTCCCGGAATTCCGGTAATTACCGGTTAAATCTTCGAGAAAAACTCGTGCAACTAAAGGGTCCTCTGAAAAATAATACCGCCCAAGAGAATTTCAAACGTCAAAACTTTTTTGCTATTTCTGACCTCGACCGGTGAATAGTCAAAAACCGGTAATTTTCATATTTTAGAGGTATAAAAAGGGCTCTTTACTCCACCAGATGTTGTTGGGTATCAAAACAAATATTGCCAAAAGTTTCCTCGTGCAAAGTTACTTCAATGCTTATATCGTTTCCCGATATCTATAAGCGTTTGATTGTCAGAGGGGGGGGTGCCCATTTTAAAAAATACTTAATATATTAGGTTTCACTTCTAACCATAACCAATTTTAAACTTATTGAATAACTATCACATTGCAAAAAAATTTTTCAGGGTCAAATTCCGTTGTACAGTCTAACCACTCAAGACTGTGTGAAAAAACGTTACGGGCTCATAAGGGCTCATAGCGTTCTAGAAGCCAGGGACTGTACAGCATGCATGTTACAAATGCAATACAGTGCACTTAGAGTGTGTTGTGTCCTTTTAATTTAAAAAGAACTGCTTTTTCTTCAGCATGGGTCGGCAGACCAAGAATTAAATTGAGATCAGGAAAAACGGTCCAATATGATCCGTGGTCGGCTCGACTGAATACTGTCGCGTTTGTACAAAACGGCAAAAATTTGGTCAAAACCTACGTTAATTTGAAAAAAAACGTTCGCTCAATGACAAAACGGCCAATTTTTCAATGATTATATTTATTTTGAAAAACCAAAATTATTTAGCTGATATTTATATTTTGAATATTTTTGTTCGTTTTATTCGCGTTTTAACTGGAACTGGACAACATTTTAATTTAACGGGATTGGAAAACTTCGATCCTATCAAATCCAGCCGATCCAATTCTGCCGACCCGGTTTACAGTTTACAAAAATATGTCTTGGTATAAAATTTATGAGTTATATGATGTAACTCATACACTTTATACCTAGGGTGCGCAGCGAGTAACTTATATCATATTTCTAACTTATATGTTACATATCATACTAAGGTATATTTTATGGTAATAATGTATGTACTTTTCGTGGGGCACTACTTTTCAAATTGATAGGACGCATCCTACTAAAATACCTAATGTACCTGAAACGCCCAAATAATGGGTATAAAAATGTAATTTGAACCCTTATTTTAAAAATTTTATGTGCCTAAAATTTGCAGCACTTAACAAAAATGCATTTCCTTAATACATGTATAACCTATTTGTTTTATAATAATTGAGATTAACGCGGATGTATCTCAAGGTTAATTGGCTCGAGATAATTTGCATCTTGCACTTTGAATTACAGTGAAAATAAAACATGTTTTTGCTCAAATTTCTATGAGTAAATATTATGTAACTTTTTTTCTAGGCCAACCCCCCCCCTAGAGCAAAAACCATAAAAGGTATCAAAAACGATTTTTGCATTGTGTAGCCAGAAAAAATTAAACCTCAAATTTATTTTTTCGATTTTAGACTCCACCAGTTTACCGCTAATCAGCAGAAAACATTGGTAATTGGCAGTTCGGTGGAGTCTTAAAATAAAAAAAACAATTAAGGTTTTATTTTTTCTGGGTACTACGGTATTGCTCTCAAGGGGCGGGGTGGCCTTAAAAAATTACCTTAATAATTATTCGTTTCTATTAAACCTACGCTTCTATGAATCCAAAATATTTTTCAAAATTCGGCCAAAACATGACGATAAAAATCTTTGTAGAATATTTAATTTCCACTTTTCATATTGATACCTTAATTGGAATATTGCAAATCTTCATTCAACCAGTTGAAATCCTCCTTTGCGAAATAACAATCTTCTGCTGTTTAAAATTGGCACACAAAATTACTAACAATTATAAATATATGGTTTAGTTGTATAAAACACGATAAAAAAGAAGGCGCATAAGGTTGTAAAGCACGAGCCAAACACAAACCGAATTTTAATATATTTATTTGAAGCAACGTTTTTTTCAAGTTTTGGTCGAAAAAATATTGCCATAAATGATAAATCGTTGCTTCAAATGAGTTCTTGGTGTACCAGAAAAAAGAAAAATTTCAAAATCGCGAGTTTTTTGTTAAATTTGGGATGTTTTGTGCTTTTAAAGCATTAACGATCGATTTGGTGGTTTTTGTGATATAATACTAAAATAAAAATAGGAACCAACATCCCCTGAACTACGCGTTTTTGTTTATTTAATATACTTCTATTCCATTTTTCTTTCTAGATCGCATGAGAATTTAAATTTTATCAAAAATCTGTAAATTTTATAATTTGCAGTTTAATCTTTTTCTAGTATCAGCGTCAAGCAATTTTGTCAAAAAGTACCACTTTAAACATCACTAAATTTATGGTACCTTGATACATCTTTTACGGTCCTTACTAGTATTAGCTGAAAATGACTGAATTTATTAATGCAGTTTTTCGTATTTCGGTTATCACGGTTTTCATGACGATAACGAAAACACCATAGCCTTAGGTCCATAGGCTATATCGCGAAAAGTTGTTTATTTTCAACTGCCAACTAAATAACTTAATAATTAATTTTGGATCGAGTTTTTTAAATTGGCAGCTAGAAGCAACATAGTTTCTCGATATCGCACATTCTTTTTTTTTAATCGTCATAAAAATCGTGGCACCCTAAAGTTCCCAAAAATCTAGTTATATTCAAACGCTTAGAGCAGTACCATATATATTTAATCAATATCAGATTTTATATCCCTGTGTTATTTAAACTGATCACCGATTGTATCATGTTTATCCTTTGCTTAAAAACAGTTATTCAACATACGCTTATTCCTCAGAAAAATCCATTGTTTGAAAGTACACCCTATTACATTTTTAACGTTGGATTTACCTAAAACCCTTTGTAGGAAAATCTCTTGTGATTTATCAATCTTTTTTGAAGATTGATTCGTTCACATAAATAAACTTTTTTCCACAAATCAAAATTACTAATATTGCATGGCGCCGCAATCTAGAATAATTAAAATAACAAGAAAAATAAATTATTTTGCTTACAAAGTTTGAAATTCATTCAGTAGAATTGATTAAATAAAAAACGAAACTTCATAAAGAACGTGTTTGAGATAAGTCTGAGTTGGCACATATTTCTGATTTGTTGGGTTAGTTAACGAACGTTGTGATAGTACAGTATATTGCGTTTAAACGGACAGGGTGGTAGAACGGGTTTGAGTCAAAAAGTTCTACTAGCGTGAGTTAAAACAGACAATTTGGCTGTCCGTTACGTTTGAACGAGCGAATTGATTTGACAATCTCCTCGTTTAAACGCACCCTAGCAGGAATTTCGACCTAAACCCGTTCTACCATCCTGTCCGTTTAAACGCTCTATGCTGTTAAACAATTAACTTAAGATTGCACTACAGTTTTCGATTACCGGTATTTTACTAGTTTTTCACGTTTATCTATCGGAAGTCAAAAAACGGCTCTGTAGTGAGGGAAAGCTAATGAAAAGTTATACAATACTAATAATGTATCTGTCTGGAACTAGATCTGAAGTTTGGATATTTCAGCCAATGGGGTTGGACTTACCTCTTGTGAAGATAGAGCCTCGCCCACGCAAGTTGTTCGCATTTCGACAGGTACAACATTAGTATTGTACTAGATTCAGAATATCAGACAGACAGATCTTATTATAAATACATTTTTCGTGATAAACAATTTGTATTACAGTTCGTGCTCCCTTAAAGTGCAAAAAAATTCCAAATAAATTATGCACTTCAAGAGCCCAAAGAGGATATGTATATAGTATTTGTATTTATAATAAGTTTAATTTGTGTAAAGATATACGAATTGATGCCAAATTAAAATTTTACTGTTTGTCCCAGAATATATTTAATCATTTCTACTTTGGATATTTTTGTCGTTTAAATAGGAGTCATTTGCAGGTTAAAAGCAATTTATTTTTGATGATTATTGAAAGATTTATGAAATATAATGAATTTTATCTTTAAAATTGTCTCCAGGAAGTTTTTCGTAAGTTTTCACCCATCAAATTCTGCCTTCCATTGGCTGCTCGAGCAGCTGCTTCGGCTGGAAAATGTTTATGAAATATTTGCCTATATAAGTATGCCTCCTTTGATCGTGGTGTACAATACTAAAATATGAAACTCAATTAATTTATAATGAATTCATAGGGGTTACAAGACGCTTTTTGCAGAGCAACGAAAAAGGTGGTACCAATGGATGTTTTGCTGACGACCAGTCTAGTTTGCCCAAAAAATCACAATAGTGCAGTCTCGCATCTCTCAGACGTCAAGTTCGGCAACTATGAGACTTCAAAGACTCAAATTGATAAGTAACTTTTCTCACTGACAACACAACCGATCACCAAAATTATTCCTGCAAGGATATAAGCTCTCACTAAGCTTTAATCCAGCGGTGCTCATTTTTCTAACTAATCTAGTTCAAACAATATTTTTTTCAACTTTTGAACAAAAGTTATTTCCTAAGAAAAAATCAGTACGGCCGAATTAAAGCTCAGTAAACACATATATTTTACCAAAAATAATTTTACTGATCGAATGTGTAGTTAGTGAGAAAAATTAACTTTAATTTTTGGTCTTTGAAGTTCTAGTCGCCAAACTTGAGCTCTGCAAGCTGTTAGACTACCATCATTGTGTTTTTAGTGAACTTCTTGTATCGGAAGAATAGTTTTTGAAAACAATTGCTAGTAAAGTTTTGATTGCTCTGACAGAAAACTCCGCCAAAAACTTGGCCAAAAGAATTTCAATTATTTGAATTACCGGGAAAATATAATGTGCATTTCTTAATTTGAGGTTGCTTATTTTTTCATTAGCATACTGTTGCAAACTTGTAATAAATGGACAGTGAAAATTTTCCTTGGAGTTTTCAGCGTCAAATAAACAGGCAATTAATTCGTCGTCTTTTTTTGATTTCGGTTCAAAATTTTCGCAAAATAAATCGATTATTTCACCCCTCTAATTTATAAGAATTAAATTTATGATATACAGTAAATATGGATCTTCACCCCCGATTCAAATTTTTTGGGAATGATACAGCTATTGATTCGCAAAAACTTATATGCTGAAGTAAAAGAGACTTTACTTCAGCCAATCATATACACGCATTCTCCTTCATTTTAGTTAGGCTCCTCGAGCGCAAAAGGGGCGGAGATCCATATGATATACTCTGATTTTAAAAATCATATACAGAGGGGGAGCCAATATCGCCGAAATTTTTTGGCAAAAAACTTCCTGCGATATAGGCCCCCAGTATAAGGGGGGCGATATCGCCGAAATTTTTGGGCAAAAAACTTTCGACGATATATATTGGGCCCCTCCTGTACACCATCTTCTCAAACGTCCTGACAACAAATGTTAACACTTGAGAACATTTTCACCAAAAAATGCCTATTTTTTCCAATTTTGATCTTTAACCCTTGGAAGCTCCAAATTGATTTATTCGGCAGAGGCTCCTGCACCACCTAAAAGTGGGCGACTTTGAGCCCTCATTACGGATAAACTACATTTCATAAAAAGCCGTGAATTATCTTATTTTTGTAAAGATAGTCCAACTTAGCAAGGTAATCAATTAGATTTCAAATTTTATTTAAATCGCCCCGAAACTGAGCAGCAAAGATTGGGCTTTGATTACTTACTTCTCATTGAAAACAGAAATATTTTCAAAAAACATTTCTTTTTCTATTCGCACTCATTAACCCACATACTCTTTTGGTAATCTATTACCAGCTCGACTCCGGAGCGCTTAAATTTATATAGTTGCCATTATCGGATTAACTTCATATTTACAATGCTTAGCTTTTTTCACAATCCTGATTCTTGGTGCTAAAATGATTTTCTATCTTGTTTACTTCTTGAGATAAAGCAACTTTGTCGCGTCGAAATTCGCACATGAAAGTTTAGATGAGTTTTTTGAAAGTTGAGAAATCTCTGAAAAATAAATAAACGCCTTTTCACCAGATAGAATTTTTGATTTAATTTTTGTGTTCCAAAAATCAAAGATTTTCATTCATAGATTCGAAAAAAATTACCTTTATTTTTGATTTTCTCACCTCAAAATATTTTCAATTTTTTCTTTAAAATCAATTTCATTCCGGAAATAAAAAAAATTTAGTGCTTTTTATAAGATACAAATCATAAATGAAGCTTTACTTTGACAAACAACTGAAAATTGATACTATTCGCTAGTAGGTTTGATCATATTTACTCTTTGAATTTTGAGCGCTCAAAACAAAATTGTGTTTATTTGACAAACAAAAGCAAACAATAATTTGGTAACATTTGAAAGTATAATAAGGACAATAAATGATACAGTTCATTGTACAAATAAATTTTTAGTTTTTCTGAAGAATAAAAACGGTTATTATTCAGATAAGTTACATTTTTTACAAATAATTACGGTGTGAAATTCGCATTACATAACTTGCGACAAACCTTACAAAAGTGTTGTGTTTGCTTCGGCATATTGCCAGTTTGCAGCATTGACAGCTTTTTTTTGAGCTTTGGTTTTGTCTAGAGTTGGTGGTGGTAGTTAGTGTGGGTGGTTTTTAAATTAATAAGAAAAATGCATTTCGTCAAAATCTTTTTCTGTTTGATTTGTTTGTTCTGCGCTCGATACGGAAATCAAAGAACTCTTGCGCTTAAGAGCAGTCGCAGAGTAGTCGATGCAGTTTTTTTTAGAATCAAAATCCCAGGCTAGTGATTTGTTTATATTGATGATGTAAAACTAAAATCATCAACCGGTTTTCTTTCAAATTATCAAGTTACGGCATTTTAACGTTTTCAAAGTTAATCGGATTAAAAAAACCATTTTTTTCGTAATTACGAAAGCAGTATTTATATTATTTTTATGGGCACAAATTTGTTTGACCTTTCCAACTGAGTCTATATGTCTACCATTAACTGCCCAGGAAGAAAAATATGATTTTTCAAAGTTAGGCGTAATAAATTCCACCATCTGAGTTGCGTCGTTGTTCAGAAAAATCTGAGCATGTGGGGTTTAAGATCCTTGCGCCTCCACAATTATTTTTTTTCAATTTTGGATCTACTTTCCGTCTTCTCATAAATAGACGATTAGCTGCGCGATTGGTCAAAAAACGCGAAAAAATTGCAGTTTGTTCAAAAAATATGTTTTAAGAAATGAACAAACTTTACGCTTAGGTGGTTTTTTTTTAGGAGCTACGCCCAAATGACGGCTTTCTGGTATTTGAAACCCCATTAAGCCATTGATATTGGCAGATCAAGAATTTAAATTCCGGGACTCGCGTTGGATTTAGTTTTTGAATTTCTGACCGGTTGACCGGTAATGGCGGATTTCCGGTCGGTCCAATTTTCAAAGTTGTTTCAATCAGGCCAAAATTCGGTCTGTAGACTAATACGGGTACAAGGAGTTCGAATCTGATACAGATTTTTTTCGATGACGTCATTATGAGTCATTTGGGGTCACTTTAGAACATTCATTGAAATATAACCTTTATAGATATAAACTTAAGAACAAGAGTAATTCAGTGCCAGGAATTCAAATCTGATATCAGATTTTATCGATGACGTCATTATGAGTCATTTTGGGTCACTTTAGAACTTCATTGAAATAACCTTTATAGATATAAAACTTAAGAACAAGAGTAATTCAGTGCCAGGAATTCAAATCTGATATCAGATTTTATCGATGACGTCATTATGAGTCATTTTGGGTCACTTAGAACATTCATTGAAATAGAACCTTTATAGATATAAAACTCGGCCCATAGGGAATTGATAACCAGGAATCCAAATCTGATATCAGATTAGGATAGGTGCTATAACTAGCTGTTTTTATGAAAATTGCTTAATTTAGCATCTTAGGAAATAAGGGGAAGTGAAATAGCAGTGCTTTTGCAGGGAGTTATTTTTCCCATTTAACTTCCTAGCTTAGGTATGAAGCGATGGACTTGCTAAGGACATGGACCGGGTCTCTGGGGAATTCATTCCCCTGAATGACACTGGCAAGGCCACCTCGTTGTGGTACGCCAAGGGTTTATTATGTCGTGGAATCCAGCCCTTCACAGGGATGTAAGCAGATCTACCAATGCCACAACATCGTAGATACCAAAATATCAGATTTGTATTCCTGGTACTCAATTACTTACAGGGCCGAGTTTTCATATTCTTATAAAGGCTATTTCTAAATAATGTTCCAAGTCACCAAAAATGACTCATTATGACGTCAGGAGTGAAATCTGATATCAGATTTGGATTCCTGGTTATCAATTCCTATTGGGCCGAGTTTTTATATCTATAAAGTTCTATTTCAATGAATGTTCTAAGTGACCCCAAATAACTTAATGACGTCATCGATAAAATCTGATATCAGATTTGAATTCCTGGCACTGAATTACTCTTGTTCTTAAGTTTTTATATCTATAAAGGTTATATTTCAATGAATGTTCTAAAGTGACCCCAAAATGACTCATAATGACGTCATCGAAAAATCTGATACAGATTCGAACTCCTTGTACCCGTATTAGTCCACAGACCGATTTTGGCCTGATTGAAACAACTCTGAAAATTAGACGACCGGAAATCCGCCATTACCGGTCAACCGGTCAGAATTCAAAAAACAAAATCCAACGCGAGTCGCGGATAAATTCTTGATCTGCCATACAGTCTTATGGGGTTTCAAAATACCAGAAAGCCGTCATTTGGGCGTAGCTCCTAAAAAAACCACCTTATCACCGAAAAACAACATTTCAGAAAAACAATTGTCTCATTTTAGACAAAAGACTCAAATTAAAAAAATACTTCATCAGATTGTTAATTTTAAAACAAATTGTCGAAACTGAGCAGCAAAAATTTGGGTTTAATCACTTACTTGCCATCGAAAACATAAAGATTAACATAATCATTTCTTTCACTATTCTCACTAATTCTGACCTTGGCTTTCACAATTTTGTTTAGATTTTTAATTTAACTTTTGTTTTCTCATCAAAGAACGTTTCAGCGCGATTGATCAAAAAACTACAAAAACAGTTTGCGCTGTAAAAAAATCATTTTTGAGAATGAAAAAATGTATCCTTAGTTAAAATACAATTCCGAGCTCTTTAGCACAAGCTGGAATCCAAAGGAAGTATCGCCGATCGGGCCAGCTGATCGCTTAGCGTGGCATGGAATAATCAGCATATGTTTGATTTTTTTCAGCAATTTTCGTTTAAGATTTGTTTTCAGCAGCTAGAGGGTTAAATGTCGGTTATAAAGACAGTTTTTTGCCGATTTGATCTTCGATGACAAAAAATCCTATTTCACAGAAGAGGAACTTGAAGATTTGTATTTACTATTTATATTTTAAAATTAAATAGAAAAGTATTTATTTCAAAATAAAGTTATAAAACAACGTTTGTTATAATTTAACCGCTAAGACTTCAAATATTATCTCGGCGTAAGCCACTTTCTGATCAGTGTTGCCGTAGCTTTCATTTGAACCTACTTTCGAAAATCGAAGCATATTTTTTTTCGAATTTTTCTCAAAAATTGAAAAATCACTCACGAAAAATAAAAAGAGTTCCGATGGTGGAAATTTTATTTTCTTGAAAGATACTCAAAAGCTTTCCTTAAAACTCAGTTCCTCAGATTTATCTATCGTTAAAACTGTTTAAGCAGCACACTTTAGAGTTTTTTGAGAGAAATTGTCAAAAAAGTAGAATAAAGTAATTTTTGAACGAGACGTCCTAGAAAATTTAAACTGCCATTTTTGAATTCCTCGTGGCAAACTCTATGTTGGATTTGATCAAAAAATTTCCAGGACTTTTCTTTCATCCGATTTTAAGCGGATTCAAATTTTTCAGCACCACTTAAGTGTTGCGGAGCTTCCAAGGGTTAATATTGCATTTTTAAAAAAATAATGAAAAAACTTAAAAAAAACGAAACGTATCACGAAAAATACGATTTTGAAAATAAAGGTTTAAATTTTTTAATAAAATGTGCGCAAATGGACAACGTTTTTTAATATTATCATATATAATATAATTCATTATATATATAATTCATTTCCTGCCTTTTTGAATCTAGTAGGGCAATGCATGGTATACTCTAAAAAACCTAGTTCTAAAAACGGCTGTCTTGTTTCAACTCCAGCGCCAGTTGTAGCTTTGTTCAATCTGGCAGTATGATGTTGGTCAAGCTTCATGATGGATTTTAAAGATTCAGCTTGGGATTCTGAAAAAAAAAGTTTTTTAACTCGAATACATAATCATGCCCATACCATCTTAACCCTCACCTGCGCAGCAGTGTTTTAAAACACAAATACCAAAATAAATACTTCCAAAAGTACCCCTTATTGTTGATAATAAATGTTTTTGAGACATTCAGCGATTAAGTATTGGTCAGCGAATGCAGTATTTAAATGCAATTGTGTATTTTATGCACTTCCTAAACCTAGTCGGTGTCTAGTGGGGGTCGTGCTTTCCGTACCCAAATTGGCCAATCGACTTTTTTTGTCCTCACTACTCAGTTTACTTTGCTTAGGTGGGTACGGAAAGCACGCCCGTGCTTTCCGTACCCAAATTGGTCTGCATTATTTTTTTTTATTTAGGTCAATTTGAGTACGGAAAGCACGGGCGTGCTTAGCGTACCCAAATTCGTCTAAATGAAACATATGTTGTGAAAAACGCACCGTGATGATTGTGTGTCATTACTAATAAAGTTTTGCAGATCAGTCTCCCGTTACTGACCATACTTATGTGGCACAAATTATGCTTATCACTGTGCTCCAGTGCAGTCGTTGGAATTCCTCAACCACCCTAATGACTCATTAGGGTGGTTGAGGAATTCCAACGACTGCACTGGAGCACAGTGATAAGCATAACTTATGACGCATAAGTATGGTCAGTAACGGGAGACTGATCTGCAAAACTAAACCCTTCTTTGAGTTTTTGTAACGCGATCGGTATAATAACAATAAAAATCAATAATGAATCAACCTTTAGCGCGTTTCAAAGCCCGAAAGGTTGTTTTTTCATACTCAAATTGTGACCACTTGGAGGCTCCAAATTTTTTGTCATGGTCGGAATCATTCTTTTTGAGAAACTTTAACCCCATACACTCAATGAATCCGTACTGAGGGGTTTAGTTTTGCAGATAAGTCTACCGGTACTGACCCTTCTTATGTGGCATAAGTTATGCCTATCACTGTGCTCCAGTGCAGTCGGTGATATTCCTCAACCACCCTAATGACGCATAATCATGACGTTGCGTTTTTCACAACGCCCGTGCTTTCCGTACCCAAATTGACCTAAATAAAAAACAATAATGCAGACCAATTTGGGTACGGAAAGCACGACCCCGGTTAACTCGTAGACTCTATTTATGGCGAGTAGTCGCCATTCACCATTTAATCGCATTTTACGACGCAAAGACAAGGTTTTGATGAATCTTTGAGATTAAAAAAACATATTTTCCATGTTTGGAATAGGCTGTCCAACCTCTAGAAAAGTGCCAAAAATTATCTTAAATTTTTTTGTCAGCCTTCGTCCATGACTCAATTTTTACGATTTTTCACGAATGACCATTTATTCACGTGAGAATCGACGTTCGGGCCCGGAATTTTGATTATTTCCCTAGGTGGCGCTAAATCGCAAAAATGATCATTTTTTTTTCAAATTTTTTCACAGCATTCATGATAATTTTTGCGATTTAGCGCCATCTAGGAAAAAAATCAAAATTCCGGGCCCGAACGTCGATTCCCACGTGAATAAAATGATCATTCGTGAAAAATCGTAAAAATTGGGTCATGGANTCAAAGGAATCTTCACAATGAACCTCAAATTAGCCATAACGAAATTCATTCACATCCGGACTTTTAGACTAAATTTTGAAAAAAAAAAGCCATAATATTAACAAAGGTTCTAACATTTTTGATTACATTAACAGGTAAACACAAAGTATCCATTTCCCAACCACCCGACCAAACCAAACGCAGCTAACTAATCCAATAATAATCGCTGTATACCGGAATCCCACGATCGGTTTTAAGTAAAAGTCTAGCGAATACTTAGTGATTCCAGACCGATCAAATAGCCGCCCAATTATCCAATCATCTGCCTATAAATAAACCAAGACACAGAAGACAACATAGCAGTGACACGAGACACCGCTATATGATATATACGTGTGAGATGGAGTTCCTGTTTGGGAATAAAGGACAGAAATAACTTATCATAACTAAGTTATATATATATAATCCTTTAAAAAAAATCACTTGCTTAAGATGCGACCACTACTACCTTTAAAAACGGTGACGTTTGTGCGCACGCCATATCAACAAATGGATAATGGGATACGAGCACCCGAAATGCGAGTTCGGGAACGAAAAAAAAAATCTATCCGAAAAAGGTTTTTAATAATCCGAGCCTAACGTAGCAGAAATTGGAAACCCACGCCGTTCATAATGAAAATCAGTATTAGGTTAAAACTTGTTCTCCGCTTGTAAACTCACGTTAACATTCAGAGCATGTACCAACCGCTAACCCTTTGAGATACGTTATTTTCGGTTAATAAAAGGTAGCGAAATCAGGCAATTTTCTGAAAACAAATGAACAGATGGAAAAATCCCCGCAAAAACTGAATTCCAAAATGTCTTGGAAAACCATGACTAATATAAAACAACGCAATAAATTCGTTTAATAAATATTTATATTTACAGAACAATAAAATGTATCTGACGAACAAATGCTACAGCAAATACGATATGGATCGGGAAACAAACGAGACAAAAATCAAAGCGGTGAAAAGCTGTGAATTTACAACTTTCACACTCAAACCGCTACTGGAGATTTATCTGTGGAGTTTTTCCGCCGGATTGCAGCAAATAGCTCAAACGAGACATGAAAGCGGATACCACCGATAACAACTTCACGATAGGAGAAAAGTGTGACAAGTTTAATTATTCATTACAATAATATGATTACAAATCATTTTTACTTGACTGAGAAAAAACAAAAATGTAAGCGGCCATGGTTTCCGTTAAAGAAATCCTACATTCAAATACCCATTTAAAATCGCGGACCTCCGCACTGCGGCAGGAAAATCCATGGATTTGAACTTTTTGCATGAATCGCAAAAAAAGAAGGGTATTTGAACTCTCTCGATTGTTAAAATGTCTGGTTCAATTATGTTTAATTTTCTTCTCCGAATATTTCATCTCTAAAAAATATTATTTGAACTTATTCTCGAGACAAAGTAAGTTAGTTTCATATAAGTAAATACGTTATCACACAGAACATATCAAATCTAAACAAAGCCAATGTAGAAAAGAAATTTCAACGGTGCTCTTCAAGAAAAAAGTAGAAAAAGTCAGCTGGCAAATAGCGACGAACGAACGGAGAATAGTAATCGGCGGCGCATTAACCAACAAAATGCTGTAAGATCTTGACTGCACCTACGGGTAATAAAGATAAAACCAGTGATCCCAAAAATTCTGCTCTAGAAATTTGCACTATTCTGCAAAAATTGAAAAATCGCATCATTACTTTAGAGCAAGCTCAAGATTTCTTAATTACTGAGAATTAATTTTTTCACAAAAAATCATGTTAACCACCACCATGCACATTCTTGTGTTAAACACACAGATACCCCAAACAAAATTTATGGAAGGTATTGCGCGGCCGGGCGAGAATCCACCGAGAAAAATCCCGCACTACTGACAAGTCCACTCATAAGCATCTTAGTCTGCACAGAAATTTTTGGCATTACTGGAGTGTTACTAGTCTCGGCACCAACCTGGTGGTGATAACAGCAAACGAACCGAGAGGAGAGAGACAGCGGCCGCAGAGAGAGAGAATCGGCCGCGCGAGAATCACAGAGAGAGCTAGAGCTATAAGGCAGTCTTTCGCGAGACTCCTCGCTATCTCTATCGTGGGGAGGAGTGCACCTTCAAAGTACCTAACAATTGCTATTCAATCCAAACGTAAATCTAACATAGTTTTACCGTTGTAACTCCGCGGAAATTCATGCGGCACTGCTCTAGCGCGTCGTGAAGTTAGCAAAAAACAATATACCCTTTTTCAGTTTTGAAATACTGTGATATACAAAACCACCGAATCCAGCACGGTGCATAATTCATCCAGCTAACAACAGGCTGGAGTCAAACATCCAGGGGTAATAGAATACTCGGTTCATACTAAACACATGTTTCGTCAGACTCTCTAACAATAGACATATCAAAATGGAACTCGTAAATTTCCACCACCGACCAATACGTATTGCTGCCGAAAATAGGCTATAAACCGCCATAAATTAAGGAAACACGAGAATATTTTTCACCGTTTGACCCTTTTGAAAGGCTCCACCACTATACACTGATTACTTCCGGATACGTTCCTACCGTCTGGAAGCATATTAAAATAGACTTAGAACCGCACCATCCACGTTTCGAGAAAGCAAGTCTCACACTGACATACCTAACATAATGAAGCAAACCGGCTCATAGGATAAATATGCTGAGTGCGAAGGTGCCAAGGAAATTTTGAAAAATATCACGAAAGTCGTCAAGTTATGAAGGACAGTCTAAGCAACAATACCTCGGTATTAATATTGCTGGTCGCGTTTTCATCGAAATAAATAAATGAAGGTAAAAAAAACACCAATAAGCCCAGTCTAAAAAGGAGCCAAATTCCGTTGACAAAAAACACGAATAATTAGTTTAATTTGAAATTTTGCCGTTTGACACGGATGAGGTCAAAATTTAAACCATAACAACACAGTTCGCCGGTAGAACGCACTTATCTGTAAATTATTCGTTTTTAAGCACATAATAGACTCAAGAGTGGCCGAAGTGGGGGAGCATTAGCGGAGAAGCTCAAATCGAACAAATGAAGATACCATTTTAGCAAATTTACGAAATTTTTCCCGTAACTTCAACAAAAAAATTTCAAAATTTTGGCGAGTCTGATTGTCGCAAAAAAAATGCCCAGAATGAGCTTTGATCCCGGAATGGAATCGCAAGTGAAGAAATCAGAGAACATACGTTTGAATTTTGAAAAGTTTAAAAATGGGCATTAGGGTACAGGCAATTGTTAAGGTGAAAAAATGCGAAACGCATTTCTCCACAGAAATGATTGTGTGACAAAACCGTGGGGCTGAAAGCTAGTTTTCAAAACACAAAAGAAGTCCCACGCGTGTTGCGTTGTAAAAGACGGAGCAAAAAAATTCAGTCCTAACCCCCGCTCGGAAAGTTAACAGTACCGTAATACCCTAAAGTTAATAAAATAAACTGCTCAGCCCCGAAACTTATAAATAGAAAAAGCCAATAACAAAAAAAAAATGCGAAAAAACCGTTTTGGTCCTTTAAGGCCATTTTCGACAAAAAATTAGAAGCAGATTTTCTTCCATAACATATCTTCGACCCAGAGGGTCATTTGGAGTTCAGGACCCTCAAAATCGGCCTGAACCGACTTCCGCCAACTCTAATCTCTGTAAATGTTATAATCAAGCTCATTTCTCAATACATCAAAAAAAACATGAAAAAGAAGAAATTATTTGTTTGCGTTTAAAAATCCCTTTAACTTCAAAAAAAATGGACCATCACGCAAATAGACTATCCCTTGGCGGGAATTCCGATATGGCCGTAGGTACCTTGAAATTTATTATTCAAAATTTATAAATTGTATTGTGACAGTTTCGGTTTTGCGTCTTCAGAGGAGAAAAAATCGAATAAATTTGAACAAAAAACCTTTTGTTGTCGAAAATGAATACGACCAATCGCCCGAGATAGCTTAAATATAAACCTAAATAAAGCGCAATAGCTGAGATGCTACCCGTTCGCGCCAACAAAAAAACCGCTCGATAAGTCCCACTGATAAGTATTGTATTTTAGACTCGTAGTCCTAAGAATCAATACACCCTAAAACTATATTACGGCAAGATCCGCGTTTTGTTTAATCGAGCCATAAGCAAGTTCATTATTTAACAGCACAATGTCACATTTTAAACCTTTTTTAAAATATAATTCAGCCAATTTCTATACAAATTAAAATACAAAGTCTATTTTCGATGAAAAAAAATCATTAAGTGGAGAATGAGAAAAGAAAAATTCGCGAAAAAGACCTCTAGTGACACACCAAAATGTAAAATAATAAAATTTACAGGGTTTATTAGATGTAAAGCTACCCGCAAGAGTAAAGTCAAAATGATGCTCTAACTTTATTAAAAGACCAATTATATTTTTTCAAAAATTCTATAAACATGACTCTTAACGTGTTGTGAATATTTATGTCCGTCAAGTAAAGGTCAATTTCTAAGTCACGATACACTGAAAGTACCACCAAAATAATCGGAAAGGTCCGACTTTCCATAAAAATAAGCAACTATGGTCAATGTATGGTACTAAAAGTCATTAAAGACAACAAATGATCACATTCACAGGGGGATTTTGCTCTCTGGCGCCCCTTCATACATAATTGACTCCAATAGTTGTAAAATGTTCACAAAAAAAGTCGACCCTCCGATCTGTAGGGTACTTACAATTCTAAGAATGAATTAAAATTGAAGGTGATGATAACGATACACCAGATACGGTAAATTTGAAACAAGACGCAAAATTACGTCAAAAAAAATTTTTGATTAACTTCAAACGTTTTACCGACTTTCTCATTACACCAAAGTCCAATAAAATTCACGTGACCGAAAATAGATCCAAAAAAAAAGGTTGAGAATGTCCATAAAACCTATTCTGAAAAAATAAGATCACTGACCTTTTGGAAATACATCAGTCTAAACCTTAAATTAGGTTAGTATCCACAAATTTTTCGGCGTAAATTTGATACATTTGGTACTTAAGCCAAAACCTATTTCTAATTTGAAGGTCACGTATCGTTTTTGGACTTTGGGTAAATGGATAAAAAGTCTTAAAAACTCCCTAAAGAACATTCCACTTAGTCAAAAAAGGAGTTAAGCATTAAAAAAAAAACAGTAACTAAGTTGCCTGACCGTTAATCTGGAATATACGGTACGTTGATCATTTGGGCTTGGTGTAATGGAAAAAAGAGTCGTAGAATTTTTTTGAATTCACGATGAAAGGTTTTATTTGGTGATCGAATTTTTAGCAAAAAAATAAGTGACGTGAACAAGTAAAAAATTTCAAAAAATAAAACCGCAACAAACGCATCTTTGTTTTTAAGTTTATGATAACTTAATAACTGACTTGTCATTAAGGGGGTGTCGAGGCAATCTGGACGCTTTGAAACGCCCTCAAGAATAAACGGAAACAGTAGTAACTTCATTAGATATTTGTATGCAAAGACAAGGTTTGATGAAATCTTTGAAGATGTAAAAAAAAATATTTTCCAATGTTGGAAAATAGGCGTGTCCAACTCTAAGAAAAGTGACAAAAAAAATCTTAAAATGTGTCAGCCTTCGTCCATGACCCCATTTTACGATTGTCACGCATGATCATTTAAATGACTTTTCTAGAGGTTGGACAGCCTATTCCAAACATGGAAAATATTTTTTTTTAATCTCAAAGATTCATAAAACCTTGTCTTTGCATACAAATTATAATGAAGTTACTACTGTTCTCCGATTATTCTTGAGGCGCAGTTTCAAAAGGTCTAGATTGCCTCGACCACCCCCTTAATGACAAGATCAGTTATTAAGTTATCAATTAACTTAAAAACAAAATGACGTTTGTGCGTTTTATTTTTGAAAATTTTTACTGTATCACAGTACTTATTTTTTGCAAAAAAAATTCGAATCACCAAATAAAACCTTTCATCGTAATCAAAAAAAAATTCTAAGACTTCTTTTCCATTACACCAAAGCCCAAAAATGATCACGTGACCGTATATTCCAGAAATAAGGTCAGGCAAAATAGTACTGTTTTTTTTAAATGCTTAAATCACTTTTTGAAATAAGTGAAAATGTTCTTTAGGAGTTTTTAAGACTTTTTTCCATTACATCAAAGTCCAAAAACGATCACGTGACCTTCAAATTAAGAAATAAGGTTTTGGCTTAAGTACACAAATAGTACTCAAATTACGCCGAAAAAATTTGCTGGATAATAAACACCTAATTTAAGAGTTTAGAACATAATGATATTTTCCAAAAAGGTCACGTGATCTTATTTTTCAAGAAATAAGGATTTATTTATGACATATCTCAAACCTTATTTTTGGATAATTTCGTCACGTGATTTTATTCGGACTTTAGTGTAATGAGAAAAAGTCGTAAAAACGTTTGAAGTTCATCAACAAATTTTTTTGACGTAATTTGACTACTGTTTCAAATTACCGTATATGGTGTATCGTATATCAAATCACCTTCAATTTCAATTCATCTTAGAAACTTGTAAGTACCCAACAAAGAATCGGAAGGGTCGACTTTTTTTGTGAACATTTTACAACTATTGGCGTCAATTATGTACTGAAGGGCGCCAGAGAGCAAAACCCCCTGTGAATGTGATCATTTTTGTCTTTAATGACTTTAAGTACATTAATTGACCATAGTTGCTATTTTTCATGAAAAGTCGACCTTTCGATTATTTTGGTGGTACTTTCAAGTTATACGATTGACTAGAAATTGACCTTTACCTTGACGGAATAAAATATTCATCAACACAATTTAAGAGTCATTTTACTGAGAATTTTGTGAAAAAATATAATTGGTCTTTTAATAAAGTTAGAGCATCATTTTGACTTTACTCTTGCGGGTAGCTTTACATCTAATAAACCCTGTAAATTTTATTATTTTACATTTTGGTGTGTCACTAGAGGTCATTTTCGCGAATTTTTCTTTCTCATCTCCATTAAATGCTTTTTTATTCATCGAAAAATAAAAATTTGTATTTTAATTGTATAGCAAATTGGCTGAATTATATTTTAAAAAGGTTTAAAATGTACATTGTATGTTAATAATGAAACTTTGCTCATATGGCTCGATTAAAAAAAAGACGACTACTTGCCATAATATAGTCTTAGGGTGTATTGACTTCTAAGGACTACGAGTTAAACATACAATACTTATCAGTGGGACATTATCGAGCGGTCATATTTTGTGCGAACGGGGATAGCATCTCAGATAATTGCGCTAATTTAAGGATAATATTTAAGCTAAACTCAGGGCCGATTGGTCGTATCATTTTCGACACACAAAAAGGTTTTTTGTTCAAAATTTTCGATTTTTTCTCACTCTGAAGACGCAAAAACCGAAACATGTCAAACAAATACAATTTATAAATTGAAATAAATAAATTTAAGGATAACCTACGCAAGATCCGGAATTCCAGACAAGGGTGGTAAATAATTTGCCGTGAATGTCCATTTTTTGAAGTTAAAGGATTTTAAACAGCAAAACAAATAAAAATTTCTTCATTTTTCATGTTTTTTTGATAATTTAGAAAATGAAGGCTTGATTATTAACATTTACAGAGAATTTAGAGTGGCCGAAGTCGGTCAGGACCGATTTTGAAGGTCTCTGAAACATCCAAATGACCCTCTGGGTCGAAAGATATGTTAATAAGGAAGAAAAAATCTGCTTATAATTTTTTCGAAAAATGCCTTAAAAGGACTAAAAAACGGTTTTTAACGCATTTTTTTTGTTAAATTGGCTTTTTCTATTATAAAAGTTCGGGGCTGAAAGCCAGTTTTTTTATATAACTTAGGGTTATACGGTAACTGTCATAACTTTCCGAGCGGGGGTCTAGGACTAATTTTTTGCGTCTTATTACAACCAACACAGCGAGGACTACTTGTGTTTGAAAAACTAGCTTTCAGCCCCAAGGTTTTGTCACAAAACAAATCAATTTTGTGAGAAAATGACGATTTTCGCCATTTTCAACTACAGCAACGTGCCTCTATAAGGACGAACCTAAGGACGAGCACTTTGGTCGAAAAGTTTGCCGCGGTGCTCGTACAAGGACGAACCATTCTTTCAAAAAGTTTGCCAGGTCCTCTATAAGGACGAGCAGTTTTTCTATTTTAGCCCAAAATTTTGGGACCACCAGCATCTTGCTAATTCCATTTTTATGACCTTACAAGGCGTTAGATTATTNGTGCCTCGTACAAGGCAAAACCGAAACCATCTTCAAAAAAAGTTTTTTTTGCCAGTCCTTCTAAATAAGACGATGCAAGTTTTGTCTATTTAAGCCCCAAAATTTTGGGACCACCGACAATCTGCTAATGTCCATTTTTATGAAACCTTTAACCAAGGAGCTTTAGATTATTAGAATTTATTTACCAAGGAAAAGTAGAAGAAATTCCATTTTTTTATGACACTTTCAAGGCGTGTAGATTATTTAGATTATTTACCCAAGGAAAAAAAGTGAGAGGAAATTCCAATATTTTTAAACCTTACAAGGCGTTTAAATATTTATTAAGATTATTTTAACCAGAAAAAAAGGAGAGGAAATTCATTTTATGACCTTACAAGCGTAGAATTTATTTAGATTTATTTACCAGAAAAAAAGTGAGAACATTCCATTTTTATGACCTTACAAGGCGTTAAGATTATTTTAGATTTATTTACGCAAAAAAAATAGAGGAAATTCCAATTTTATGACTACAAGGCGTTAGATTTATTTAGATTTATTTGCCAGAAAAAGTAGAGGAAATTCCCTTTTTATGGAAGGCCTATTACAAAGGCATTAGATTATTTAGCATTGTATGTTAACCTCAGAAAAAAGTAGAGGTAAATTCCATTTTATGCCTTACAAGGCATTAGATGATTTAGGATTTAATTTAACCAGAAACAAGTAGAGGAATATTGTCATTATAATAATGCCCTTAGAAATCGACAGGCATTAGATATTTTAGATTTATTTACCCAGAAAAAAGTTAGAGAAAATTGTCATTTTTATGACGCTACAAGGCATGTTAGAATATTTAAGATTTATTTACCGTGGCAGAAAAAAAGCTAGAAGGGAAAATTCCATTTTTATGCCCTACAAGGCGTTAGATATTTGATTTATTTACCCAGGAAGAGAGAGAGTAGAAGGAAATTCCCATTATGGTTAGTGACCGTTACAAGGCGTTTTAGAGAGTTATGAAGAATGTTGATGTTACCAGAAGAAAAAGTGAGAGAATGCCATTTTATGAACGCTTCCCAAGGCGTTAGATATTTAGATTTATTCACGGCAAGAAAAATAGTGGAAAATTTGATTTTATGACCTTACGAAGCGTTAGATTGTTAAAATTTATTAACCAGGGAAAAGTAGACGAAATTCCATTTTTTAAGACCCTTCAAAAGGCGTTAGATTAAGAATTCACTTTACAGCACACAGAGAAGAAATTCCCTTTTTAGCGTCCTTCCAAGGCGTTAGATTATTTAGATTTATTTGACTGGAAAAAGTAAACGAATTGTCAATTTTTACGTCCTTTAAAGGCGTTTTTATTAATTTAATTTATCCAACAAAGCACCATGTGATGAAAGCAAACCCCAGAATCTTTATCATAGTCATCCCTATAATCCAAACACAGAGGCATACAACTTTAAGATAGAAATTAGATGCACAATAGCAATAAAGACACAACACATATTTATCTAACACACGAACGGACTTGAATCTCAACAGATACATCACTTTCCATAATAGTAAAGGCAACGACAAATTCGGAAAATGATGCAAAAAAGAGATCACTCATGAGTTACGTTCGTAGAAACAATGGCAAGATACCTTAATGTTAGAGGGTTACTTGGACAAGAAGCATACACATAGTAATAGAATTGGGAATCAGGCAATTATGAGTTCATGACCCAAATAGAAAATATAAGTAGTTAAGAAAACGTCTGCTGCGTCAGTCAAGAAACAAGTTATGTTCGCCTCATAAGCCAAGGAATATATGATCGGAAACAATACATAGAGCAAAGCTCCGGCCAACATGTCCATAGGAATGCGAGAAGTGCCAAAAAGATGTACTTGCGGGTCTGATTTCATCACAAAGAAAATCAACTGACAAAAGGATTAGTGGAGACACCACGTTAATGAGCAATGTTTGAACCTTGTCCATGCATCCACGGAACTTTGTCAATGAGAACTGATATTTACATTTGCTCACGTCACAAGACCACGTTTGCAAAGCCCAGATAGCTTAAAGGCAGAGAAGAATTGCTACAACAATGAATACCATGCGCCTTCGTACGAGTAGCAGGAAAAAGCCGAGTCTAACGATGAAGCGAGACAAGTCAAATTCAAACACAAAAAGTAGTCGAAAACATGGCAGAACCAATGCAAATACATCAGGAATCAGCTCTTTAAGGAATTAACCGACGAACACACTGGTGAACTGGCCGTCTAACGAAAGTACAGAAATATCTACGACTCATTAACACCTAAATTTGAATAACGAACTAAAAGTTAATACGGCGAATAGACTATCAATGTCATCTCATCAAAACACAGAGAATAAATAAAGAGACGTTGACTATACATCCCTGGAAATAAGTTAACCACACGCAAGCTATCACACTATACGCATAAAATACCTAAATTACAAAGAAGAAATAAAGACATTTGGCTGAATCACATGCAGGATACATAATTCGAATTAAGAAGCATAAACACAATAACTAAAAAAAGAAACACCACTGATCACAAAGAAAATGAACCAACGCTCGAACATGATGATTATTGACGATTAAGCTGGATATAATACATAGAGCGAGCAAACAAAACTATCGCTCGCTAAATTCACAACACCTAATATGCGGGTCAATTAAGGTAACCAATTATTAACACCTAGGTCATCATAAGAATATAGACTCACAAACACGGAATAAGAACAAAAAAGTCGCTTTTGCCAGCGCAGAAGACCCAAGAATGTTACCTCCCCAAATAAACAGATTTTTAAATTTGGAACGACTTCCAAACTCATCAGAACACGAAGAAATATCTCGGTCCAGGGCTTTAATAGACCAATATCCAAGTGACTGAACAAAAGGAACAGCAAAGCCAGAAGAAACATTTACAAAACAACCCCACAGAGAATCCAACCACAATGAACTACAACCCAAAGAAGCCAATAAAACTACCATCAGAACATTTCACAAATACAAAGACAGGGAAGCCTAAGTTTTTTACATAATATTCAAACAATCTAGAGAACAAAATAAAAATCTAAAACCGCTGAAATAAAAGCATTTCAATTTTTTGAAATAGTTTTAGAAAATGACCAATTCATACTTTTAACGATATTTGATGGTGCAAATACGGGCCTAACATTTTTCTCGATTGACTCCATGTCATTTGATAATTAAAAAAATCCTTGGGACCGGATGGACCATGTAATACGAAACTGCTCACGCCACTCAAAGATGAAGTCCCGGCGGCGATCATGCAGCGCGATTCCAGCACGAACAGATAACAGAACCCAGGAGATAATCCTACCAGCCTGCATACAGCAAACAAACATAGTGCCTGCACACACTGTCCTCGTTTTTACCTTCAAATTGATAAATTTGAAGATGTTCCCTTTATAAAAATTATCATTATTCTTTTTTGTACTGCCCCTTTTTGCTATGTTTTTCTCCAAATTTTCCGCCGCGAATAAATAACATGTAATAAAATATGACTCCAGAAAATTTTTTTAGTCGTTCAATAAAAAATGAGAATTTTGAAAATCGATTTTTTGCAATTTTTATTTAAGAACGGACCTTTTTTCAAAAAGTTTTGCTGCAGGTCCCGCCTAAAAATGGACGGAACCTTTGTTTCCCGAAAGTTTTGCCGGTGCTCAATATAACGGACGTGACCGGAGCCGAAATCAGTTCACGATGCCTTATAGAGAGGAACGTTTGCTGTACCCTAAATGCCCATTTTTAAACTTTTCAAAAAATTCAAAAGTATGTTTTCTGATTTAACTTTACCTTGCGATTCCATTTCCGGGATCAAAACTCAATTCTGGGCATTTTTTTTTCGACCAATCAGGACTCGCCAAAAATTTGAAAATTTTTTGTGAAAAAGTACGGAAAAAAAATTTCCGTAAAATTTCCTAAAAAATGGCTATCTTCATTTGTTCTGAATTTGAGCTCTTCCCTAAAATGGTCCCCACTTCGGCCACTCTCTGAGAATTATTATGTCTTAAAAAAACGAATAAATTTACAGAGAAGTGCGTTCATCAGGACGAACTTGTGTGGTTTAAATTTTGACCCATCAAAATCCGTGTCAAACGGCAAAATTTCAAAAAAATTAAAACTAATTTTTCGTTTTTTGTCAAACGGAATTTGGCTCCATTTTATAGACAAATGCTTATGGTGTTTTTTTACCTGCATTTATTTATTTCGATGAAAAAACGACCAGCAACTATTAATACCAGGGTATTGATTAGCTTAGAAAATGTACCTTCATAACTTGAAGAACTTTCATGATATTTTCCAAAAATTTCCTTGGCACCTTCGCCACTCAGCATCATTTTTATTCCATGAGCCGTTGCTTCATTTGCAAGTAAATATGTGAGAACTGCTTCTCGAACTGTGTGCCGGTTATAAATTTCAATTTTATAAATAACTGCTTCCAGGACTTGTAGAACGTTTTCAGGGGAAATAATTAGTGGTACGTGGTGAGAACCTGTCAAAAGGGTACAAACGGTGAAAAATTCGGTTTCCTTATTTTTTTATGTAGTTTGAATAACTATTTTTCGAGCACTTACGAATTTGGTGTTGAAATTAAACAGTCAATATTTTAATAATGTCTATTTTTAGAGATCTGACGAAATTTTTTTAGACCGATATCCTATTCCCACTGGAAGTATATTAACCCCCACCTGTTTGAAATGTTATATTACCCACCTGCATTTCTGTGTTTTAAAACACACAAGTATTCAAACTTGACAAAAAGGAGATAAATATTGATTTTTTTTTCTAATTCAACACCGCAAGAGCGTGACCGCAATGAATTTCCGGTTAAAACAGAATAAACTAATGTTAGATAAGTTTGAAGCAAAATTTTAAGTAATTTGAAGGTAAAATTTAACCATTGAAAATGCGTAGGCTGGAAAATGTTTATTTTAAAGTATTTGATTCAGTTCTTATCTTCCGGAAACTTTTCATTTGTCTATCTTAGAGAGAAGCCAATTACACCACCAGGTGGTGCCAAGAGTGAAAATTGATAATGCCAAAATTCTTGAAATTAAAAATAAGGGGAACTTTCGGGGGTCTGTTCGAATATTCCGCCGGCCAAAATGATACTTTCCCAAAATATTTTTGGTATCTGTGTTTTAAAACACAGAAATGCAGGTGGGAGTTAACAGATTTTTTGGAAAAAAATTTCATCCATAATTAAAAAAAAAATCTAGACTTAGACAAAAGTGCAAAAATTTCCTAGACAAGAATTTTGGGATCACTGTTTATCTTTATTACCACAAGGTGGTCAAAAATCTAATACATGCATTTTTGGGTTAAAAGCGCCGAATTCTACTATCTCTCCGTTCGTTCCCAGCCTATTATGTCAGCTACTTTTCTACTTTTTCTGAGAGCACCGTTTGAATCTTTCTTAACATTGCAATTGTTTAAGATTTGATATTTTGTGTGAATTAAACCGTTTACTTTAATGAAACATAACATAATAACATTATGTACTCGAGAAAAGTTCAAAATAATATTTTTTAGAGAAAAAAATATTTCAGAAAAAATTAACCATAAATTGTAACCAGACATTTTAACAAATCGAGAGAAGTTCAAAATAACCCTTCTTTTTTGCATTCATGCAAAAAGTCAAATCCTGGATTTACCACTCCGCAGTGCGGAGTCCGCACGATTTAAAAAATGAGATTATTAATGAGGATTTCTTATAACGAAAACCATGGCACACTACATTTATAGTTTTTTTCTCAGTAAGTAAAAATATTTGATAATCAATTATTGATAATAATAATTAAAAATTGTCACCTTTTCTCCTATCGTGAAAGTTGTTATCGGTGGTAATCCACGCTTTTCACATTCAGTTTGAGCTATTGCTGCAATCCAAGACGAAAAAACTCCACCAGATAAAAATACTCCAGTAGCGGTTTCAGTTGAAAGTTGTAAATTCACGGCCTTATTCAAACACGCTTTTATTTTTGATCCATCGTTTAGTTTTCCCGATCCCAACATAAATCGTAAATCATAGTAGCAAATTTTTTCGTCAGATACAATTTTATTTCTGTAAAATATAAATAATTTATAAACAATTTATATACGTAGTTTATATATTTCATGTTTCCAAGACATTTGGAAAATCAATTTTTGCGGGGGTTTTTTCAATTGTTCATTTGTTCAGAAAATGCCACTGATTCGCCTACACTTTTTAACCGAAAATAACAGTCTCCAAGGTTAGGGTTGTACCCTGCCCTGAATGTAACTGAGTTACAAAGCGAACAAATTTTAACCAATAACAGATTTTCCATTAATAGAAAAACGCGTGGGTTTCAATTCTAGCTACAGTATAGCTCGAGAAATTATAAAAAAACACTTTTTCGATAAATTTTTTTTTCGAATCCCGAACTCGAATCTCGGTGCTACATATCCCTTTATCACTTTTTGCTTAGATTGCGTAGCCACAACGTTAAAAACACACGTTAAAAACACACCGTTAAAAAAAGAAGTAGTGCGCTACGCAATCTGCAAAAAAGTGATAAAGGATATAATATATAATTAATCTGTTCTTTTCTATATCCTTTTCCCAACGGACTCCATCTCAAAAACGTTACTATATCTATAGCGCGTGTTCGATCCCACTATGTTGTCTTACTATTGTCTTGAGTTTATTATAGGGCAAGGATGCTTGATATTGGGACCGCTAAATTTGATCGGTTGGAATCACTCAAGTAATCACTAAGACAATTACTTAAACACCATCAGTGGGATTCGAACACACGCTATAGAGATAGTTAACGTTTTTGAGATGGAGTGCCGTTGGGAAAAGGATATACACCTTTATGTTTAACTTATTAATACAAAATGTTAGAAACCTTGATAAAATTTAATGGCTTTTTTATTTTTAAAAATTGAGTCCTAAAAAAGTCCAATGATGTGAAGAAAATTTTCGTTATCAGGCTAATTTGAGGTTCATGTGAAAAGATCCCTTTGAGCCAATACAATAGAGGTATAAATTCTCTTTTTCAAAAAGCTAATGAGCATGAAAAGTTTGTGATTGTAAAAGCTATAATTAAAAAATATTTATATTCTATCTTTCCTGTGGAATTTCAAAACTTGATAATGACCAGCAGGAAAAAGTTCGAAAGAATCACAATCATTTTCGAAGGCCTTAAATTCAGATGCAAACGATATTGAATTGGTTTTGGTTCCGTGATAAAATGGAATTAAGCCAAGTTGATCTCTTCCAGTAATAACCATCTTTTCAGCTTTATCATAAATAACAAATGCAAACATTCCATTGATTTTAACCCTTTTCATGAAATTAGGTCTGAATTGAGAGTTGTTTTATCAAAAATTAAATTTCAGATGGAATCAGATAAAAAGGATTCTAATAAGTTGATTTTTGCTTTCATGGCATAGCGTTAGACTTTTTATTTGCATTGCGTACACTGTTTTCAAAATCGTCCGATTTAAATGGTATCCATCTGAAAAAAAAACGATTGTGTGCTTTTTGAGGCTAAATATCTTGAAGACTACACATTGTGAAACCCCATAGTTAAATGTTATGTAATATTTGAACATAAATCAAACATCCTGAAATATAATTGCAGATTACTGATTGCTCGACCAATCACGAACGAGCTTCAAAAAGAGTTATATTTTGTCTTCAAACGCTTACTCCTCCCTGAGTTTTGAAGACAGAAAAATTAAAATAGTATTTTATTAACCAAAAAAACGTACGCAGGTCTATTACTATCTTTTCTAAAAAATTTTAAATAAAGTCGTCCCAGAATTACCAAAAAGCTGATTTTCGGGGTCTCACGCAAAAGCCTACTCCTCTTTGGATTTTTAAGTAAAACATTTTTAACGTATATAATTGAATCGTTTATGAGTTTTCAGAGAGCTGGTACTATCGAAACTTTGATTTTAGTGTTTTTTTTGTTTCCGAAAACGATACTTTGAATTACTGAACATCCATTAATTTTGATTGAAATGCTAGAAACGAAGACGATATATATGTATCGGTATGAAAATATTACCAGTTTATTTCAAATTGTCCATATTTTCCGTAACAATTGTATTGTTAAAATTTTTTAGTTCGACTTCAAAATCACGAGGGATACGGTATCCCGGATACCCCTCAATACCCTCAAAAAACTTTTTACCGTCCTCTGAATGATTGTCGCAAATTGTCAAAATGGTTGTTATCCCTTGAAATGCAATATTTTTTAAATTTGCCTTTAGTGGTCAAAACAGGTTATTCAGAAAGTCCAGTGAAAAAACAATTACTCCGTTAGCATTTAAAATAACTAATCATTAAATGAATTTCTATGAAAAATAAAGATTCATCGAATAATCTTTAGCGCCGTGTTTTTATTTTTGTCTTTGCTTCTTTCAAAAATTTAATCGATAAAATGTCAGTTCTCTTTAATAGTATCAGTACCAAAACATTTTAAAACATGTTCAAGGTGGTTTATTTTACGGAAAAAGACGATTACAAAGTATTTAAAGGGTCTTTGACAGCTTAAATGTCGACGACCAAGTTAGAACTTCAACAATTTTATAAAAAAAAAAAGAATTATGATAAATTCTACTCTTTCCATGATGTTTATAGAGAAACATTAAAACTTCGCAATCAGACTCTGTTCGGAATTGTGATTCTAGCCGGGGATTTAACTTGAATAAGTCACTTTTCAATTCTTGATAGTTATAAATTTCTCCATTAACTACTGAAACCAAATTGTCTGAAATGAAAGGTTGTTTTCCATTGTTCAGTCCCACAAGAGATAATCTAAAAAAAAATATCGTCGTAATCAGGATATCGTTTTTGCCAATAACATTTTTTTCTCTTAATTACTAATTTTATATACAGTATGTCACGTACTGTTTGTGACCCATACAGTATGACTCATACTGTATGAGCCATACTGTACGTGACATATTCTTTATATAAAAGTGATATTTTTGCACACTGTATTACAGTTACAGTCACTTAAAGTTACAATGGCGTACATAATTTGCGTCCAAAATTGGAATCATTTGAATTTGTAACCTATTTTAATACCCATTTTTATTTTCATTAAAATAATTGGAATCCAATTTTGGGCGCAAATTATGTACGCTATGATTTTCTTTTATTTCACGTTTATTATATCAACAAAATAGGCAAAATTGTTTAATAATTGATTAATTGAGTAGAGTAAAAAAGTAACTAAATTTTATACAGCATTTTATACAGCAAATTATATACAGTGGGTGAGACCAATGGGCAACAGTGACCAATGGTACAGCATAAAAAAAGCTGCTGATTATGAATCATAATTTATGGTTTAAGACCAATCTCAATGATTTTGAGATCTACCGGAAACGAAGCTGAAAATTTTATAATCTAAAAACTTCAAAAGTTACAGAAGGTCACATTTTTGCTTGTGATATCAATTTTTTGTTCGAAAGTCATTGACACCGCGTACAGTCCCTGACCCCTTAAAAGTAGTGCCCTTCAATCGCGCTTAATTCTCTATGAGTCATAGGCTATGACCCCTTAAGGATGTGGGGCACGATAATTGAGATTTCTCAGAAAACTTTTTTGATTGCCCCATTTTGTAGAGAATTTTCCACTGAGTTTTT
>SCLH01000908.1:63601-83563 GCA_004367855.1 Oikopleura vanhoeffeni
AAATTTGTCAACTAAAGGGGCTTTCGCTCATCGACTATAAGGGCGAGTTAATTTTATTGTTTTTAGAGCTATATTCACGTGCATATCACAGTTTTTCCTATGGTTTCTCGTGAAAGTTGGCGATAGGATATCAGATGCGGCTCTAAAGCAAAATTATTTAATTTTTCAAATTTGTTGTTATCAAATAAATCTGACATTTTTGAGTCATATTCACTCTGAGTGATATATCCGATTTGGGCACTTTTATCACATGTAACAAAAACAGCTTCATTCTTCTTTTTAAAATCGAAAAATTTTTTTGTTAATTTGTTTCCTGTGTAGCAATTTTTCCGATTTTGGACAGCTAGAAAGCCGTGTGCTTTTATAGTATGTAAAATAGTGTCAGAGACTTCTTTTTCTTGACATTTGAGCTGAAAAGTATCGAAAAAACTGTCCACTTCAAAAAAAATTTCATCCTCTTTTTGAGAGCCCCCAATTCCTATCCCTTTTCCAAATTTCAATAACTCTTTGACTTCTGACGGTATTTCAAAATTTGTGAGATAAATTATTTCTACAGTGTTGACTGTATTTTCAGTTTTATCAAAATTTATTTATTTATCGAGCTTTTTCTCCAGGTTTTTGTCCCTATTAGCTTCTAATGATACAACTCTGTTTCTAATGCCCCTCATAACATTTTCATAATTTGAAAGATTTTTACAGTTAATTCTTATTTTTTCATAAATTATATTGACTTCAGTTTGCAGATCTAAAATTTTACCTCGATGGTTTTTTAATTCCTTCCGGAGACTTTCCATTTCTAATTTGTTAACTTCTCCATGATTTAAATAAGATTTGGATAACTTTTTTCTGATAAATTTGCCCATCTTTGCAAAACGTGTGGTTTTGCGATGTTCCATGCATGACTCGATAAAAAGTATGCTAAGATCAAGCCGGTGTATCTTTTGCTGAAATCTTGTTGCTGTGATAACTGAATAAATGTCAAAGAAATTGAAAGGGCCGACATAATGTCGTAATTTACGTTTAAAGGTGAAAATAATCACTTACAGCGAAGAGAACCCAGAATGCTNAAAAATCTATAAAAAAGTTGTTTTTCACTAGAAAAAATGCACCGACCTCTTAAAGCGCCTTTAATCTCCTCTGACCACTTAAAGCGACAGATTTTGAAAAATGAAAATGCGCTTTAAGGAGTCAAGGACTGTATTGGTTAATGAGAATTTAAATTTGTTAAACACCTACGAATTTTTTAATTAAACTTATATTTTGCGAAAGAGATTTAAGCAAAAACTTAGATCGGAATAAAAAAAATTTGACATACGGTATACCGCGGTACCTCTGCTATTGGTTTTAGAGATATCGACTTAATTTTATTTTCAAAATGACCAAAATATTATTATCCGCAGCTGTATGGTCTGGTACCCTAAGATGTAGATTCGTTTCGCTCTTATTTTCGAAAAATCGATTTTTTTGCTTAACCCCCTCACACCCATAACCATTGAAATTCCCCTCACACCCAAAACGCCATTCGGGGACGCCACTTTGAGCGTTTATTGCGGAGATAATAAATGCAATAGAATATTCATTATTTTCGCTGGCCCGAGATCAAGGATAGATTAAAATTGGAAGCCAATAATTTTTTCAAAATTTTTATTNTAAAGTAGTAGTTTGCCCTTCAATCCCGCTTAATTCCCTATGAGTCCATAGGCTATGAGTCATAGCCTATGACCCCTTAAGATTGTGGGGCACGAAATTGAGATTTCTCAGAATTTTTTGATTGCGCCCATTGTAGAGAATTTCTACTGAGTTTTTTAAGCCTGGGATTTTTTTTCTGAATTGATTTTTTTCAAAAAAAAAAGTAAGGTTTGGATTTTGAGAAATTTGAGTGAAAGGTACCAATTTCGATCTAAATATTGTCTCCTTTCAAAATTGCAAATGTAGACACCTTAACTCGAAAATATGCCAAAAACGTTAAATTTTCAATTTTTTTTAATTAAATTCCCAAAAATAAATACAGAATTTCAACAAAAACTAGAATTTCACAAGTCGTTTCCTGAGACTTTGGAGAAAAAATTCAAAAAAAGGCTACCGTTTTAGACCTAATTCAGCCTTTGCGGCTGACATTTGAGCACCAAATTAAAAAAATCTACATATTTTTCAAGGAGGAGTTTAGGCTTTTGCGTGCAGGCTCCCAAATACGCTGTTTTGACCATAGAGGCCAAAATTTTGAAAAAAAGCTTACCGTGGTGATATGAGTATTTATATTATAACATTCTAAATTGCAATATCAATTAAAAAGTGATGAGAGATGAATGAGGAGTAGGTTTTTTAGTGCTTTTAGGGACCCGCCTACTAATAAACCATTTCTGAGCGTAGTTAAGGTATCAGATGCTACTGAATAGTACTGGCACCTTCCTTAAGAGTTGTACTACGTATTTGGAAAAAAATAATTATTTTCTGAAGCCGGTTTCTCAGAAACGTTTCACTTTGAAAATGTGTAAAAAAGAGGGCCCCAATTATCGTGCCCCACATCCTAAAGCGACAGATTTTCGAAAAAAAAAATTTTCCCCTTAAAGCGCATTTTAAAAATTATGAAAAATTATGCATTTTTTGCCATATATTATCGCTAGAATAAACTCGATATCATCATATAATTGTTGAATATCAAGTTTTTCGCGCCAAAAAGTGTGTATATTATTTGCTTAGTGGAGTCTCAGTATCCTAAAAGCGGCCACCTGTTTCAATAATTGTAACATAAATCGTCAATGAAATACGCAAAAAACGTAATGATTTTGAAAAGTTTTTAAATGAAACCGGTATTTCAATAACACACCACGTACTTAAGGGGATTGTGGGTGCTTCCAGTAATGTGCTTGGGGAAAAATAAGGGTTTTTAAAACTCAAATATCTTTTGTAGAATTGAAGTGAACGTTTATTTTCCCAATTGTATATCTGTAGTTCCGTAACCTTGAGAAGTTTTAAAAACTGATTCATTTCTTGTAAAATTTTATCACATCAACCTTCAATGGCATTAAAACCTAATTGCTGGTATTTCTTTTCATTGAAGTATTACCGTTCAATTCCACGTATCAAAATCACATAATGCGATATTATTTGATCAGAAAAAAATTCTCTACAATAATCTACCAGGGCATTGGGTTTAATTAAATTCATCTTAATTCGCGAAAATTATTGAAATTCCCTTGCTATAGTTATAATATAGGCAAAATGAAGATTATTTTGCAAAAAAGTATACCTCACGAACGGCACATCGATTTCTTTTCTCTTTTTCATTAATTTTTCTCTATTATCTTGTTAACTTTTTACCCAAGCAAATTTTATTATTTTTTTTTTATATTCTCGCAATTCACTATTTCATGCTGATTAATGCGCGCCATTATTACATTGTTAGGCATTAAAATTAGATTAGTTCAAAAAAATCTGAAACAACATTTATATTGAAATACTTTTTTCATTTAGATAACTTTTTCTTGCGGAGTTGATTTTTTTTATTTGAAATGATACCATATCTAGGAATTATTTCCGTTTTTTATGCAAAGTCCGAAACGATATTTTTTTGGAAATTTTTAGAATATTGTTCAAAAGTTTCCAATTTTATTTTGGTCTGAATTCTCGGGTGAAAATTGATCACTTAAATGGGTTTATTTTTGTTTTTTGATCATCTGTCATTATTCGGGCATTTCAGTGAGCAAGCGATTTCAATGTCTAGAAAAAATATTCCAGAATATAATTTGGTGTTTTTTTTAATTGCAAAACGGATTTTCTGAGGTTGCTGGATGATCAGGTGCAATTGAAAAAATACCGAATTTGCGACCGTGTCGAAAATAACTATTGCACCCACAGATCCCCTTAAACGTCTTGACAGTTACTCAGACGTCCTAACCAAACAAACGGACCTTGACTTTGGCACCCTTAGTTCGGGGAAATTTATATTCCCATTTTCACACTGTGAGTGAGATTGTTGGTCCGTGGTCTAGTAGGACGTCGTTGGTTTTCTAGTTGCAATGGGACAAAATTCTCACTTCATATGTGAAAGGGGGATATTGCATGTATAGCTGCGTGCAAATATAGTCTTTTACTGTTACTTTTTATAAACCCCTAGCTTAGCTGTAGCTAATTTTTTAATTGTATTAGAAAAGTGTTTTGTAAGCTGTAAAAACCCAGAATTTCATTTTCGGAAATCTCTTCAAACAAGAAATTCAAAAAGTTTAAGTTTAATTTGTGCTCCATAATTTTTCTTCTTAAAATCTTGGACAACCATTCATGAAAAATCACAGTTATATTTGCCTTTATTTTCATAAAATTCAATAAAAAAGCCGAAAAACATATGTATCAAAGCGTCCTGACAGTTACTAAAACGTCCTGGCAATTAATCAAAACGTCCTGACAAAATTATCAAAAATTCGCAGGTGTGAGAACTTTTGAGCTCCGTGGTAAAATTTATTATCTGATATTTTCCAGTTCTTACCGCAATTAAATTCATTTTTTCAATAATTTTCAGCGTAATATTTTGAAACTAAAAAAAGTATTTCTTGAAATTTTTCAACTTGAGCATTAAGGGGTAGCATCGGGACTCGGCAGGACTTGAGTCAATTTAACTTACAAAATTATTTAGTTGTTTTACTTTTTTTTGTGGCTTATTATCGTAAACGTGAACCAGAATATAATGGCGCATCTACTTATAAAAATAATTTTTTGTCTATTTAAGAAAAGATTTAGTCCGAAACTTTAAATTTTCAAATTCGTAAAATTTTTAAAAAAAAATCAAATAGTCATTATGAAATTTCCGCATTTTTTGCTCCAAAATTTTTTTTTCTTTAAATCTGTGAATTAAAATCAAAAAAAAACCGCTTTAAGCTTTTTTCATTACATGTCTATGAATATTTTGCTGACAGCCGTTAAAATCATAAAATTCGTAATTTTTCAGTTTTCTGATCGAATATTATGAAATATTATGAAAATTTTCCGCAAAATCATGTCCAAATTTAAAATTTTGAGTTTTTCAAATTATCAATAAAAAATCAGGTAGCAATCAATTATTTAATTTGTTATGTATCTATTAAAATATCCGTTTGGTCAACTAAATGAGCTTGGTCGGCAGCGATTTCATTTCTAGAAACTATTGACGAAAATTTTTAAATCGGCTGATACACTCGAGTGTAAGCATGCCATTTTGGGCAACTAATATTTTAAAATTTTTATGCTTGGGTGAAAAAATCAAATTAAAATTGTGGCGTGTAATGGCGCCATTGCCTTTAAAGTAGAGAACATTTTTTTAATATCAAACAACGCATATTGAAGGTCAATGTTTTATCTCAAAAATTTTGTTTTTCTCTTACTTTTTTGCCATTTTTAACCATCTTTCACGGGAAAATAAACTTTCATATCAAGAAATTTTGATAAGCAACATAAAAAAAGACTTTTTTAGCCCATTTACAACCCGACAATGTCTGAAGTTTATTATAATTGCGTCTTCAAAAAATTCTATGTATGGTCGGGTTAAGTTGGAAATGAGTAGTTTCCAATGAAAAGTGGTTTTTTAGTATTTTCATCGATAGTAGTTTGTTAAGAATAAAAATATAACGTTTGGCAAGAATGGACCTTTTATGTGAATATTTAATTTTATTGTAAAACTTGACGGTTTCCGGCAGTTTAGAAACCATTTCAAAAGTAAAAATTTTTTTTAAAAGATAAAAAACTTGAGAATGATGAGCAATATCGTAGTAAATGCATTGGAAAGTTTTATGGGATTCAGTTAGCAGGAGAAATTAAGTCCCCCATTTTCGATGAGAAGGGAGAATTTCTTTCTCTTGCTTTTGGATATTCAGACTGGGCGAGAGTGGTTGTTATAATAACGAAGGCCTCGAGTGTGAAACGGTGAGAAGTTAATTCCTAAATCCTTGTTTTTGATGCGAGAAGCTGGTGATTTAAAATGGATCAAAAATCAAAGTCGACCTTTCTCGAGGTTCTTTAGATACTGATGAAGAATGTGCTCTTTTCATTTTATTAGCGCTTTTTTTCTTGTAGTGAGGAACATTTTTAAACAATGAAAGTAACTTCTGTGCCTTTGCTTAGCTGAAAAGTCACGTATCGATACGCTACGAAGGTATCGTTATTACATGTGACCAATATAGTTCTCATCCACATTGGGCATACGAACTCGTAGCAGTTTCAACTGTTTCGAAAATTGTCCAACTTAGGAGCTTCGGCTGGATCGAGTTGCTAGAAGGCGAGTTTAGCTATTTATTGTTTTCTAAGAGGCTATATTCACGTGCATAGTCAGGTGGGACGGTTTTAAGATTTTACGGATTGAGTTTTTTTTGCATAGTTTACTGCAGTTTTAGTGGAAGAATAGTCTTAGCACCAAAGTTGCAATGCATAAAGGAGGGTTTGGGTTTTTGTTGATTTTTAGAAAAGTGCTACTTTTTTTATTTATAGAGCGATGGGGCATTGATTTCGGAGAAAAATAAATTTTCAATTTTTGAAGACGTCTAAGAAGATTTCTTCATTAGAACTTGAGTCTGAAATTCTGTGAAATGCCCAAATTAAAAATTTGAAATTAGATATCGTTTTTGACATATGAGTGTCTGAATTTTGAAAATATAGTATTTTTCCATTTTCAGGTATTTTGCAACTATTTTACAAGTTCACTAAATATATATTCACAACTTAATAAAGATTATCTTGTCAGTTTCTACAGAAGTTAAATTTTAGGGCCTTTACCCATTATCCCGCCCCCCAGGAGTTAATTTTATTTTTAATTTTTTGTTGAATTTTTTTTTGGCATTCAACAAATATCCGTCAGCCAAAAACGAAGCCATGAGTATTATTCTCCGTTTTCTGCTGAATTTTCGATATAACCGATATTTATCAATATAAATTGACGAAGAGTTGTAAATTATCGACGACAAACAACTGCCCAGATCTTTAAGGCCTGATATTGTGTTGCTGTGAGACCCCTATTACTTGTTCGAAAAATGCTGTTATTGGTTAGGGGTCTCGTGACAGTAAACTTTAAAAATTTGTCTTCTTGGTTTAAGGTAAAATTACTTTCGAGTCGTACTCGTCCGGAAAGATTTGTTTTGGATTTTATATAAGTATCAAGTATATAACTTATGACTCTTAGTAACTTCACACTACGGGATTAAAGTTTGTATATTCAAAAAACACTAATAATTTGTGCTTCGAGGGTTAAATTGATTGTTTTTCAACCAAAAGTATTCTTTAAACTGTTTCGTGGAGAGCTCACAAGAAACTTGCATTCCGAAATTAGAGGTGATATTATATTTTTTATGTACTCCTCATTTGTTTGTGAAACTGAGATAACCTGTGCAGATAGGTCTAATGCAGGTAAGCCTTCTCCGCTGTAACTTTTTAAGTTCCCGTAACACTCTCGCAATCGTGTATTGTGGGTTTAAATTCTTAATAATTTTGTATTGTTCACAGTTTTTGCCTCATGGTTTCTCGTAAAATGTTGGCGATTAGGATATCAGATCCGGCTCTATAGCAAAATTATTTTACCTTATTTTTCAAATTTGTTGTTAGCAAATAAATCTGACAATTTTGTAGTCTATTCACTCTGGAGGATATATCCGATTTGGGCACTTTTATCACATGTGTGAAAACAAAAATAGCTTCATTCTTCTTTTTAAAATCGAAAAAAACTTTTTTGTCAATTTGTTTGCTGTTAAGCATTTTTCAGATTTTGGACAGCTAAGAAAGCCGTGTGCTTTTATAGTAATGCTAAAATAGTTGCAAAGACTTCTTTTTCTTGACATTTGAGCTTGAAGGTATCGAAAAAAACTGTTCCACTCAAGAAAATTCCATCCTCTTTTTGAGAGCGCCCAATTTCCTATCCCTTTTCAAATTTAATTAACTCTTTGACTTCTGACGGTTATTTTCAAGAATGTTTGTAGATTAATTATTTTTGACAGTGTTTGACTGTTTTTTCAGTTGTTATCAAAAATTTATTAATTTACTCGAGCTTTTTCTCCCGGTTTTTTGTCCCTATTAGCTTCAATGATTACAACTCTGTTTTTTATGCCGTTCATGAACATTTTCATAATTTGAAAGATGTTTTTACAGTTAAATGTCCTATTTTTTCATATAAATTATATGACTTCAGTTTGCAGATTCAAAAATTTTACTTCGTGGTTTTTAAATTCCTTTCCGAACTTTTCCATTTCTAATTTGTAACTTCTCCCCATGATTCTAAATGAGATTTGGGAATAACTTTTCTTTGATAAATTTGCCTATCTTTGCAAAACGTGGGTTTTTGCGATGTTAGCATGACTCGATGTAAAAAAGTATGCTTAAGATCAAGCCGGTGTATCTTTTGCTGCAATCTTGTTGCCTGTGATAACTAGGCCGTTTTTCTAATAGTTGTGATCTCTGTTTGTAGTTGTATAAAATATTATATTTTATTGTAAAAACTTGACGTTTACGGCAGTTTAAGAACCATTTTTCCAAAAGTAAATTTTTATAAAGATAATAAAACTTGAAAATTGAGCAGATATCTTAGGATAATGCATTGGAAAGTTTTATGGGCGATTCAGTCAGGCAAGAGATAATTAACTTTTTTATTGAAGAAAAAATAAAAAATAAATTTCCAATTTTTTTCTTTTTCAATTTATCATGCTTGAGAAAAATGTGTACCATCTGCCGGATGCGATGCCACCCGCCTTAAGCCTTGAGCATCACTGATAATAATTACTCTTTGACTTTGAGCAATCTCGTGTACAAACCTGAAAAAATATAAAAGTTGTTTTTCACTTTAGACAAAAATGCACCGACCCCTTTAAAGCGCCTTGAATTGCTCCTCTGACCACTTAAAGCGACACATTGTTGAAAAATGAAAATGCGCTTTAAGAGTCAAGGACTGTTATTGGTTAAGAGAATTTAAATTTGTTAAACACCTATGATTTTTTAATTAAACTTTTATTTTGCGAAAGAGATTTAAGCAAGACTTAGATCGCGAATAAAAAGGAAAATTATTGAAACGCATACCGGTACCTCTGCTACTGATGTTAGACGAGATATCGACTAATTTTATGATTTTCAAAATGACAAAATATTATTATTCCGCAGCTTGTATGGTCTGGTACCGGCTAAGATGTAGATTCGGTTTCGGCTTCTTATTTTCGAAAAATCGATTTGTTTTTTGCTTAACCCACCTCACACCCATACCATTGAAATTCCCTCTCACAACCCAAAACGGCCATTCGGGGACGCCACTTTTTGAAGCGGTTATTGCGGGAGGATAATTAAATGCAATAGAATATTCATTTTTTCGCTGGCCCGAGATCAAGGGAATAGATTTAAATGGGAAGCCAATAATTTTGTCAAAATTTTTATTTCTGTTTGTTCGATAAATGCAAGAGAAGAATGAGGTTTAGTTTCAGGTAATTCATCGGAAACACCATACATTTTAAAATATACATAATGAATTCTAAAGATTAAGTTTAGAACCACTGGCTAATTCAAATATATCTTGAATTTTAATAGCTTATCTAAATAGTCTTGACAAAACAAATGGTTATCCTTCGAGCCAAAATGCACGCATAAAAATCAGAAACAAATGAATATTAAATAGTTTTTACTTGAACTTTGAAGGCTCATCACGTGTTGATTGCAGAGAATAATTAAAAAAAGTTCCAAAATTTAATTAATCTTTTGTCAATATTTACGCCATAAAATTTGAACTTTATTTTTTTCAAAAAACGATTTCTCCATAGTAATACGCAAATTGTAGCTTTTCAAACTTAGCTATCCTTTAAAAAAAATTCTTTTTTATCAATTATGCTTTACTGATCACACACCGGTATATACAGTTTGTGTTTTTTTCACTTGCGAAATGAAAATTGTCATTTAGGTAATTACGGCCAATAAAAATGGTAACTAGATGGATTATATTTTCAAACCCTTGACATCGGTTATAGCTTGGCTTTCAAAATAAAATCCACCTAGTTACGATTTTTAATTGGCCGTAATTACCTNAATGACAATTTTCATTTCGCAAGTAAAACAAACACATACTGTATAATTTTCAAACACTTTTCGGAGGGTGTTTATTCAGAAATTTTGAATTTTACGCAGTTTTTCTCGAGATTATTATTTGGTATTGGTTAATCGGTTATTGGTTCTGCTTAAATTTATTTTAATTGCCTGACGTGTCCAATAAACACATTTTCGTCTTGATAATTCGCAATTCCATCACCCCCACGATGTTCGATTATTTTTAGTCTCTTCAGCAATTTTTCTTTGTCGTCATTTTTTGATAATATTTTCGAGTATATTCCACACATCCAATATTTTCTCAAAAAGTTAACTTGTTATGCTTTTGTTGATAAATAAGAAATTCGATGTTTATTTTCCATATATTGACAAATTGTATATTTAAAACAGGAAATTAAAACAGTGCAATTGCGCAATTTTTTTTCTTAAATTGATGACTGAGTATGATTTGATAAAATTAGAAAAAATCCATAAGATTTCATTAATGGGGTATCCGTCATGGAAAAACACGATTTTGTGTTTTTTGAGGACGAATATCTTCAAGACTACACATTGTGGAACACCATATTTAAGTAAAATGTAATATTTGAACAGAAATCTAAGATCCAGAATTATAATTAAAGATCACTAATTGCTCAACCGATCAGGAAAGAGCTTCAAAATAGAGTAATTTTTTTGTCGCAAAAAGCCTATTTCTCTGTGAGTTTTTACGGTGGGAAAATTTTCTGTATCTTTTATTAACCAAATAATACGTACGCAGGTCTGTACCTAGCGTTTTTTTAATTTTGAAATACATTTGCTCAAGAATAGCCAAAAAACGTTTTTTTGAGCTGATTTAAAAAGTCTCGCGCAAAAGCCTATTACTCTCTGGATTTTTCAGTAACACATTTCAAACCTGTATGAATCAAAAGTTAGTGAGTTCGTGGAGAGCTGTTACTATCGAAATTTAAATGTCGATGATTTTTTTTTTCCAAAACTGTACATCTAATTCCTGAAAATCCATAAATGTTGAATAAAATGCTTAAAATCAAGACAAGATATTTTCAAAATGATTAAAAAGTACTTTCCTAACGCTGTATTGGGTTAATCCGCCAAAAAATTATCCGCCAAAAAAAAAATTTTGAATCGAAATTCATTCGGCATTTGAAAACGACTCATCTGATTTAGTTTCTAGACAGCTCAAATTGAGCACAAATATCTCGTGAATAATAAAATCATAAAGAATTGATTAGAATCGAATTATTTTTTCAATTTTTTATCTGAGATAATTGAAATTATTTAATTATAATTCAATAATTTCAGTTATCTCAAAAAAAAAATTAAGAAATAATTTGATTCGGACCAATTTTTTTTTTGTTATTATGCACTAGATATTTGTGCTCAGTTTGAGCTTTCTAGAACCCAAATCAGATTAGTCATTTTCAAATTCCGAATGAATTCCGATTCAAAAATTTTTTTTTGGCGGACTAACGTGCCCTCCTTATTTCAAAGTATCCATATTTTCAGAAAAAAACCATAAGAATAAAATTCTGAATTTGAGCCTCAATTTATGAAGTGTACCCCCTTAAGGGAGTATCGCTCATGCATTAAGGGGGTACTGGTCGCGGGAATTGAATTTTCTCGATAAAATTAGCCATACTGGGCTCTCAGGATACTATTCAGATTAGCCATCTTGTAAAACTATCGGGATCGGTGCATTTTAAGCTTACTTCGAATAATCTGATTCTCTCAGATCGATTATGTTTACTTTATAAATCGTCTTTTGAAAAAACACTCGAAAAACGCGCGTTTGCTATCGAAGGTGTCTGAATTAAAGTAAAATTTATTTTTTATTAATTAGTGACCGTTAAAAATGGTCTTGACCAGCAGTTAAAATTTAATTAATTTGTTTTTACACGATTTTTACTTTAAAATCGAAAATTAAAATTTTTGAAAATAGACGAAAAATCTGAAATTTTAGCACATCGAAAGAAATATTTTTTCATGAGTTTAATGAAATGAATTTTACGCGGTGAATGGGTCGCCTTACCAATTTGGCAAATTTCGGTGAAATAATTTTTTTTTAATTCTGGATAAAAAAGGGCTTTGATGAATTTCTGACAAACTGTAGTTTAGTTGCAAAAATTATGATCAAGAGTATAAACAATAGCGAAGAAACAAAACGGGGACATATTGGAATAAAGTGAAATGTGGCAATCACAATATTTTCCGCTGATGATTCCAAAAAAATAAGTTTGAAAATTTTTGAAGAAGAAATGAGAAAGATTTTCAAAATATTTCTAATTATTTTTGACCAAAAATCACAAAACCATGTCAAATGATTTTTCAAATACAGTCATGTAGCATATAGATAATATGTTGTCACCTACGCGAAAAGTTAGAGTGACCATTTTGAAGAGTGTTTTTTTGTTGATTTGGAAGAAATATGGAAAAAAAATTTGAACAAAAAGTATAGCATTTTTTGTATAATGTTCGGAACTTTTTTCAAAAATTTCTCATAATTTGTCGAATTCGAATAGTTCAATTCGAACTCAAAATTTTCTAAAAAAGTAATAATTCGAAAATTCTCTACGGCTACAAAAGTTGCCTGGATTATGAAATATAACTTTGATGGTATATTGAGAAAGAAATATAAACCCAGTAAAAAGCCCATATCCGTATCTGTCAAAATGCACCCTCTTAAACTTGTGGAAATTAAATCGCAATTTTTTTGTATGCATACACTCTTTCACACATAAGCGACACAAGAGGACCTAAGCCAAAATCGTAAAACTTTCTTCTCCCAGGTTTTATTTCGAAATTATCTGCAATTTTGATATAACATGTAAAAGTGGTAGGCCAAAGTTAATCTTGGTGAATTTTTCGAATTTCGCTTTATTTTTCGAGAATATGTAAAATATCACTGTTTTTTGGCAATTATCCGTCGGAAAAACTATCTCCACCTGGGAAATTGTCTAAAATTCATCCATTTTTTTCTAAGCTAGCTCATACAAATACAAACAATAAACTCGGTTATTTTTTTTTATTTCAACCTAAAACTCGAAATATGCTTTTTAAGGACCCAAGAGAAAAAGGCTGAAAAAAAATACTGAAACACTGATGAGAAACTTGGCTTACGTCAAGATGATTTTTTGAAGTTTTAGTTGGTAAATTGAAGCAAACGTAATTTTTTCAAAATTTTTGAAAAAACACGAAATTTTTTAAATTTTTTTTGATGATTTGGTCGGTAGTACACTTTGTAATCACTCCGGGTCATTTTGAAGCATTTATAATGCCCATAAGGCCTCATAAAACCAGCGACCAGTACCCCCTTAAGGCTCAATCAAAAAATGTCCACAATTTTATTTTTATAGTTTTTTTTCTAAAAATATGGACAATTTGAAACTAACTAATGTTTTTTTATCCCAATACCTTGTCAGGAAAGTACGTTTCATCGTTTGGAAAATATATTGTCTTGGTTTTTGACATTTTAATCAATATTTATAGATTTTCATAAATTGAATGTATCGTTTTCGGGAACAATAGACACAAATATTGAGGTTTCGTGGGAACAGCACTCTGCAAACTAATCAGCTATTTAATCATACAAATTTAAAATATTTGACTTTAAAATCCAGGGAGTGATTAGCTTTTACGTTAGAACCTGAAAATCAGCTCAAATAAAAACATTTTTCAACTTTTATGGGACGAATTTATTCAAAAATTTTGAAACCGATAGTCAAAGATCTGCGTTCGTATTTCGTGGTCAATAAAATATAAATATAATTTTCCTATCTCCAAAACTCACGGAGGAGTAGCTTTTTTAAAATGAAATATCACTCTTTTTTAAACTTGTTTCTGATTGGTCAAGCAATCAGTGAATCCAATTATTAAAAATTCTTAATAAATTAAATTCCCGACAAAAATAATATGTTGAATACTTTAATACTTGAAATTTCAAATGTGCGTACGCAAAAACATTGTCTAGCAGACACTAATGCGAATTACCCTAGAAAACTGTCCGCGAAATAATTAACTTTGTAATTTTAATTCGAAAGTGGTATAATTTGGTGGATTAGGGCTCACTGCTAACCGTTATTGCTCAAATGATTTTTTCAAGAAATAATTTAGATATTCTTTAGAAAAATCTCATTTTTCACACAAAAATGTGTCTTTTTCAATTTTAAACTTGCTCCGAGTTGTGAAATTTTTCGCGAACAGCATACACCAAAGGTTGGATAAATTTCAGCTCAATCAGCGTGCGCGATTTATTGTTACAACTCAAAAAAATCTTCTGTAAAAACATGATATCCTGTAGATTATGATGCGAAATATTTCATGCCAAGAGCTACTTATAATCAAACCACATTTGCTTGCCAAAGTTATTTAAAAATCACATCAGAATACTTTAGTACCTTAATTATTCTGATCGGTCACGCTAAATTTCAATTGATTAAGAGCACTCATATATATTTTTCATAAAGACAGACAATGACAGAAATCCTTAATAATTTATTTCATTTGTTCTTAAAAATATTTGAGAAACTACATAAGGAAAGAAAAATAATACTATATTTTATTTATTATTTTTTATTTGGTTACTACGTTTCGCTAAAGCATCTTCAGGTATTGCTATATTTCATTTTTTAAATTAAATTTTACTAAAAATTTATATCCTGACACTAATATTTAATAATTTAATTTTTTAATAAAAACTTTATTCAATATCTATTTTTAACAAATTTTGTTAATAAATACAGAAGGGAACAGTCTGACCAGACAAATATCTTCTTTTTTATTACCCTTTCCTATATTTCTTAGTATATAAAGAGAACTGTTGAACATTTTCATATAAAGCCTTTCTGCCTGTTTATATTTGCCCTTATATTTTTCAGTATGATAAAATTTTTGTATGCTATGCTTTTTTACTGTTCATTGACGATGGCTGATAATCCATATTCTGTTCAAAAAAGAGGTTAGTTTTCAGAAATTTATATTTGATGTGTCGCGACTCGCCCAAATTATTTTTTATAAAGGAAACATTTCAAACAAAATTGGATTGTACAAATCAAGATTAGAGTTAACGAGAGTGACGGATACTCAGTACCCGATGTAGGCTTTATTTTTATCCTAAAAGACTGTTCAATTTTATATATCGTCATATTAATATATCGAACATGGGTATCTATCTTATTTTGCAGCTTGTGAAAAGTTTTCTGGTCATCTACTACTGTATATGATTCAAATAGTTTAAAACATCAAAAATTGAGAACTTACGTCTGGGCCAATAAGCAGGCTTCAAAGAACCAGGATTTGTTTGGATTTTAACGTCCTCACACCCAGAAACGAGAACTTCGCCTCACACTCAAAAGCCGATCTAAAGGCAATACTTTGAGCGCTTATCACGGGAAAACTGGAAGTGATATCAATTATTTACAATGACATATAAGTTACAAATTTACAAGTGAAACTCTAGCTATAAATAGCTTGTCTCATATTTGAAATATGATATCTCGATCGCTTAAGGGGGTTGTGGGTGTAGAATGTTGGAATTGCTGGGGAAAATAGCCCTCTCCTCCAGCTGGACTGGAAGGGTTGATAACGGCAGATAAGATAAATGAGAAAAAATATACGGGAGACTAAAAACTTCATCTATCACTTGCAAGTAACTTTTTTATGATTCTGGTGAAGGATGGCTCACCGGTACCGCAGTGGAAAAACTGGTAAAATATGTCTCAATTACACAAAAATCGGATAAGTCGGTCAATTTTTTTTCAAATTAATAAAACATAAAATGTATGAAACTACGAAATATTGTCATATTTTATGTCGTTATTTGTTGAAAAAATTATTCTGTTTGTTTTTATACGTAAAATAAGTTCATTTGTTTAATTTCCCAGCGGTTTATTTCCAAGGTTTGTGTCAGGTTGTTTTCATGGCGCGCCTACGCGGTACGAAATACCATGCGTGGGCGACGCTTCACGTACTGGAACAATCATATTGCGTTATTTTTGGTGGGGGAATCAGGCGAGTGGATACCACGCGTCGAAAACATGACATTTTCATCCTTTGAAGAATAAATTATTGTTTATTGACGGATACTAGAAAAAATATAAACTATTTTGTTACACTCATTCATTCTTCACACCCACACCCCTTAAGGGGTTCTATAGGCAAATGGACTTTTTGAATTGCTTATTTCTCTCGGCATAGACATAGGAAGTGAATAAAACATTCTGATAAGTTAGTTCGTAATCTCTGGAAGACGTTTTGAATCATATTTTTAAGATAGCATGTTGAACCAACCGGTAAATGAGGTAACCATGAGCAAAAATTTCTTGAAAAAGCTGTATTTTTTTTCGTCCTATTTAGGAAATGTTTAAAATTTGACATTATCTGCGAAATTCAAAGGCGGAGAAAACTGTATTTTTTTTTTAATTTTCTCACAAAAAGGTATAAAAGCTGAGAAAAAGACTTTTTTGCTTTTTGGCCACGGAAAGTTGTATTTTTTTTCATGCTACATGGCAAACTATTTTCCGTGCAACTATAGTTTTTCGTAATAATTGTTAACAAAATTGTTATGCCTGATGTTAACGATTTCATTTTTTAACTCCCAGGAGTACGATTTGAAAATTTATTTTTGACATCCATTTCGTCAAATCAGTTTTTTTAAAGACCAAACGATTCGTAAGTTAAATGTTTTGGTAACGGTATATAAACTATGACCAAATATTTAATCTTCGAGCGCTGAGCAGAAAGATTTTTTTATTTCGAACTAAAAACAAATTTAATATTTTTTCCGAAAACTTTTGGTAATTTTTTACGAGTTTTAAGTTTTATGACTACAAAAGCCACGTGAGTTTCAAAAATCATAAAATCAGACCTCTAGCTATTTTAGTTCAAAAAATACAATTTGCCTATAGAACCTACATACATGTATATACTCAAAAAGCTTGTTCCAAATTTTATGGAAAATTCCAGAATGTTAAATTTTCAAATTTTTTTTCTTATTATTAATTAAACAATCTACGTGGAGTTCAAAAATCTAAAATCTAGTCAAATAATTTCAGTACAAAAGATATGGGCTGCCTATAGAACCCCTTAACTCGTAGACTCGATTTCCGGCAAGTAGTGCACCATTCACATTTAATCCGCATTTTACCGACGCTTAAACATTAATGACAAGATCAGTTATGGAAGGTACGATTAACTTGAAGACAAAATGACGTTTGTGAGTTTTTTTCGAAAATTTTACTGTATTACAGCAGGATCCGGCGCGTAGTAAAGAGCGTATAGGTGAAACTTACGCAGAAACTAGTAGCCTCCGCAATCGCCCACGCATCTGAAAATTAAAACTGTTTTCTTCCTGACGGTCCGGTATAGGGTGAAAGGCAAAAGATAGGGTTTTTTCTCAAAACGTTCCTAAGCAAAAAGATAGGCGTTTTCGAAAAGCACAAATATAGGCATATTTAAGATTTTTATAAATGGAACAAAACTATTCAATTACATTGTTCGGTTTCAGCGTTTTATTCTTTCATCCAGCTACAGTTGATTTTTTTCAAAAATATGCACACAATTTTTGTTCAAATAATTCGCAGCAATCTTTCATAAATTGGATTCAAATTTTGTACGAAGTTCGTACTAACGACTCGAGCTTACTTTTTTGTTTTTTTAGTAAGTCCTTCAAAAATACGGTGGAACGCCGAAAATTTTCAGACATAAAATTGACAATTTTATCTGCTCCATAATTAGTCCTAAAAATTTCCCTGAATTTAATAGTGTATTGATATTTTTTTCGTTTTTATGATTCGTAGAGTCGATCTGTGATACTTCGATCAGTCTTTCTTCATAAAATAATAAAAACTAACGCCCAGTAGCTTTGGGATTTTTCTGGGCATTCTAGCACTTTTTATTTCTCTATAAGCGAGTAAGGAGATCTTTTTTAGAGTGGTACAGTACCACTGGTACTCTTTTTTTTCTTAGAATTAATTTTTAATCAAAATTTTATTTAATATATTTGTTCGAAAAAATTAAATAAATGCATTCTGGAAGCTAAATTCAAACTACTACGTGAGTCAATTATCCGAAAAGTAGTTTCTGAGGTTTTAAAAACCGTCACTTTCGCATTTGGAATTAAAAATGGAGCAAACAATCAGCCTTCATTCTCAATCTGACTACCCTTTAACTACAAATGTAATAATTATAAATTCTAGATCTTGTTTTTATTAACCAATCAGAGCGTATCTTCCCAGCCGTCCGGCGTATAGGTAAAATCTGGCGAATAGGTGAAATCCGGCTTATAGGTGAAGGTTTTGAGCGACAAAACTTTCACCTATACGCCGGACCCTGCTGTACAGTATTAATTTTTTGCAAAATTTTTTTTGATTCATCAAATAAAACCTTTCATCGTTATCAAAAAAAATCTAAGACTTTTTTTCCATAACACTAAAGCCCAAAAATGATCACGTGACCGTATATTCAAGAAATAATGCCGGTCAAAATATTACTGTTTTTTTCAAAAAATGCTTAAATCACTTTTTGAAATAAGTGCAGATGTTCTTTAGGTGTTTTTAAGAATTTTTTTACATCACATCAAAGTCCATAAACGATCACGTGACCTTCAAATTAAGAAATAAGGTATTGATTCAAGTACACAAATAGTACTCAAATTACGCCGAAAAAATTTGTGGGCTAATAAACACCTAATTTAAGAGTTTTGAACATAATGATATTTTTCAAGAAATAAGGATTTATTTATGACATATTTCAAACCTTATTTTTGTATTATTTCGTCACGTGATATTATTCCGACTTTAGTGTAATGAGAAAAATGTCTTAAAAACGTTTGAAGTTGACCCTGGAATTTACGTATTCAAATCACGTGGAAGACCCCTTCAAAGAATCGTTACGAATTTCCAAGACTTTTATTGCATTATACCGTAGGATGGCCTCCGGTTCAAATAGAGCATTTCTAGAAGTCATAACTTCCGAAATGCTGATAACATTAGAATGCGTAGGCGAGAGAGAAGGTGAGAAGCTCTCACTGAGAGCAATTCTTTCAAATCTTTCTAAATAAGTATTACACAAAAATTTAAGAGTCATTTCACCAGAGAATGTTGTAAAAAACATATAATTAATTTTAGACAGAGCCATAGAAAATCATTTGAAGTTTTATATGAGGTAGTTTCAAATATAAATTAAGGTTTAATTTCATCTTATTATTGCACTTTTGTGTGTAACTGGAGGTAATTTTCGCAACTTTTTGTTTTTTTATCCTCATTAAATGCCTTTTAATTCGTTTAAATTTTGTTTTTGTTTTTTAATTGTATAGCAAATTGGCTGAATATTATGTTAAGGGTATCCCTGCTCCTACATTTTCTGCAGTTATTATGTCATAAAAATGCACCAAATCAATTGTTTATGTTTTGAACGAATAAAACAACCCAAATGACAACAAAAATTTTTTCGAAAATTTTGCTTTTTTTCGATTTTTTTTAAGGATTTTTCTCAAAATTATGTTCAAAAATAACGTTTGTGTCAATTTGACCACTAAAACTTCAAAATATCGGGTTGACGTAAGCCAACTTTCTCTTCAGTGTTTTCACAGCTTTCTTTTGAGCCTACTTTCGAAAGAATCTAAACAATTTTTTTCGGAAATTTTTTCACGTGACCTTAAAAAATTTATATTTTGAGGTTGGGGTCGAAATTCAAAAAAAACGGCTTCATAAAAGTTTTAATTTGTTCTGAGCTACTTTTTGCGAAAATTTGAGTGAATTTTGAAATCTAACCTCAGAGGAGATAGAATTTCCGATGGAAAATCTTAAAAAAACGATGGTCTATTGCATATTTTAGAAAAAATAAAGCACTTATCGACAAAAACGCTCCCACAGAGGTTTTGTATACTAATTATACAGGTTATGTTAAAATTTAGGTTTATTTCAAAATAGAACATCA
>SCLH01000908.1:93256-106890 GCA_004367855.1 Oikopleura vanhoeffeni
GATGAGGGCGTAAGAGTTATCAAAAGTTTGTGATTAGATCTGGATATTGCGATATTGAAGTTTGAATAAACGGAGAAATTTGAATATTATTTTTTTTTATTTTCACGAGTAAGGAGTGGTCGTCGTAAAATCGTGTTTCTGATTTTAATGACACTGAAAATAGTCTCACCCATTAGAATCATTATTTTGTTCAAAACTTCCCTGTTAAGTGTGTAACTCTTCTTTGACTGGATATGTTTCAAAAAACACATAATAACCCAAATGCCAATAAAATTTTATATATTTTTATCGGTTTGTGGTTTTTTTCTGTAAGTAGTGTTCTTCTCACCAGGAAAGGGCACCGAGCTAAAATATCTGCTCGGACAAAACCGATCCGATCAGCAAATTTCAAATCGGGCTTCCGATCCGATCATATTTTTTTCGAGCTCGGGTCCGATCCGATCAGCAAAAATTTTGAGGCCCGAAATTTCCGATCCGATCAGCAAACTATGCTCGGATGCCCTTCCCTGCTTTTTACTAGTGACGCGTCTGGGTTGGAAATTTCGATATGCCATTATAAAATTTTAAATCGGTAAATTTTGATCTTGATTTCAGTGATATTTTCAAACTCAGGAAGGAACCTTTTTTTCAATCGAAAAGAAAATAACAGGAGAAAAATTTTTTAAATATTGTAAGCTTACAAAATTAAATCGTAAGCAACCAATAAAATGTATTAATATTTTTGAACTAGAATTTATACTAAATTTTGCCAAAGTCTTTAATTTTCTTTGCAATTTTTGACATTAACTAAATGAGATTAAAATTGAATTTTTGTTCAATCGAAACTGTTAATCCTAACATCAGTAGAAATCTGATAAATCTCTAAAATTTAAGAAATTTTTTTTAATAAACTGATATTATACTTCGTTTTAACAACAAGATTTGAATTTTACAGTACATGTTTAGCTTTTATCGAATTTCCAAGATTTTTATAAAAATAAAAAGTTTAGAAAAAAATTCAAGAAGCCACAATGAATCATCAAACCAATTNACCCCTTTCAAGATCGTCGAATTCACGATTTTATTGCATATATACCGCTAGGATGGCCTCCGGTTTCTTAAATGAGCCTTTCTGAATTCATAACTTCAAGAATGTCGATAGTGATGGTAGGCGGACAAGGTGAAGAGGCTCTCAACTGAGAGCATTCTTCAAAATCGTTCTCTAATAGTATAACACAAAATTTAAGAGTCATTTACCAGAATGTTGTTTTTTTTAAAAACGTATCTTAGAGTTTAGACGGAGCCAAGAAAATCCATTTGAAGTTTATTGAAGGTTGTTTCAATATAAATTAGGTTTTAATTCATTCTTATTATTGCTACTTTTGTTGTGAACTGGAGGTAATTTTCGCAACTTTTTATTTTCTTATCTAATTAATCTTTTAATTCGTTTAATGTTGTTTGTTTTTTAATTGTATAGCAAAATTGGCTGCTATTATTTAAGGGTATCCTGCTCCCTAATTTTCTGCAGGATTATTATGTACTTAAAATGCAACCAAATTAATTGTTTATGTTTTGACGACTAAACACCAATACAAAATTTTTTTCGAAATTTGGCTTTTTTTCTGTCTTTTTTTTAGGCATTTTCCTCACTTATGTTCAAATAACGTTTTGGCATTTGACCACTAACTTCAAATTCGGGTTGTCGTAGGCGTACTTTCTCTTCAATGTTTTCACAGCTTTCTTTTGAGACTATTCGAAGATCTAACAATTTTTTTTTCAGGAATTTTTCACGTGACTTTAAAATTCAATATTTTGAGGTTGAGGTCGAATTCAAAAAACGGCTCATAAAGTTTTATTGTTGTTTGAGCTTGCTTTTTGCGAAATTTGAGTGATTTGAATCTACCTCAGAGGAGATAGATGTTCCGGATGGAATCTTAAAACACGTTGTTATTCGGCCGTATTTTGAAAAAAAAAGATTATCGACACGCTTCCGAGTTTGCTATGACTTTTAGGTTTGTTAATTCGTTTATTCAAATAGACATGGGATGGCTTCCGTTTTTGCTCTAGGTCTCTGTTTGTAATAGTGTTGGGGTGTTTCATGCAAAAAGTTTTGACGTTTTCGGCAGCTGGAAAGCTGTTTAAATGGCTGAATCTGAGATCCTATACTTTCGAGCCTGTCTGGCTATTATCTATCGGTTGTCATTAGGAGCAGGGTTGCTTTGATGTTTGTTGCTAATGACTTTGCTTTATATGGCTCGATTAGTAGCGTGTCACTAGTTGCGGAAATCGACTTGGGTTACAGTTCCATGTTAGTTACGAGCTAAAAACAATTTCAGATCGCGCCCATCAAAATATAATATGCCCCCAGCTGTGAAAACTATTGGTTCATTGTAAGCATAATTCGTACCCTTTGTTCTCATTGTCATTGTCTTTTCGGCTTTATTTGTGTTTAAATTCGTTGGGTCAAATTTTTTTGGAAATAATTTTTGCAAAAATTTTTTTTTGTCATTATTTGAGCTTTCATAAATCTGTGAAAATCTTCTTTTGTTAGAGGACTGCAGAAATACTCGTGATATCAACAAATTCTGAATACTGTTCGTAATAGTTCTGGAATTTGATTTTATGGACCGTCTGTTTTCACACAATTTTTTCTAGAATTTTGGGAATCCTAAAAATAGGAATTCTTCGACGCGTATGGTATGAATTGTTCGTAACAATATTCTGGACCTAAATTTTTCAAAACTCTATGATGCATTTGTTGTAGGTCTGTGCACGATGTTATTTGCTGGCGCTGTTTTGGACGATTTTTTTTTGCCTTTAGATAGTAAAGGGTGAGGTGGTTAAATGTATTCTTGAATTTTGGCCGAAGTTATTTTATCGGCTTTGGATCACAGTTGTTCACCGAGCATTTAATATTTTACGTTTTAAAACATAACATTTTGAAATTTCTTTTTGTTTTAAAGGCCATGCCGGCCCGTTGTCATTGCTGTAGATCAGACGCAGCGCCTAAGTATGTTAAAATATGGGGGACCGCGTTAATGTTTTTATTTAAGGGCTTTGACGACGTGTTATTGATTCATATTTCCTTGAATTGCCGTACTTAAGTTGTATTGAATTGTCATCATTGAGTGTTACTATAATTACTCCGAGTACATGTTTTGGGGTGTATAATGATAATTTCTAGAGTATTTGGACAAAATTTTGAACAGTTATCAAGGTCTTTCTTAGTTTAGAATAATATGGCTAATCTGGGATAATTTGTAAGAACTGACTAAAGTATTTGCGGAATTTTATTTACTCTCATTTACTCTATGTTTAATTCTATACTTTGCGATCGTGAGTTTCCTGTTTGAGAGTTTCTTAACAAGAACCTGGTTTTTACGTTGACGTCTTCATACCAATCCGGAACTGCTTTGAATTTAGTATGAGTTAGTGCAGTGTTGTTTTTATCTAGTGATTTGGATTGTTAGCGCAAAATTGTTGATTACCAAAAGTATCACAGTTTTTTAGGGTTTGATTGGTCTGTTTTACCGTTGATCATGTTTCACTAAATTTTAGGTTGTCACTGATTAGTTATGGAACTTTTAAATGTCTTCTGAAATTGTTTTTTATTGCAATCAAGGGACAAATTATACATTTTCAATAATTGTGTCCACTTGTTTACGTTGAATTTGTTTTTGTATTACTTTTTTTATTCAGGTCCTGTCTGGATACTTCATCAAAAAAAAGTTGGAAGAATGATGAGAAAAGCACTTCATTTTTCAACGAGAAAGGTGCGAAGCATTTGAATTGAGATCCCAGAACTTTCCAACATACTGTCATTACTGTGGCTTCTCTAGTACACTAAGGGCAATTGGTGCCAGCTTTCTAACAAATCCTGCATTTTTTCTCAACGTAATACCTCTAGCGAATGTTTTGTGATTTAAACTGATTCGACCTGAAACCCCATTAAAAAAGTCTAGAAAAACTTTTATCATATTTTTAACCAATTGAATGATTTTTTATCGGTTATCTAAAACAAAATTGACCCGTTTCACCACAGGCTGGTGAGTTTAAGGTGGCTTATTGCGTCGGAAAGTACTCCTGATCATAATGATGATTGCTCGGGTTCAATAATCTGTGGATTTGCGGCCGTTATTTTATTCAAGTTTTATTACTGAGAGAACTTGCGTTATTCATGTATTTATGATTATTCTTCGTCGCTATTAATCTGGGTACTCCTTTTTTTTGTTCGGTCTTATATGGTGTCATCTTTGGGTGCTGTTATGTTGATGATTGGGAGTGATATGGTGTCTGGACTCTTGAAAGATTACCCTTTGAGGCGGATAAGGCTTCAGTCATTATAAATCTATTCACAAGTCCGGTATGTTTATCCGACCACCATGATTCGGGGTTGTCGTGCAACGCAAATAGCCAGAAGCCACATATCGATAATTCTATAATTAAGGAAATTATAATATTATATTATTATTTTGCTGATTAAAATCGTTTCGGTTATTGACACAACGATAATTTATGGACACAGTTTTGATTAAGTTATTCAAAAAAAATTCAGGGCAATTTGCATGACGACAAAGATCTCAGCAATTTGCCAAATTAAATTATATCTTATAGATTTCTCTATATTTAAAAATTTGAAATTTCTATTCTAGGCTTTTCTCCGACGATGCGCGAACAGAATTTCATACAAGAAATGCGAACATTCTTTCTATGGTTCTGATCATCTTGCCGGAAACGTTTTTTGATTAGAAGATCGGAATATAATGTTGTGAACGTGATTTTGTTAAAATCGTAGATATAATTGGTGTTTCCTTATTTTTTTTTTAATCATTTGAATGTTACTTGGACAACTGAATTAGAAAAATAGCCTATGGACTCTGACACATAGTTTGTTTTTTCTAAAATTAATAGAGTATCCTGTCTTACAATACGTTGGGTCGCCGAGACTTATGAAATAATTAGATTTAAATAATCTTCGTCAGAACGATTTTTCGAACTCCTTAATTTGAAATAAAAATTATATTCTTTCTCGTTTATTCAACTTCATATGCTATCCAGATCTTTCACAGACTTTTGTAACTCTTTCGCCTCTCCCCTTGCTCGACCAGCGCCAATGTTAGTTATAAAAGGGACGCTTTTTTAAGGGAGGAGTATCAATATGTTAGAGTGGTTCTTTCTCTTCAACTTATCAAATGATTTTTAATTTCTGCTCTATTGGGCTGCTCAGCTTTAGATGTGGACTTGTAATGATTAACTACCGCTGATTGCAATACAAACGGATCTCTATTCACGTCACATGCTTGGTACGAGAAGTTTGCGACATACAAAAGAAAGGCGCCGCTAATAATTGATCTGTATGATATTTTTTCCTTTATTCTTAATAAATTCAATATTAATTGGATTTTGAGAATATCTTAAAAAGCGTTTGAATTTATTACAACAGTTTATTCTCAAATAGTAATTTAAAAGAAACTTGTATGAGTTATTTTTGTGCTTTTGTAAAAAAAACCTATATCGACATGAATTAAAAACGCGTTCAATTTACGGTACGTTTTATCGATTAAGTTCTCAATAAAAACGTCTTTATGTAATTATACTTTTGTGATCGAAACACTTTAGCAGAAGTGTTTCAGTTATAAAAAGATCTGGATAACCTCTGCACAAGTTTCGTATTTTCCCTGCAATTTTGCACTGTACGCATAGAGCTAAAGTGCGTATAATATATGAGGAATTACATTTTTAGGCCGGAGTACATTTCTCAAAATTACGTAATTACGTATATTTATGTAATATGAAGATATGGTTAGACAAATGGAATGATCTGTCTGTCACACCAATCAATCAAATACTTGTAGGTGAACTGGGATGTAACACATCACGCTGTGCTACCATTGCCGCCATACTTTGTCAGAGTGCTTGAAGTGGATCGGTGCTCAGTGGCTTCCAGTGTCAGGAAATCTCATGCCACCTTGTGTCCAGTGTTGTGATAGAGCCGATTGATTGTGGTTTTGAATTCGAAATATCGGTCAGCAAATCAGTGGATCCAGTGGAGAGCTGACCTGTTTACCGGTTTACTGGTCATCTCAAGCGGAATGTTTAGAGAAGGGTGCTTGATGTTTCAGCCGATCAATGGTCGATTCAGATTCACAGTATAACGTGGTAACAGATTTCGTAGAAACGAAAATGATCAGACACGAACGATGCAAAGCGAGGGCATGATTATTCAGCGAGGTCCATCAGCAGAGGACTGAAATAATATTCAATTATTAAATCTGACTATTTTAGAAACTCGCTTATATTGCACTTATAAAGTGTTTTTTTCTTTGTCAAAACACTGGAATAACGAATTAATTTCATCAACATTTTTACTGGAATTCGCCAGTCTTGAATTAATATTTATTTTGAAATTTTAAAATGCGTTTCCATCTACAAATTACGGACTTGCTACGTGTATAACACGACAATGACTAAAAAAGAAAAATTTTTTAGTACCAATGTGTTTTAGCTTTGGGTGTTCCCGAGTAGATCCTGCTTAACTCAGAGCGCGACTTGGTTCGTTACGTTTAAGGGGCGTTTCATTCCCGTGGGACACCCCAAGCTTAAACAATCTGTCTTGTAGAGCAGATTAGGCACTGCTATATTGCATGGCCTATACGTTCCTCACTACGAGTTTACTTTAGAAATTTTTTTGCTCTGTTTGTCCAATTTTTTACGGTATAAAATTATTAATTTTTCTTTTATTATATCTTCTGACTGTTTATGCTATTTTTTTCTATCGGTTTATTTATTCACATGTGCATTTGCCAGTAGACTACATATCGGTCTTCTCGTATACAAAGTTTATAAACCCATGATCTTAACATGAACCGCTCGCGATTCGCTTTACGCGGACATATCTGACTGTGATTACCTTTGATTGAGCCGTTGAATCGAATCTGTTACCGATTGTCCACTACACATCTGAGATGATTTGGAATCATCGAAGCTTTTTAAAACTGTAGTTTTAATTTACAACTGCGATCAGGTAGGTGGTCGTAAAAAGAGATCATGTAGTGGTTCATTCTATGCCAGTATTATTTATTGTTTTGACATTTTAGTTTCTAGCAAAGAGTTTCAACAATTTGTATCGTGAAGTCGCGGTAACATATTTGATTTAGGGCGTCAATTGTCTATTCCCATTCGTTGTCCCGTAATTACCGTGATTGCGGAGTGGTGTTTATGGTTAAATTGCGTTTTTTAACTTTTGTAATCTGAGCATATGTAGCTTCTATGCATCACATGTGAGAATTCAATTGAGAAAAAGCTTACATAACTCGAATATATAAGAGATTTTATTATTATATCGTTAGATAGTAGCCACGGCAAAACATTTATCTACTTTAGTGGGAAGTATGGCATTTGCTTTACGTGCTATTTGCTGTCTTCGGTTGATGTTCTTGCTTCTTTTTTTAGTCATTTGTTTCGTTTTATAAGGGTATTCAAAGTCAGTATTTTTTAGGATTATCTTTTTTAAAGTGTGCAATTAGTTATTTATTTTTCAAGAGCTGCGGCTTCGCGAGGTACATGTTATGGAAGAGTGTTTTAGTTTTGTTTTATTCCCCTTTGTTTTTGGACACGAAAATTCAGTTAATGCGATGCATTTATAAGCTGTAGTTTTCTTAAAATAGGTTCAGATTGGTTGTAATTATGTTTTTTTTTCCATCCTCTTGAGTTGATTGGCTCCTGTTCATCGTCTCGTGTCTTTCGTATCTTTTTGTGTCTGATCATTTTCGTTTCTGACGACATCGTTTTAGTCCCTTGTTTTCTGATCATTTGGATCATCCTCTGATCGGCTGGAAACTCATCACTTACTCTCATTCTTGTCTTGATGACTGGACCGTCTGAACCGGTAAAACATCGTGTCGTCTCATGGGTCCACTGATTTCTGATGTCTTTTTGGCTCTCCAGACCAATCATCGGTCTGTTCACACACTGGGACACAAGTAGGCTGGGGTTCGTTGTTTTCTTGATTCCTCGCTAGCACTGTATCCCGGTCTCCACTTTTTCAGCCTCTTGCAACGTTTCATGCGGCATTCCGTTTAGCACCGGCTTGTGTTCGTTTAATCCCATTTCACCTACAATTTATTTTATTGCATTTTTTGGAGGTGTGAAGACACTTTTTCTTTTTTTTCTCCATATTTTCATTGAGTTTCTACTATATGTAATTTGTTCATTTTGGATACATTGGATTTCGGCGAAAGCATTTATTTCCAATATTACGCCACTCTTTTTGGCTTTCGGTTTACGTGCAAAAATTTCGAGGTGAAAATACGATTTGTGTCTTAGTGTTTATCCTAGATCTTTTTTTATAGGACTTTTCTTTAAAGTTTTCGATCAAAAGTATTTTGCTTATAGGACGTTTTTATTGAGAAAGACTTTAATCGATAAGCAACGTTCGTGATAGAAGCGCTGTTTGAATTCATTTCTGATTAGTTAGTTTTTTTTTACTTGCCAATCTAATTCTACAGGTTTGGGTCTTTTCTTAATATTTGGGGCTGAGTTTACTGTTTTTAAAATTCCTTTAGTTATTTTCAATTTTCCTATTTATGATTCGATTTTTTTCTTGGATTAATCGCTGAAATTATATACTCGTTCATGTTCCGTGCACTATTTCTGTGTTCTGTTTCGCAATTTCTTCTTATACAGCATGTGCTGAGATATCGTTTTGTTTTGCAATCGCGTAGTTTATGCATTACAGTCCGCTTCTAAAGCTTGAGGCAGCCAATAATTGCAAAGGAATGCAAAGTTTCATTTTTGATAGTTTGAATAGAAAGAACTAAACGTTTATACTCTATTAAATAAGCGTCTTTTTATACTACGGGGTTTGGCGCTGCTTAGCTCGGCAGGGTATGAGCGTAGGTTTTAACGTTTGTTGTTGCATCTGGATAGTGCGATATGAAGTTTGAATAACGGGAATTTAATATCTCATTTTTTTTTTTTTCACGGTTAAGAGTGGTCGTCGTAATGTGTTTCGTGCTTTTTCATGAAATGGTTCTACCGCTTAGAATCTTTATTTTGTTCAAAACTTCGCCTGTTAGTGTGTAATCTTTTTGACTGTGTGTTGTTTCAAATATACCATGCCAATAATTTATTATTTTTACGGTTTTGTTGGTTTTTTTTCGTTTGTGTTTCTTCTCACAGGAACGGGCACCGAGCTTAAAATTTCTGCTCGGACACCGATCGATCAGCATTTCAAAGTCGGGCTTCCGATCCGATCATTATTTTTTTCGGCTCGGGTCGATGATCAGCAAAATTTTTGCAGCCCGAAAATTCCGATCTGACTCGCCAAACTTGTCGGATGCCTTCCCTGCTTTGTTCTAGTTGCGCGTCCTGGGTTGGAATTTCGATTTTTGCCATTATAAATTTTCTTATCGGTATTTGATCTCCTGATTTTCGTGTTTTTCACTCAGAAGGACCTTTTTTTCATCGAAGAATCACGGCGAGAAAATTGATTTTTACATATTGTAAGCTTACAAAATTAATCGTTAAAGCCCATGCAAATGTCATTAATATTTTTGACGTAGAATTTATACTAAATTTTGCCAGTCTAAACTTCTTTGAGGATTTTTGCATGTATACTATGGAAATTAAATGGACTTTTTGGTCAATGAGTGTTATCTACATAGTTGAAATCTTAAATCTCTAACCATTTAAAGATTTTTTTTTTCATACACTGATATGCATATACCATTTGTTTATAACAACAAGATTTGATTTTACCGTACAGTTTAGCTTTTATCGAAATTTCCAAGATTTTTATAACATAAAAGGTTTTAGAAAAAATTCGAGGCCACCTAGATTCACCATTTGCCTGATTTCTGCAACTCAGCGAAAGTGATACGCGCGGATTAATTTTTTTGAGTTCAAATGATTCTTGATTATTTATTTATATATGTTTCTTTTAGTAAATCGACTTTTCTTTTTTTAGTCCGAATATGAAACCTTAATCTTTCAGGGTCTTCGTTGCGATGCTGATTGAGCGATCGAAAATGAGATGCGCTCTTTAAACTTTAAACAGACTTATAGGGTATTTATTGGGCAGTTTGACCTAATTCACGGTGTATTTCTGAAACTAAGAGCTTTGAGAAACACCGAAAATCGTTGTACTGCTATCCTTATTTTTACGAAATCTCGTCCACATGTTATTCATCTCACATTTTCGGGAGCCTTATTTTCAACCTTATTGTTACACTGATCTCTCGAAACAGGTTTTTTCTGCTTAAAAAGTTGTTAAGAACATTTTTGTTAGTACAAAAACCTTGTATTCATGGTAAGTAATATTTCTAAATATTATTTCACTGTAACTGTATACATTAATTCTAGCTGACGAAGGCGTTTCGCCGAAAGCTCCAATAAATTATAAATACTAAGTGTATTTATTTTATAATAATGAAATCGTAAATAATATCAATAATCTACACCAATAGTTACAGTATGTTTACATGAAGACCCTTTCAAAACTGCGAAATTTATCTCCTCCCAGACGGTATATCAAATTAAGCTCAAATTTTCACAGATCACGGAACGGTAGTATGTCAGTCTTTAAAGGCAGGATTTTTTTGATTCGGCGACTTAAAAATTCTAGACCGCTAAATAACCGACGATTTTTTACAATTTCAGACTTCAAAATCTTTCTTCTCTGAGGATATATTTGAAAAATGGCACAAATTTTAATCAAATATTCCTCCGAACATATGTAAGAGATGATGGCGAGCTTTTTTGCAATTTACAGGTAAAAATTTTACCGTAAAACTCGAAATAAGATTCTTTGATCATTTTCGAAAAAATTTCCGAAAGAAAAAGTGCTTCGATTTTTTCCAACGTAGGCTCAAAAGAAAGTCAGTGAAACTCTGATGAAAAAGTTGGCTTACGTCAAGACGATATTTTGAAGTTGGATTAGTCAAATTTAAGCAAAAGTTATTTTTTAACTTCAATTTTTAAAAAATACTTAGCGAAAATCGAAAAAAGCGAAAATTTCGATTTTTTTATGATCGGGTTCCTAGTACACTTAATTTTCACCCCGTATCAATTTGGAGCATTTTAAATGCTTTTATTTAAGGCCTTTATTTAATCAGACAGATATACCCTCTTAAAACTTTTCGAATATAACGCCCAAACTTGTAATAAAATCTTCTAAAATTTGAAGAATGCCTTAGTTTTTATAAGGAGACACAACCTCAGACAGCCTTTTTATGTTTTTCAACGTCAATCTGAGCTGTACCGTGTATTTTTTTCAAAATAATTTTCATCTTCGAACTTAAAAATATCAATTCTAAATAGGATGCATCATGCATGCCGAGTAAAAGCAATTTGCAAGATATTCAAAAAATAAAGGTCGATAACTTAACTTTCACGCAAATATTATGAAAAAATTAGAAGATGTCCGGATAAGCTGTGACGCAGGGAATTAAAAGGCTCTTTTAGGTAATCTTTTAAACTTGACTGTTTATACTTTCTTTAAAATGCCAAAAAAAATGTAAATTGGCGATTTTATAAAATTTTGACAATATTCTCAGTAAAATATCGATTCTCAAAAAATTTGTCGTGACAACCGTTGGCTTTAAAGTAAAGGGCAGTTATTTTTTTCAATTTGATTAAAAAAAATAGTTAACATGTCTTGATATCACAGTTAGCCACTAATTTAAAGGGGTTGTGGGTGTAGAATGTTGGAATTACTGGGGAAATAGCCATCTTCTCCAGCTTGACTGGAATGGTCGATAACGGGTAGATAAGAATAAATGAGAAATAAAATACTGGAGACCTTCTCTATCAACTGCAAGTAAATTTTTGATTCTGGTAAAAGGTGGCTCACCGGTGCCGTACTGAAAAACCGGTAAAAATATGTTCTCAATTCACTTAATTAGTTAATTCTACGTCAATTTTTGCTTTAAATTGAATCAAACAAAGATGTTGCGGATAAGTACGACGGCTTTAAAAAGATAATGCGCCGTCTGGTTTAAAAAAAATCTAATTTGGTTTTTAGGCGGTAAAAATGAAATTCAGAAAATCTGATTATGCTCGGTCAATTTTGTTTTACATTGAATAAAACAGACTAATTATAAAACATATGATAATTTCCATATATATGTTGCCAAAATAAACCAATTTGATCGGTTTAAAATATTGTTTTTTCTGAATTCTTCTCTTTCAGTTCAATTCAAGAATTAAACAACAATTTTTTTCAACGCTTGTTTCATTTACACCCACAACTCCCTTAAGCACAAAATTGAATTAATTTGAAATGTTTATCATTTTTTTGGCCCATTCATTGTAATATATTTTGTTTTAATAAATATGATATTTATTGATTTTGTGATGGGAATACACATGATCAGGAGAGATCGCTTTTGTGATAACGATTCAAATATCAGGTTAGTTAGAGGAGCGAGATATCTAGACAATGCAACGCGTTATCAGTCGCAGTCTCTTTCCCGCATTTTTTCATTCAATCTTATCTTCTACTCAGACAAACTAATCAACTATTGAAAAATAATTATACATCTATACTAAAACAAAAAAAGACGCCTTAATTCAATCGAAAAAGACCAAAACGTTCTATTTTATATGCAATAATTGAGACTCGCGAAGCCAGTCTCAATTATTGCGTTTGAATATATGAGTTTCGCTTACTAGACTCTATTTATCAGTGCTGGGTGTTCGGTCTTATTTGATCGTTTCGTAGTAGAATCTTTAGGATGCTTATCTTTATCGAACAATTTGGCAAGATTCACATAAAACATGAGTCAAAAATGTTTTTGATTATATTATCAATTTGATTCATCTATTCTGGGATTATCAGGGGTAAACTTATTTTTTGACAAGAAATTACTTGAAAGTAGGCTGAAAGGAAATATAAACTAATTTTCTGCAATAAAAATGAGAAATGAACTTCCGGAATCCATAACTTACACTAGAATTATATTTCAAAAATGCACTGAAAATGAAATTGAAACTTTATTTGAAATGTAAGTTGGCANCAAAACATTTTCTAGTACTCTGTAAGAAGCAAGATAGGCAATGTATAATGCAATAGCCTATACGTTCCTCACTAAGTAGTAGAAAATTTTTTGCTCTGTTGTCTATTTTTAACGGATATAATAATTATAATTATTCTTTTATTATATTTCGATGTTTATGTATTTTTTTCTCATGTTTATTTCTTCACATGTGATTGCATAGAAGCTACATATGTTTCTCAGATATTACAAAGTTTAAAAACCCAATTATTTTAACATGAAAACCAGCATCGCAATTCACAATTTACGCGGACATATCTGACTGTGATACATTTATTGACGCCCTTGAATCAGAATATGTTACCGATCTACACGATACAAATTGTTGAAACTTTTTGCTAGAACACTTGAAATGTTCAAAATCATATTAAAATAACTGGCATAAATGAACCACATATCATATTTTTTTTTGTATCTACCACTTACCTGATCGCATGTTTTAAATTAAAACTACATTTTAATAAGCTGTCGATTTATTTCAAATCATCTTCAGATGTGTATGGACAATCGGTAACATATTCTGATTCAAGGGCGTCAATAAATGTATCACAGTCAGATATGTCCGCGTAAATTGTGAATTGCGATGCTGGTTTTCATGTT
>SCLH01000908.1:113333-126860 GCA_004367855.1 Oikopleura vanhoeffeni
GATGAGGGCGTAAGAGTTATCAAAAGTTTGTGATTAGATCTGGATATTGCGATATTGAAGTTTGAATAAACGGAGAAATTTGAATATTATTTTTTTTTATTTTCACGAGTAAGGAGTGGTCGTCGTAAAATCGTGTTTCTGATTTTAATGACACTGAAAATAGTCTCACCCATTAGAATCATTATTTTGTTCAAAACTTCCCTGTTAAGTGTGTAACTCTTCTTTGACTGGATATGTTTCAAAAAACACATAATAACCCAAATGCCAATAAAATTTTATATATTTTTATCGGTTTGTGGTTTTTTTCTGTAAGTAGTGTTCTTCTCACCAGGAAAGGGCACCGAGCTAAAATATCTGCTCGGACAAAACCGATCCGATCAGCAAATTTCAAATCGGGCTTCCGATCCGATCATATTTTTTTCGAGCTCGGGTCCGATCCGATCAGCAAAAATTTTGAGGCCCGAAATTTCCGATCCGATCAGCAAACTATGCTCGGATGCCCTTCCCTGCTTTTTACTAGTGACGCGTCTGGGTTGGAAATTTCGATATGCCATTATAAAATTTTAAATCGGTAAATTTTGATCTTGATTTCAGTGATATTTTCAAACTCAGGAAGGAACCTTTTTTTCAATCGAAAAGAAAATAACAGGAGAAAAATTTTTTAAATATTGTAAGCTTACAAAATTAAATCGTAAGCAACCAATAAAATGTATTAATATTTTTGAACTAGAATTTATACTAAATTTTGCCAAAGTCTTTAATTTTCTTTGCAATTTTTGACATTAACTAAATGAGATTAAAATTGAATTTTTGTTCAATCGAAACTGTTAATCTTAGACATCAGTAGAATACTGATAAATCTCTAAATTTAAGAATTTTTTTTAATAAACTGATATTTACTTCGTTTAACCAACAAATTTGAATTAACATACAGTGTTTAGCTTTTATCGATTCCAAGATTTTTATATAAAATAAAAAGTTTAGAAAAAAATTCAAGAAGCCCACAATGAATCATCAACCATTAGCCTATTATCCTGAAATTCCGCGAAAAAGTGCATAACGCGCGAATTAATTTTTGTTTGAGGTTCAATGAATTATTGATAATTTCATTTCATAATTGTTAGTTTAAGATATAGACTTTTCTTTTTAGTCAAAATATGAAATAACCTTAAATCTTAGGGTACTCCGAATATGCGATGCTGAATTGATCGACAAAATAGATTTCTTAAATCTTAAAAGAAATTAAGGGTATATCTGGCAGATTTGAAATATTCACGGTGATATATTTCTGAAAAACTAAGAGCTTATGAGAAAAACGAAAATACTGATTTGTAAGAATCTATCCATAATTTACGAATGTACAATCACATATGGTTATTGACATCTCACACAATTTTCAGAGCCAAATATTTCAACCTTATTGTTACACTGATCTCTCGAAACAGGTTTTTTCTGCTTAAAAAGTTGTTAAGAACATTTTTGTTAGTACAAAAACCTTGTATTCATGGTAAGTAATATTTCTAAATATTATTTCACTGTAACTGTATACATTAATTCTAGCTGACGAAGGCGTTTCGCCGAAAGCTCCAATAAATTATAAATACTAAGTGTATTTATTTTATAATAATGAAATCGTAAATAATATCAATAATCTACACCAATAGTTACAGTATGTTTACATGAAGACCCTTTCAAAACTGCGAAATTTATCTCCTCCCAGACGGTATATCAAATTAAGCTCAAATTTTCACAGATCACGGAACGGTAGTATGTCAGTCTTTAAAGGCAGGATTTTTTTGATTCGGCGACTTAAAAATTCTAGACCGCTAAATAACCGACGATTTTTTACAATTTCAGACTTCAAAATCTTTCTTCTCTGAGGATATATTTGAAAAATGGCACAAATTTTAATCAAATATTCCTCCGAACATATGTAAGAGATGATGGCGAGCTTTTTTGCAATTTACAGGTAAAAATTTTACCGTAAAACTCGAAATAAGATTCTTTGATCATTTTCGAAAAAATTTCCGAAAGAAAAAGTGCTTCGATTTTTTCCAACGTAGGCTCAAAAGAAAGTCAGTGAAACTCTGATGAAAAAGTTGGCTTACGTCAAGACGATATTTTGAAGTTGGATTAGTCAAATTTAAGCAAAAGTTATTTTTTAACTTCAATTTTTAAAAAATACTTAGCGAAAATCGAAAAAAGCGAAAATTTCGATTTTTTTATGATCGGGTTCCTAGTACACTTAATTTTCACCCCGTATCAATTTGGAGCATTTTAAATGCTTTTATTTAAGGCCTTTATTTAATCAGACAGATATACCCTCTTAAAACTTTTCGAATATAACGCCCAAACTTGTAATAAAATCTTCTAAAATTTGAAGAATGCCTTAGTTTTTATAAGGAGACACAACCTCAGACAGCCTTTTTATGTTTTTCAACGTCAATCTGAGCTGTACCGTGTATTTTTTTCAAAATAATTTTCATCTTCGAACTTAAAAATATCAATTCTAAATAGGATGCATCATGCATGCCGAGTAAAAGCAATTTGCAAGATATTCAAAAAATAAAGGTCGATAACTTAACTTTCACGCAAATATTATGAAAAAATTAGAAGATGTCCGGATAAGCTGTGACGCAGGGAATTAAAAGGCTCTTTTAGGTAATCTTTTAAACTTGACTGTTTATACTTTCTTTAAAATGCCAAAAAAAATGTAAATTGGCGATTTTATAAAATTTTGACAATATTCTCAGTAAAATATCGATTCTCAAAAAATTTGTCGTGACAACCGTTGGCTTTAAAGTAAAGGGCAGTTATTTTTTTCAATTTGATTAAAAAAAATAGTTAACATGTCTTGATATCACAGTTAGCCACTAATTTAAAGGGGTTGTGGGTGTAGAATGTTGGAATTACTGGGGAAATAGCCATCTTCTCCAGCTTGACTGGAATGGTCGATAACGGGTAGATAAGAATAAATGAGAAATAAAATACTGGAGACCTTCTCTATCAACTGCAAGTAAATTTTTGATTCTGGTAAAAGGTGGCTCACCGGTGCCGTACTGAAAAACCGGTAAAAATATGTTCTCAATTCACTTAATTAGTTAATTCTACGTCAATTTTTGCTTTAAATTGAATCAAACAAAGATGTTGCGGATAAGTACGACGGCTTTAAAAAGATAATGCGCCGTCTGGTTTAAAAAAAATCTAATTTGGTTTTTAGGCGGTAAAAATGAAATTCAGAAAATCTGATTATGCTCGGTCAATTTTGTTTTACATTGAATAAAACAGACTAATTATAAAACATATGATAATTTCCATATATATGTTGCCAAAATAAACCAATTTGATCGGTTTAAAATATTGTTTTTTCTGAATTCTTCTCTTTCAGTTCAATTCAAGAATTAAACAACAATTTTTTTCAACGCTTGTTTCATTTACACCCACAACTCCCTTAAGCACAAAATTGAATTAATTTGAAATGTTTATCATTTTTTTGGCCCATTCATTGTAATATATTTTGTTTTAATAAATATGATATTTATTGATTTTGTGATGGGAATACACATGATCAGGAGAGATCGCTTTTGTGATAACGATTCAAATATCAGGTTAGTTAGAGGAGCGAGATATCTAGACAATGCAACGCGTTATCAGTCGCAGTCTCTTTCCCGCATTTTTTCATTCAATCTTATCTTCTACTCAGACAAACTAATCAACTATTGAAAAATAATTATACATCTATACTAAAACAAAAAAAGACGCCTTAATTCAATCGAAAAAGACCAAAACGTTCTATTTTATATGCAATAATTGAGACTCGCGAAGCCAGTCTCAATTATTGCGTTTGAATATATGAGTTTCGCTTACTAGACTCTATTTATCAGTGCTGGGTGTTCGGTCTTATTTGATCGTTTGTGTTAGATCTTTAGGTGCTCTATTCGTTTATCGAACATTTGGCCAAGATTCACATAAAACATGAGTCAAAAATGTTTTTTATTATATTATCAATTTGATTTATCTATTCTGGGATTATCAGGGGTAAACTTATTTATTGACAAGAAATTACTTGAAAGTAAGCTGAGAGGAAATATAAAATTAATTTTATGCTATAAAAATGAGAAATGAACTTCCGGAATCCATAACTTACACTAGAATAATATTTTAAAAATGCACTGAAACTGAAATTTAAACTTTATTTAAAATGTAAGTTTGCACTTAAAAGTTTAATTTTTATTAGGAGCTTATATGAATATCGCAAATTTGGCAAAAATCTGATTTTAATTTGAAATTTATTATTGAGAATACTGCTTTTATGCATAATTTCAATAAATATATTGTTATTCAAATATTTGATCAATTATTTTCATGGTAATAGTGAAAGGCTATAATAGTAGGGTAACTTTTTTACTTATTAATTTACTTATTAATTAGTAATTATTAGTAATTTACTTATTAAATAAATAATTTTTTTAAAAATGTTTTTAAAATTTTTTGCTTATTCAAAAAAAGTTTGGCGGGTTTTTATAATACTTTTTATGATTCTAAAGCCGAATTTTCCGCAGTTANCGATTAATGGTCATTTGCGTTATATCCGGTGCTCTCATTGGTCAAAGTCTAACGCCTGGGGTCTCAATATTTCATATATATATTATCTTTGAAATTGACATAATATAATGTTTCTCATAATTTAGTAAAAATACGAAAAAATTGATTTGGGATGAGGCTGTTATCGGTCTCTTTCGACCACAGCCTATTCGGGATCGAAAAGATCTAAAATCTCAAGAAGCTGTCAAAAATCAAATCAATCGTAGAAGTTCGGCGTTTGAATTGAGTTCCAGCCTCTAGAAGACTCGGAGAAATATTACGCTATAGAATTTAACTTTTCCAGATGTACAATTTTTTAAACACTTTATGCTTAGAAGACTTTAAACTTTTATGATGAACATTTTAAAACAACGCGTTTAAATGCCAAAATTTCCAGAAAACATAACAAATTTGAGTCTTGACTATAATCCATTATGCGCCAGGGAGTTGACTTCGCATAAAACATTATAAACCTTCTAAAACTAGTAAACAAAACTGAAAATCAACTAAAAATCTGACTTCCGACCAATCAAATGGCATTTTGGTTAAGTGACAAAGAAAATTGCCTGGAATCTTCAGAAAAATTTAATTTTTCAGTCTTTATTTTCACCTTATATAACTGAGCCCAGTGCTATTTTCATGGAGTTGAAGAGCTTGAACATCGATATCTTGTGCTTGATATTTCCCCCCCAAGTCGCTTGTCAATGCTTCACGATTTCTTTTGAGTTTGACCAACATATCAAAAGCTTCACTTGAACGCTGAATTAAATTATTCACAAAAGTGCACCATATTTATAGTGTGAAGTTAGTACTCTCTTACTCGAGCACTAATAGGTAGCTATTCCACCAATCGATTTTCGGCCAAAATCGACCACTAAGGTCAGATTTGTCACATAGACTGATTTGTGCCAAATTTTATTAACCTCCTCAAAGTTTCAGAAGAATCCACCTCTTATTTCTATATGTCGAAATTAATGGTGGAATAGCTAATAATAGGCTCTAAAAAATGGGTTCCCTTTCTTATGGCCCAGAGCGTTCAAGAGAAATTCACCATCAAAAAAGTTACCTGACTTTAAAAACTGTTTCAGTTATAGGTGTCACAGTTAAAGAAACATTACTGTGATAACATGTGTAGGGTTAACGCCAACAAACACTCAAAAAAACAACTTTGGAACCGGTAGTCGGATTTTATTCAAATTTTCAGGAATTACTAAAAAGGATCCAGAAAGATAAAAAAAAAAGTAGTCAAAATATTCCAACTTGACTTAAAATGACTTAAAATGACCTAAAGTGACCCCAAGTGACCTAGAGAAACCCAAAAATCGTAACTTCTAAAGCGCTTACTGGAGATCATCAATTTTCAAAATTTCACGATTTTGACTTTTTTCAAAATTTTCGACTATCAGAAAAAAATTTCATATCATTATCCCTCAAACTAGGAGTCTCTCCCCTACAGTAGGGGCCCTACTGCAAAAGCGTTCAAAGTTTGCAAACAAAAAATTTATTTTCCAAAATTTTGGTGTAAAGGTGGTTTGAAAGCGTGAGATTCATGTTGAAAATTATATTTTTGGGATTTTAGGGGTCAAGTGAGGACAAAATTATTTTACTTTTTTCGAAATTATAATAAAAAATGCTACAAAACACCCGTTTCAATTTTTTTCCTACCTATACGGTTCGAAAAGTTGATTTTTTCTCGGCGTTAACCCTAAACATGTGTGATTTGAATTTTATATATTTTCTAAAACTTCGTCCTTACAACAAACTTTAAGAAAAATACGCTCTTGTCCTTAGTGAATCGAAAGTTAAACTTTAACTGTGAAATGAGAATTGGTAACTGTGTCGTTTCTTCAAAACTTGGTTTGGAAATCCTGACGATGACCACTTACTAATAAAATTAGTATTTAATTCATACCTCGGTCGTTTTCAGCCAATTTAAGTACCCAGTTAGTAGGTATCGAGTAAAGAATTTAAATTTCATTGAAAATGTTTAAAAACGGACAAGCAAATAAAATAAAACAATGATTAAGCCTTGTGAGCACAGAGCCACCTTAAATCATCCAAAAAAGGCAAAAAACGGGATCGTAGATCTTTTCTTTCGGACACATTATAAAGAATTTTGCTTCGGTTGCAAAAAAATAATTGAATTTTTTTTCGAATGTTTGGTTCCAGTATTACGGGGAGTTGATTTATTAGGATTTTTCGCCTATGTTTCACTTCCGGAGAAATTATTTTGGAACAAGACATAGAATATAAATGAAAGATTAGCCAGTTTTTAGGAAAGTGTTTTGTGCATGCATAACAGTTAAAATAAAAATTTATTAGTATCCAGAAGCAGTTATTTTTTTTCGAAGTGAAATTTCTTAATTTTCAACTTCAAGTATCCCATGAAAAAATGTAATTATTATAAAAGTAAATTTACGCAATCAAAAATTGGCAAGAGTTGTACTTCATTACAATATTTACTTGAAAATAATAGAAAAAGTGTAATTATCTGCTTTTATAGGGGAAGATAAACATTTTTTATCAAAAATCATGATTTTTCCATCAAAATTTTTGACTTATTTATAAATAGCTGTTGATTTATGAGATATAAATCGAAGCGGACAAGACTGTGACGTAGGCCAGATATTTGTGCATCGTTTCCGACAAAAATGTAACTTATGAAGACAACTGTGACCGTCCTGTATTCCGTGAGTTGGTCTTACCTTGCTTCTTCCGCCTATACTTTTCTCAAACAAAAGAATTACAAATTCTAGACGAAAAAATGTTCGGCCAGCAAAATATCACTTCAAAACTGTTCTTTATTGCAAAAACCAATTGAAAATTCAAACTGCCTAAGCTTCCTGTACACAACGTTTCACAGTACGAGCACGATTTGTTGGCTCTGGTGCTTGGGCGAGAACTATTTTTTATATGCTTACAAAGGGCTTAATGGATTATTTTCATATTTGCCCACCTCGTTGCGCACAGTCCTTTATTGTCTTATATCTTATTTAGCTATGTGCACTGTAACTTTCTGGAACTTCAAAACTGCTGACCCATACATTTTCATAATTTATTTGTTTTCGCGAAATTATAAAAACTCAAGATTCTGCTCAAGTTCAACTTTTGAAACTTACAAGTCAGTTTATTAGCTTGATAATAGAATGAAACCGAAACTTTGCTTTTAATAAAGAATGATTATTAAATTATTTAAAAACATATTTATCTAACGTTTCGATTTATTTCTCATTATCAAAAATGTAATTTTTCATATAAGTTTCAAGTCCAACAATAAAAAAGCAGAATACAGTATTCTGAATACTAGAATTTTCATTGTTGTTCAGAAATTTAAGAAGTCAAACTGATTAATCTCATTAGGAAGTTATAATGGTTCGAACCTTTGCTAATTGTTGTTTAATTTGTTGGACCAAAGCGTCTTCCCGATTTAGTTCATCATTGACCAAGTCAAGAACCACATCAATCTCTCGGCGTCCATCTCGAATGGCTAGACATAATTATTTATTTGAGATTATTTAAAAACATATTTATCTAACGTTTCGATTTATTCTCATTATAAAAGATATAAAATGTTTTATAAAAGTTTCAAGTCCAACAATAAAGTACAGAATACTAGTATTTTTAATTTTTGTGCAGAAATTTAAGAAGTTCAGAAATTTGAGGCAAAATTATTTTGCATTTTTTATGCAGATTTTTGAAAACTTACTAAAAGAAATATCAAAATAGTCTGAAGACTTCGTGATCCCATTAGTCAATAATAGAGGGTTTTAAACTCGTATAAAATAGGCTTCTGCTATTTTTCGATCTTTTTTGTATCTAAAGTTCAGATTCTGAACCCTATTTTAATCATTTTGAATTCATCTTTAAAATTCGAAAATTTAGCCTTCGCAGGGATCGTGAAATTATTTTGATTTTTAAGCGCAAATTCATTTGAGTCTCTGATTCCTCGCAACTTAAAATGTGGTTACAGATATTACTTTGGTTCGAGAGTTGTTGATGTTCATAAATACGATTTATCAACATTCGTCCAGTTTCACCGATGTATGTTTCGTTACAAGGACATAAATATTCATATACACAGTCACACTTTTCGAATTTGTCAATTTCAGGTTTAGCGAGATTTATTTGAGAGGCGAAATTCATAAATTAAAACAAAATTTCATCTTTTTAAGCAATTTATAAATACTACGAGGTTATTTCACGTGGTTTAAAAATTATAAAAAAGTTGGATTTTGTGACTTTAAATTTTAAAGTTAAATTTACCTCGAAATGTTACGAAGTGAAATTTGTAGCATTTATGAGAAAAAATTGGTATAAAAAAATTTGGGGCAATCGGGTACAATCATTGGAACTTTAAAATGAATTGTAACAGATAAATTAAACAATTGTTTTTTATCATAATTATGCTACAGATAAACTCTGGATGAACTTATAAGCTCATAATTTATAAGCTATAAAAGTAGAACACAATTGAAATTAAGCTAATATTTATTTAAAAGGGAAGTTTAAATAACTCCCTCAGTGAATTATTGTCTGCTGTATCGATGATTGATTATAAATTATAATAAAAAAGACAAACAAAATGAACAATAAGCCAAGAAAATTATTTACATTTTTTTTGAGTTTTTTTCACCAATAAAAATTTACATCAAGGTCAAATTTAAAGAATAAAAATAAATTATTTCAAAAGTGAAAAATAGGAATTGATCTTGATGAAACTGACATACAAGAACTCAAAACTGTTTTGACCTCCGGAACAATTGCCGGAAGAGTGATCCGAGAGCGCTGTTAGCCTTTCTATTGAAAAAGTACCTAAACATTCAGCTACCACGGACTCTGGAATTGCTTTTTGTGCATATGCATGATCACAATTATCTTTTGTATTACTCAAAGCCGTAATTTCTCTATCCGTATTCGCCAACACTCGTTCAAGTTCATTTCTCCAGTTTTCAATATCGATAATTCTCTCTTCAAGTCTACAATCATTTCTGTATTTATCCCATCTGGTCTGATTATAGGGTGTTCGAGGTCAGAAAAATAATTTTATAATTAAAAACGTCATTTGAGAACCTGTAAATATAATTGAGCAACTTTTGACATTCATTTCAAGGGTTCTTTATTATAATTCATGACGATCGATTTTCTCAAGTTTGGTGAAAAAACTTAAAGGTCGAAATCGGTTGTTGACCCTTTTTTTGACCATTTTGTCTTGAAAAATATCCAAATTTTACAATCTTTAGTTGAACGATGAACTTTGGAGCTGAAGAGCCAAAACTGCCTAAAATTTTTTTTGGCCATTTTGTGGTCAAAATAAAGATAAAAATAAAATTCAAAATATTTTTTTTAATTTTTTAACTTCTCCTGGTAATTTTAAAAATCCGACAGAGCCACTTTTGACATAGGACACCCTACCTGATTATTTGTCTCATTAACACTTGTGCGCGCTAAAAATTTAGTTGCATTTGCGTCAAATCTCTGCTGAGTCGCATCAGAAACAATATTCGCGTTTGCTTGGTGCCAATCCGGAATAGTGTAACCTTTTGCTGTCGCCATTTTTTTACTTTTTGATAAATTTAATATGAAAACTATGAAAACAGTATCTCTATGTAACCAATTTACTTACTCAGAGTTGTGTAACCGTTTCTATGGTAGCCACGGTTAATTTTTGCACAATTGGCAACATTTATAATTTAACAAAGGGTATTTATCAGATTTTTGAATCGATCAAAATACTGAGACAACATGAACTTTTGTTTGTTTTCACGTATTTATAAGTTCAAAATTTTTTTGTTTTCATTCATAAAAGGAATCTTTAACCAAATGCATTCAGAACTTATCGAAAACGCGACGAAGAAGAACGTATGACCAGAGTTTCAAATGGAGAGCTTTCCTCGATTTTTTCCTTCCATTTTCCTTTTTATAAAAATTCTCTGCCCTCTGCTTTTCCGTTTTTCAATATTGGTCCCTTTAGTCGAAAATAATGTGGTCGAAAATTATTAATGGGATTGTGGGTGCTTCCAACAATGTGCTGGGTAGAAATAAGCCCTTTTTAAAACTCAAATATATTTTTTGAGAATTAAGTGGACATCTATGTTTTCTATTGCACATTGTAGTTTGTAACCTTGAAATGTATAAAATTGATAAATTTCTAGAAAATATTTAAAAACCAACCGCTAAATGGGAGTAGCGTTAAGAGAGCGTTAAGGGAGTTGTAGTAGTCGCATTTCGAGGCTCGGACATGAAATTTTCCAAATTATCTTTAAAATGTATTCTTCTGAAAATATGGACAAAAATAAGTTGACAAGATGTCTTTTAATTTTCATTTGTCAAAAAAAGTATTTTTATCGCGATTAGAAATTTTTTAATCACGATTTTGTCGAAATTTGGGAATTTCTGATAATTTGAATCGCTGATTCCGAAAAATGAAATACAAAAATGCAAATTGTGGACCTCGGGGCTCTGCCCGTATCTTTAAGGATTGTATTCATACCAGTTTTAAGTTTCTGCCGTTAAAATCCAGGGAGGAGATGCATTTTCCCCGAGGCACTCAAAATAAGGCCAAAAAACAGTTTTTTGCTCATTTAAGCGCCGGATGAAATTTTTATGAGTAAAACGGACCTCGAGGCTCTGCTCACGTTCTCTGTGGTCAATAAAAGCTATAAAAATATTCTTTATCTTTGAAACTCAGGGAGGAGATACATTTTGTAGTGAAAATAACATCAGTTTTGAAAGTTCGTTCCTGATTGGTCGGCCAATCAGAGGCCTCCGATTTGTTTTGAGAAAGCAAGATTTATGTTCAATTATCCCTGAACTGAAATCCATATGTTCGTGCTATTTCTGGTATATCATTGAGAACACGCTGAAACCCCTGTTTTTGGCCTTAAAATGCGACTACTACTCCCTTAACCCCGATTTTGTTTTAGGAAAAGATTTCCTTTCCGTTCTGTATTTTTATCTTCAAAATTCCCCTCTCTTAATTAATGAGCCGTTAAATAATAAAAGAAGAATCCCCTTAGGGGATTATTTTTTATAATGCCATAATTTTCATAATAACTTCAGCCACTGAATTTTCTGAATTTCCGCACCTACGGGAAAGGAACGTATTCTAGGAAAGTGGTTTACTCTCCGTTTTATTTTTCCCCCAGAACAAAGGCCCTCATGTTATTTTTTATTCCGGTATTTTTGACCTGGTTGACACAAAAATCTAAGATCACCGTTAAAAAAATTGAAGTTATTTTTTTGCTCCGATGTTAACGAAACTAACCTCATACCCATAAAATACCAGGTCTGATCGAATATGTTCACTTTTACGAATTTTTTCATGTGTCAAATAATATTATTTCTAATTTGTGAAAAATCACTCGATGTAACATCGACGATGTTGACGACATTTTGGTATGCGGTATTTTTAAAGAACACAACATTCTTGCATTATGACCTCTAAAACTTTTCGTGTTATCTTTGTTAAATGTCGTATTAAAAATCTAATTTCAAAAATGCATAATCGTGACAAATCGGGCTGAGTGTGCAATTTGTCAAAGATGGAAATGAAAGTCAAAAGTTTGAGATTATTCCGACTGAATGAGATCTTTGGAGACAATTTTTGACTAAGAGACGACTTAGTTAACATGTGTGAGATATAATTTTAATAAAAACTTTTCTGTTCGTCTTTGCCCGTTTTTCATATAAAAAAGTTTAACATAATTTTTACTAAGGAAGTTATCGGGTCTGAGTATTATAATAACATTGTGATACAAATTGTATTTCAACTAGTACCATTAACAAGTATCATTTTACCGGTCAATTTTAGGTATAACCGGACATCCGTCGGAAAATCAAAAACATTTAGTCTTGGCGTTTTTTATTGTCTGTTGGATGCAAAAATCCGTTTGTAAATATCTTGTTCCGTTCTCAAATGAGAGTGTCAAAAACTCAGCCGGGTGTTTTAAAAAAAATTACCTAAGGGAGCGTTCATTTCAAATATGAATTTTTCAAAAAAATACTAGAAATTTCCGATAAATTTTGTTTTTGAAGCAATCAGACATTTAAAATTTCTATTTTTCACTGAGTGATCGCCAATAAATGTCTGAATTAGATTTTAAAATTTTCGAAAGCAATATTTTTTATAATTAATTTTCAAATTTGAATCATAAGTAGGGAGCGGTTCGGCGGCCCGGTTCGCTCCCTTATCATAATCTATGAATCATAGTCTATGATTTATAAGTGCCTTATCTAGAAATGAGAAAAAATTGTACAAACAAATTCCTGCAAATTGTGTAAAGATCACGCTTTGAATTTATTTTTGCCTACTCCATTTCCCAGTAAGAACTGAAAATTTTATGGTCAGATTAACTCTCAGCCCGTGAGGCTGTGCAGAGCCAGATCGACTTTTAACGGTTTTTTCGACCCTTTCACATAATCGGATCATCGTCGACCAAGTAAACGATCAAATTTTTTGCCAAAAATTATTTGTGCGTTTGTTTTTGGGAATCACAGTTCTTAATTACAGTACTTATTTTAACAAAAAAATCTCCAACCTCTCTTAAGGGGATCGGTGCATTTTGACAGATTTGCACTTTTTTCATTTTTTTCTCTTGATAAGAAACTTTTTGCCACTTTGAAATTTTCGGATAAAAACCTTTTCGAACGAACGTTGGCACTTCTGTGCTTCCTTCTTTCAATCTGATTTTTTTCAAATCGATTTTTGTTAATTTATTAATCGTCTTTTGAAAGAACAATCAAAAAACGGGAAATTTAGGTTGAAGGCGTCAAAATTGAGGCACATTTTTTTTTCTTTTTTTTTATAAGAAACCGAAAAAAACGAAAGTTTGGCACATCGTAAGAAAAATTTTTTTCATGAGATGAATGAAAAAAATTGAATTCGGTGGTCAAGACGGCTTAACAATTTGGCTAGTTTGAGTAAAATAAAATTTTATTATTTTT
>SCLH01000908.1:147281-163931 GCA_004367855.1 Oikopleura vanhoeffeni
ACTTGAAATTTTTTTTGAAAATGGTTATTTCTTCATTAAATTTGACAATTTTCAAAAATAAGGCTTTTTTTTTATATCAGACAATTTTTCTCAAAATTCGACAATTTTTCTTAAAATTCGACAATTTTTTCTAAAATTCGTAAATTTAACTCATAATTTTACAAATATTCTAAACATTCGACAACTTTTTCATAAATTTGAAATTTTTCTAAAAATTCAAATTTTTTTTAAGAAATTTTATTTTGTTCGAAGAAAAATTCGAGGCTCATTAAGAATTTAGAATTGAATGTGCTTTAGATAACCCAAAAAGTCCGAAAATTGTTCTTAAAACTGTCTAAATTTAATAAAAAAAGGTTTTGAAATTTTTATTGAAGTTTCAAATTATCAANGTTATAGGCGCCATTTCTTTAGATAGTAAGAACATTTTTTAATATCAAAACGCAATTGAAGGTCAATTTTTATCTCAATAAAAGTTGTTTTTCTCTACTTTTTGCCATTTTTAACCATTTTTAATGGGAAAAAAACTTTCATATCAAGGAAATTTTTTAATAAGCAACCCAAAACCTTTTTAGCGCATAACACCCGACAATGTCTGAAGTTTATTAATATCGTCTTTAAAAAAAAATCTGTAGTCGAGTTTAGTTGGAAATGGATGTACCGTGAAAAGTGGTTTTTTATATTTTCCCAGATAATTAGTTATGTTAAGAAATTAAAAATATAAACGTTTGCAAGAATGGACACTTTTATTGAAGATAAAAAATAAAAAAATAAATTTCCACATTTTTTTTTCTTTCATTTATCGCTCTGAAAAAATGTACCAATCTTCCGGATCGATGCCACCCCCTTAAGAATTTGACAATTTTTCTCAAAATTTGCTAATTTTTCTTTAACTATGACAATTTTTTATATAATTTGACAATTTTTTATAAAATTTGAATATTTTGACAATTTTTTGCAAAAATTTCACAGTTCTTTTGAAAGGTTGAAATTTTTTTCAAATTTGACAATCTTGTACAAGTTCGACAACTTTTCCCAAGAAATTGAATTTTTTAAATTGCTTTCTTAAGAGGGTTCTATAGGCAAAATGGACTTTTTGAATTGCTTATTTCTCTCGGCATAGAAATAGGAAGTGAATAAAACATTCTGATAAGTTAGTTCGTAATCTCTGGAAGACGTTTTAAATTATATTTTCAAGATAGCATGTTGAACCAACCGGCAAATGAGGTTAACCAGGAGCAAAAAAATTCTTGAAAAAGCCGTATTTTTTTTTCGTCCTATTTACGAAATCTTTCAAAATTTGACATTATCTGCGAAATTCAAAGGCGCAAAAAGATTATTTCAGATCTGACAATTTACTCAAAAATTTGACATTTTTTAAAATTAGACAATTTTTTCTGGAAATTTTGCAATTTTCTTTAAGTTTGACGACTTTTTTAAAAAATAGAAAATTCTTTTAAAAACTTGACATTTTTTAAAAAACTTGACAATTTTTCTCAAAAATTGACGAATGAATTTCAAATTTAACAATTTACTTAAAATTCATTAACTTTGACAATTTTCAAAAATAAGACTTTTTTTTTAAATCAGACAATTTTTCTTAAAATTCGACAATTTTTTCTAAAATTCGTCAATTTTTTTCATAATTTGACAAATTTTTTAAACATTTGACAACTTTTTTATAACTTTAAAAATTCCAGGCTCATTAAGAATTTAGAATTAAATGTGCTTCAGATGAACCGAAGAGTCCGAAAATTGTTTTAAAAACTGTTAAAATTTGATAAAAAAAGGTTTTGAAATTTTATGACAAACTTTTCAAAACATTACTTATTTTTTTTGAAGTTTCAAATTTTCATAATAATTTTATAAAAAACTTTCTTCAAAAATTTGTTAAGAAATTTCGATGAAAATTATCAAACTTATAAGAAAAATTTCAAATTTCTAAGAAAATTTACAAATTTTCTCCAAAATATTTAAAATTTGAACAAAGGTTTTGAACAGAGTTTTCTAATCCATTCATAATTTCTGGTCCTTTAAAATTTTAAGGTTTTCACTTTAGAAGAAAGTTTATAAATTTTAAAAATTTTTAACAACAAAGTTATCGAATTTCGGAGAAAATCTATCTTATTTTCTAGAAAATTTTCCAAAATATTAATAATCGGTAGAGAAAGTATCTATTTTCATCGCCGTTTTCTAAGATACACCGCGTCCGCCCTAACATCAATCCAAAAATTTTAATTATGGAAGCTATATTATATCCCTTTATCCCTTTTGGTTAGAAATGCGTATCCATCAACGTTAAAATCACACGTTAAAAGGAGTGGTGCTACGCCATTCAACCAAAAGGTGATAAAATGGAAGTTACTCTAAATGAGTAATAAAACGCCTCAAAAATCTTAGCAAATACTTCCAAAATTTATTCTCAGATTCCGATCCAGATCGGAAATATTGAAACGTCGATTCAGGTCAATCCGGATCAAGTTTAATTCAGCGGGCAATTTCCGACTCAAGGTCAACCGATCAAGTTTTAATGTCGGTCAATCCGATCAAGTTTTATTTTCGGGTCAATCCGATCAGGTCATCGCGATCAAGTTTTTTTTACGCTCGATCGCGATCAGGGTTTTTTCAAGTCGTCTGCCACCCCTGTTTAAACTATTGGTGAAATTTTCCCACTGGCTGTACACTCGATAATTTGGTGCCGAATTGCGGGTTTAATAGGTCCATTTTTTTGACTAGTCAGTACATTTTTTTAATATCCAAGCAACGCAATTTAAGGTCAATTCTTGATCTTCAAAAAAAGTCTGTGTTTTGTCTTTACTTTTTTGTAATATTTTTCCTTTTTCATGGAAAAAAACACTTGAAGTATTTGAAAAATTTTTATTGGATGTGCTTTAGAGCTACTTTTCGCGCACTATCCTAGCTAGTACACCCCAAAATGGCTGAAGTTTAATAAATTCGGTCTTAAACAAAATTATATAGTCGGGTTTAGTTGGAAACTGAATGTACTGTGAAAAGGATTTTTTGTATATTGTTTAAATATATCTTATCTATCCATATAGAGAAAATAAAAATAAACGCCTTTGCAAGAATGAACACTTTAATGAATATACTAAAAACAGAAAATAAATTCCACCGTTGTTTCACTTTACCAATATATGCGTCTGAAAAAAATGTCTGACCATTCTGCCGGACTTTTGTTATCACTCCCTTAAAGGGATTGTGGGGTCCTCCAGCAATGTGTGGGGAGAAATAAGCCCCTTTTAAAAGCTCTATATATATATATTTTGTGAGAATAAGTAGACATATCCTATGTTTTTCATTGCATCATTGTAGTTCGTAACCTGAAATGTAATAAAATATGAGTTAAGATTCTAGAATACCTTAAAAACCAAACGCACATGCATACAACTTAATTGCTGCTTTTCTCTTCATTGAAGTTTTACTTGCAATATCCACAGGTATCGAAAATTACACTAGTGCGATATTATTCGTCAAAACCACATTCCTCTAACATTGTAAATGAGATTTTTTTTACAAGTCATCTTAAGTGTTGCCCGGTATGAATTTTATTTTGAAAATTGCATATATAGTTATAATTATAGGAAAAATGTACATAATGATTGCAAAAGTAGAAATAATCGTTAATGAAACTTAATCTTATTTTTGGTACTGTAACTACTCAAAGAGTCCATGATTTATTATCTGGACAAATAGCTATTTTGGACTCTAAGGGTATTTATATGTAGTTAAGGTGGGACATTATTATCATATTTGAGTAGTTTGTAGTTTTGTGTAAATTAATTGTATACATATGGTAGTGGCGGTTTTTTTTTAAAAAATAATCACCACTTGGAATTTCTGTGTCCGTGTCAACTTATTTTTTAGAATACTTATGGCTCTTTTTATTTCGTAGTTTTCGACTTATTCGCACAGAAATAAATTCATTAATGCCCGAACTTTGTGTTTAAATTGAAGTCACAAGGCACGTGAATCTAGAAATTCAATTATTGTTGTTGTTATTTGTCACAAACTGCTACATATACATCTTCGAGAATTCCTCTATTTCAATACCCACTACAACGTCCATTATTTATTCTGGCACCTAATAGAGCACGTTGTAAGTCTGCTAGGTTATATTGTTAGTGATACGTCGACAGGTAAGACCACATGATATAGCGCGCATTAATAAAGCAACCAATCAGTATAGACCTCTGGAGCTAGTTCAAATTAGATAGAGCAATTCTTTGTTTTTCCGATTTTGTTATTATATTATTACCTGTCTTGCAGTTTCTAATTAATATGTGGTCGGATTAGTGAGAGCAAATCAAATTTTCTCAAATTTTTAGGTCAAATCTTTCCTTCTAAATGTTGTTCGTATCGCCGTTATATAGCCATTCTAAATTTTTCGTATTTCCATTTCTACTGTCCCATATTTAGTGTATCCTTGCCTTTGGCTGTGATTTCTCTCAAAAATATTTTCCTTATTCCAGAGTCGGATTGAGCCAGCCTGTGCTTATGCGTAGTCATACATCTGCCTTTCCCACTTGGAATATATTGGATATAGTCACTACTCTTTTATCCCAGCCTAAGATTTTTAACGTTTAACATAATTTTATTAATATGTTTTAGTATTTTATTTCCCTAACTTTTTAATGGTTGTTCTATTGTTGAAATATTCTCCAAATACTGTGCCATATGCTGTCTAGTACTTGAAATGCATAGTCAGACTTTCTCGTACCGCATCACAACCGTCTTTATTTTGGTACCCTGTTAAATACTGATAAACGTATGTTTATTACTTCATTATTATAACAGCGGTTTTTGATTTTCAAAAATTCAAAAGATCAATTCACTCGTTGACAATTTGCCACTCCTTTTGAGAAAGTGGATTGTCCATCTCGCTAACACGAGCGTTGACATATATCTTTTTTATTATCCTGGCAACATCTCGAGTTCGCTTTATGGATAAACATGAAAATTGGCTCTCCTCACTTCGTCAAGTTTTTTCTGGCCAATTCAATTTCCCGTATGTTCGATTCATACTGACACGATGTACCGATTGTATCATTTTTTCGCATAGTCGCTCAGGGCTCTTCCACCTGATTAGTCCTTCATTTCATACATGTGAAGTCTTTTGAATTGTCAATGGAAAACGGGTCTTGTAGGACTACGCGCTAGAGAATTTCATTATTTTTAAACCGATTTCAGACCCTCGAATGTTTTCAATTCCTAAATCATTATTTACTATTTTAATTGCTTTGTATATATGAAAGTTTAATTCTTTATAATTTTCTTAACTCAACGTAAAGTTTTTAATAAAAGGTTAATATTAGGGGTCCTATTCTTTCTTAGCTTATCTCTAGCATTTTGATTTTTACTGCTCTAAATGGTAACGATTCTATGTAAGACAATATTGTTTCTCCATACTGATGTAGAGCTTTGAGATAGGTTATCTCTATTAACCTTATTTTTTTGTCAAAATAATTTATGGACGTAAATCAGTTTATTAACGGATTTTCATCTTGCCTCATCGTGTATAAAAGTGTTAGGATTCCTCGACACACTTCTGGGTGGACCGCTTGTCAGTACCGTAGTAAAAATCTAGATTTCTCTCTAAAAGAAATCGATCTATATCCCTACTGTAGATGTCAGATAATTCGCTATGTTCTTTGGCAGACCTAAATAATGGCTTATCTTTAGTTGAATGCCATCATCTCTCTCTTTTCCAAGGGGATTTCTACAATATTAACTTTTTAAACGTACATTTTTTGATATTTTTACAATTTTGGTTGTTTTTAATAGTTATTTAATTTCATACCTAACAAACGCTCGTCTAGCTTTCTTGAGCGTCTTGTTTCGTTTCACAATACTATCATTTTTTGTATCTAAACAATTTGTGAGATATTTACTCGATATCAATTATTATATAATTTTTTGCACATTATAAGGGTTATAAATATAGTTTTTAGTTAAAATTCGGATGCAATTTCGCTAATCGAATGCCTATAATGGATATGGGGCAACCTATTTTCCTGGTTTCCATCCAAGAATCCCTGTATTTGAATAATCATCTGACAATCCCTCCGCCCAGGTACTGAACAACAAGTGTTCTTGTTATCACCGCCACAAAGTAAGGCCTTTTAAGTCGAGTTTCGGGCCCGAGTGGCCTGTAAGTTGCCTTGTCCAAGACCTAAGCCTTGTTCTTGAGCTTTCATCATAAAATTAGTAGAGCGTATACTCTTGTTGGGTGTAGTTGGAAACATTCGTTTTGCCATTTCATTATCTGCCAAATATTCTTATATTGGAAAAAAGTTAATATGGTTCCATTGCGTGGAAATTTTTTACTAACTTTATATGAAAATTCTTTTTTAAAGGCATCTCGGGTTTTGTCTTGAGGCTACGGCCAATAGCAAATTAAATACGTGCCGTATCTTATTTACCTCGACTTTGGTGTCCTCCCAAAAAACATGCGCGCAGGTCCCCGCATCTGGCCGCACTGAAGAAAAGGTAATCGTAGTAACTGCTGCCGCCTTACTTCTACTTATGTACCTTTCCATAATAAAAAGCATTTTTCTATTTGATTCATTCTAAAATAAGGTTCTTTCTCTTAGTAACGTGTAACTTTTAGTACAATACGCTTTTATGGGCAAAATATTATTTCCTTTTTCATAAGCTTTTTGAAAAGCTGAAGCGAATTTTCCTAATTAATCTCATGTCCTTATGGTTGTATAAACCAAAAGCCATGTTATTAACAGATAGGTTTAAGGTTACGATTTTAGCTTTATACTCACCCATTTTTAAAGCAATCACGGGCTTCTTACAGTAAATTTTTTTGCGTGTCTAAATCTCTTAAAAATTTGGCGAGGGCAATTTTGCCTGACATTCAATAACGTTCTCCTCTTAACAAATTTTCATTCTAAACAGCTTTATACTTAATTTTATTGTAGTGTTTATGTTCCAACGTGGGAAATAGACATATATATCGATATTGATGAAGTTTATCAATATTATCGATAGTCCTAAGAATATTTTCGTACTCTTGTTGTGCAACGGATACATGATTTCTACTATTGTTAGATACCAACCGTTTTTTGAATTCAACCCCCATTTATCTTCATTTGATTTTGGTGATAATCTTTCTTGATCTTCGACCGGCCTTAAATTTTATGATTATTCACTATTTATAGTTTTTTAATTAAATTGACTACGCATATTTTCTAATTAATTGTATTTAGGTCAGTGATTCTCGTAATTGCTTTGTCCTTCCTGAACGTTTCGGCATATGATCAATAGTAGATGTCTTGCTCTGTGAAAAATTTCGCACGTCATTGCCATTCTAAATAAACTTATATATTAGCCATTAGTTAAGCGTAATGAGTAAATATGTATTTAAAGTTTTTCTTAAACAGTAAGTTAAATTTTATATGTTGTAATCGTATATGTGAACTTTTCCACTTTGATTATTTACTCGCTTTTCAGTCCGCGACCTACCTCCTCTAGAAACTCGATGGCGCCTCCCACCATCTGGTCTAAACGATTTTCGCCACCTGTATTACTGGTTTTCCACGCAATTACAGGTTTAGGGTTTTTGCCTCGTTGGTTCATAATAGTCTCGGGTTATCTCGGCTAGTCATATTTTTCGTAAAATTTACCGTTTTTGGCCCCCGCGCCCTCTACTGCCCCTCGGCCGCGCCTCTGCCCCGGCCTAAAAAGATCCAGCCACGATTCGATTTGTGTGTTTGCCCGGGGGTTTTAGTGTCCTAGCTTTTTATTCGCCTCGTCTTGTCCTTTTTGAGCGTAATGCCGATTTTTTCATCTCCTTTGGCACTTTCTGCAAGCTGACAGGGAAGGGTGAGCGATTTGTACGGTTAAAGTCCGCTTGTCCGCTCGCGATCAAGCCTTCCGTAGACCATGGCTTGGACATACTTTATCGTCCATCGTATTTTTGCTTGCCTCCATATATTTGGCTAGTTCAAAGAAAAAAGTGCGTGCATATCAGGTTACTTCCCATTGAGTCACGCATCATTGCTTTGAATAAGGGAACACGCCTTTTTCCAAAATCGTAATGTTTAAAAGTTTTCCGTGGTGACCTATTTATGAGGTTCAATGCAAACTTCTTGCTGGCTACCTTACAATTGGGCTGTAAAACACCGCCGGCCTGCAGCTAGTAAAATTTCTACGGAAGCGACCGGTCCGTGCTCAAAATGACGACTTTGCTCCATATTTAGTGCGTATTGGTGGTAGGCGTTTCCTCGTAATGACTCATCAAGTCGCAAGGCCGTTGATTCTCTTGCCGCATTTTTCCCGCGCTACTGTTAAATCACTCAAAATTCTTCCATCACTCGGGTTTAGTCTGTTATTAGACTTAATTCGGCTGGGCTAAAGTTAAAACCGTGCAGCCTCACGCGTAGTCATGCGGTGATATTCGCTCTAGATTTTTCGGCAATATTCCTTCACCAACGAGCCTTACTAAATTTAACATGAGCTTGCAGATAATCTTACGAATGATTTTATCACTCATATAAGGATGAATATCTAAACTCCAGGGAAGCCTGATTCGAGTTCCTTAGGCTGTCCTCATAACTAGCTCTTTGCCCTGTAGGGATCAAGAGTAAGTTATTATTCTATACTGGTTCTTCTGACATGGAGGACATTGGATTTGCCGCTCATATTATGGTACTTTTCAAGAATCCAAGTTGGGGGGGGGGTCGGCGCCGCTCGCGCGGCGCGTGGATTGTATGGAGGCAATTTTTTTTTGTTTTTTTTTTTTTTTTTTTTTTTTTTTTTAGTTTTTTTTTTTTACTTTTTTTTTTTTTGGTTCGGGGGGGCGATACGTGGGATCGGAGTGGAAAACGCTTTTGTGTCGGTCGTACGGCAAGTTGTGAGGTTCGATCAAGTGACGTGTCGGGTGGAATTTTTTTTTTTTTTTTTTTTTTTTTTTTTTTTTTTTTTTTTTTAAATTATCCGCATTTTTCAGATTGTTCAGTCTGAAATAAATGATTCGTTATGGATTAAAGTTTTATATGTTTACTCTAATATATTTCAGTAATATATTTTAGATTAATAAGCTCTTAGCGGTCACTTTCGGATATTTTGTTCTCTTGACCAATTCCCTTTCAATTGTTCTATGACCTGGTGCTGGTCGTTTGTGTCAAAAGTATCCACGTTCGGCCCTAATCTTATGACCTATCTGGCATCAATCCCTCAACTTTTCTATCGTGCTAATCTTGCCTATATAGGTACTACATAACAATCTGAAAGGAGCATGTCTAATAATATAATTTAAGTTTTTTTTTTTCATGATTATTATTTTTCATTATAGTATGTTTTATTATTTTAATAATTGAAATAATATATGGTTCTTCTGTCATAACCTTAAGACCAATTGAATCTATTGAAATCAAGCTATCCCTACACTATCAACAATCGGTATAAATTTTTTCATTATATGATGTGTAATTCAAAATTTATTTTTGGGTCTCGGCTAGCGCATGATATCAAACTTTCGTAAGATTTTTAAAATATGTTCTCTTTTATGCTTGTAACCCACATTTGATTCCCCTAAATTTAGTCTGAGTGATTCATCTCAATTCTAATTTTATTATTATTCCTTTAGGGGATCTAACCTAAATCATAATATATAATATATTTTTTAATTCTATTGCTTCGCAAAGTTGATATTCTTGATTACAATGAAAGTAATGTAAGCACATTTTTAATGGTATTAAATGATTTCTTTGCCTAAGCGCCCATCTTTCGCATAACGTGCATCAAAGGTCCGCTTGTTTGCAAACAAATTCCACTTGCGAATTATAGTTTGGCTAATTCGAGTCCCCCAATACATATTTGTTCACCTTGTCAATGCCCGTAGTCTACATTGGAATAAGGAAGTACAAAAATAATTCGTTATGGTGTATCGATCATTCCTAAATCATTATATTTTTTAGTTTATGTTAATTTATGTAAATACTTTTTCAGATAACGATTATTTTTTTTTTTTTATGTTTACCTGTCTTATTATGCATATATCGCTTTCTTTTTTCGGTTTGGTGTGACCAATTGTGTATTTTATCTCTTTCTGCAGGTACAAGGATGTTACTGACAACTTGTTCATCTGAATCTCATGATAATTAGAATTTCTGTTTGACCGACAAACATACGGCATTTATCTACCATTACAATGAAAATAAATAAAATTTATTTGGTAATGGAAAATAAATGTCTTGCTGTTACAGTTGCCAGATGTTTTTGGTGGGACGAAGCAATACAGTATATGCTACATTCCACGTGAGATTGTTTGTAAGAAATTTTTCCGCATTCCATGTCCTCATGGAACTCGGATATATAGTTGGTGCATTTTGTATTTTGCCCCCTGTGCCCACAACTAATGTTGGGACTAGATTTTTCTGTGCTATTTCAATATGCTTTATCGCTCAAATATTCTCCTTAAGGTCCATACGTCCTAAGATGCTCTGTCAGCTTGTTGTAGTGGTCGTACAGACCCAAAATATGGCTGAATCCATGTTACATTCTATAGCCCCTGATAGGTTTATGTACGTATTATGTCGTTTTAAATTGTGATTTTTTACTACCGGTGATAAAAGCAGACGCTAACTAGCTGTCCCTCTATATCCAGTAAAAAGATACGTTCTAACCATTGACTTTTTATTAAATTCTAGGTACTGTTAAGATGGCTAATGCTTCTTAATCACGATACCCAATAGACATTTCCACCTGGTTAAATACTTATAGTGGATCTCATGGCCATTATGGTCCTATGTATCGCCGCGATATCAACTGGCGTCTGTCCAAATACGGTATAATAAAATTATCTATAAGGACAGGATGTTTCTCTATCCATGTCTTTCTGTTCGGAAATATTGTTAATTATTACTAAATCCAGGAATTTTAACATCCTCTTTTATCCGTATCATCTATTTTAACATAAGAGGTCACCATTTTTTTCCGCTCATTGCTAGTACCTCGTTTAACTCTTCCTGATAATATAGTCTAAATTAGACACTGACTATTGAAAACGCACTGAATTTACTCGTCTATATTTTTCCAAAACATGTTGAAGTTACTGTTCTCGACTCGTAAAATTTCTTAAGTTCCACTTGAATTTTGCCCACTGTTTTTTCAAGGTTATTGATGATTATTCTCTTTTTGTATCAATAGTAAATACCTAGGAACTCAATTGACTTTCGAACATTTAAAAGTGATTTTTTTCGTAGATATATATCCGCCGGATGCTATTATAAGCATTGCGGTCAATGAATGCGTTTTTCGAGCCCTTTGATCATTATTATTTCTGAAATTTCCATATGCTTAGGATTTTTTCTACTGATGGCCTGATCGTCGAGATAAAGGCTCACTACGGACCCATGTTTTCTCAAAAAGCTACGCACACTGTTCAATACAGCTTTGGAAGTCTCCAGGAATCTAGGATACACCGAATGCGGCTCCAAAAATATTTAAAAATATTTGGCCCATCTTGAAGTGGTTAAATTGGATGATTAGGGGTCCAAATAAGCCTGTAAAAAGCCGATGGCATCATCGAATTTCTGACATTGGTCCACTTTTTCTAAAAATAAAGTGCATCCTAACCCGTATCAAGTGGGCATGGACTGAATATCCTCTGGTCAGCTGTAAACATGCTACCATCAAAACGACACCCTAGTATTTTCCGAATTTTCATTGTAACGCTATACTAAGACCCTAGTGCGAATTAGGGATTTACTAAAAATTTATTGGCCGACTAGTCTATGACACCAGACTCTATCCATTTTATTGATCTGGTCCGTAATATTTGAGGTTCTCTAGTAAAATTTTTGAGTTTGGTGAACAAAATGCCCTTGCTACAGTGATGTCCCTCTAACTTTTTGAACCATCATTGGTAGACATCCTTACCTTTCCAGTAAGTGTGCCTGAAATTTCGACTTGATTTTACCTTGTAATCTTGCATTTTTCATACATCTTTAAAAATTTTTGTTCTGTGTGGTGCCTTGACCGTACATATTTAAATATCTTTGCTGACCTTTTGTATGTAACATGCATTTGCATTTAATGTCCTTCTGGTTATTAAAGATACATACTGCCAATGAAAAAAAAATGTGACTATACCAAATACAATGTAACTTTGTTTTATCTTGGTAAGCTATTATTTAGATATTTGCCAAACCCTCTGGGTTTAGCCGAATGACCTCTGCTTCAAAGTCCTGTTCGTCCCTAAAACAATAGATTTCCAGTTTTGTTTTTCTTAAACCTATAAATAAATTCATCGACAACAGTTCTAATAAAATTATGCTATATTTTTCTCAGTCTGGAGACGCATTTGTGGGTTTTTTTCTCTTACCATCAAAGTAATGGCCCTAATGATCCGCTTTGGTATTATTATGTGTTCTATAGCATGTATGGTAAGCCTGTCCTTAAGCTTTTGTCGACGCTTTTATCGACATCCTGCCATTCCCCATACTTGTTTACTCATCGTATTTTTTAAATTTAGTTACCTTTCCACTGGAATTTTATCAATATGTTGATCGAATATGCAAGAACAGAAAAGAAATTTCAGATGTTTTTGGTATCTCTGATTCCTTCTTTCGACGCGTTGCGTTTGGACTGGGTTCTCCCCATACAATTTGGCATTGACTGGTTATTTTATTATGGCCTCTAGAATCAATAATAACCCTTCTGGTATTTTCTTTTCCCTAAGTACTTCGAGTGCTAACAGTGGTTAAGTTTGAGCACGTCCGATGTTTCAAATCCACGATTCGATACAAAACTTTTAAAAATATCAACAATTTGTCTATTTCTAAACATTAATTTTTTGTTAGTTAATATCATTTTGCATATCATATACAACACTATTTAGTTGTTATGTTTCTTATTTATTTAATAAGTCCACTGGCTAATACAGTAATCGGAAATTTGAATTGTTTAATACTGCTTTGTTAAGTCTTTTCCGATTTTCCTCCGTTCCCCATGACTATATCACCTTGACCTCGACCATCCACCTGACACGTATCCTGAAGAGCTAACCTCAAGTTGAACCTTGAGCCCAAATGAGAATTCTTCACTATCTGAACTACTATCGAGAACTCTATTACCAACCTCCAATTAAGGTGGTAATATCCATTTCCTGCCGTGTAACATCAAGGGCGTATAGTCCGTCAGACAAGTAGTTACTCGATCCTTATTTTAACCTCTCCCCTCCGAATCTTTATATTATGGCTCGAATACTAAAGCATTCGCTCCCAAACCGTCGTTAAAATTGTAGTGGTAATCGTTGATACCTCCAGAAGAAGTTAAATGATTCTCATACATAGTACTCGATCTAATTTAAATGTAAATTTTTTAAACCCAACGACGAAGTTGGGCCAAGTCTCTTGCAATGTGGTTAAGTAATATAGCCAGTTTCTGCAAGGTGTCAACATTTTGATCTTCTACTTGAACGCATGTTTTGAAGCCCTACATCATTGGCCTAGGAGCTTGTAGGTCCTCACTAATGACATTGATATGTCTTTTAATAGCCTCGGCACCTGGCCCTGTGGGTGTATCTTTTTGTTAACCATCTTTTCCACGTGGAATCTACAGAAGCCAATTATTGATACAAAGTTACGCAAAATGTTTAAAATTTCCGACTAGCGGTGTAAATGGCCTCTTGTTTCTATACATTTATGCCAAAAGCATTCATACGATCCTAATGGTCATTATGGTCGTTGACTCCTAAGTAATTTTCCCGCCCATTAAGCCTGGTTTTTTAAAGTTTTGCTAAAAAATGGCAATTAAGCCAACTATTTGGTGTGTTAAGCGAATCGCGTCATTCCCATGGGTCTTGGGTTATGTTCCAGTCGATCATGTGGGATGGCTTGGTCTATACTAGTTGTCGGGCAGACATCACATTGGACATCTGTTCCCCTTGGGTAATTGCGTCTGGGCTGATATGCAAGTCCTCATTTCTTCAATTTCTCCGCGCGATTCTAATCGCTGCGTTTTAACCCTCTGAAATTTTACAGCCATTAAATGCTTATTAAACGTTTTCACGAATTAAAAAAAGGAAAAAAAGATTTTTTATGAGCAGTGGTAAAGCCAATTTTATAACCCTTTTGTTCACGTGAAATTTTATTTTAATTTAAATTAATTACGTTTCATTTCCCACTTGGGGTGTGCCATAAGTGACTTTGTTCGCTTCTACATTGGCCCGTCGCGATTTTCTGCCCTTTGGCACCCACTGGTTAATTTGCGAAATTTTGTTCCAAGGATTTAACAGTTTACTTTTGCTCGATATATTTGTCTTTATTGAATCCTCGGAACTTTTTTGGCTCGTTAATGCGATCTAAAGGTTTCGTTAGTAGTTAACTCGATTTTACTTTGTTCTGTTAATCATTTATTTTCACAATTATTTGTTGTCGAAAATTAGTTTGATTTGGAATTTATTTACCTGACTATCTATTGTCGACCGGTTTTTAGAGATGTAAGTGCGTGATGTAATAGCTTTGAACCTTGTCCAGGTTCTCTCACTAGATCGCTGAACTTCCCAACGATTTAAAAAAAACCTCTACATTTCGACCATGTAAACGTTTTTCCATTGACAATATATAATCAATTAAAATTTAATAATTTTATATTTTGTTCTAGATTCTAATCAAATCTGCTCAGTATGGCAGAAACATATAACTAGTTCTATCTGGGCCTCTTAATCTGCCCTTTTGTTTTTAAAGCGCTGCGTCCATTTTCAACAAAATCCCCTAAGTTTCTACGGAGTGAATGCTCTTTTTTAATGCTTCGTTTTTTCCTCTCTTGATTTGTCAAAGAGCTCATTTAATCCAACCCGTTTTCGGGATTCGGGAACTTGGCAGTGGCTATAGATTGTTCACTTGGCTTGAATTAAGGGAACCAGATGAACTAGTACTAAAATTTTGGTGATTCAGTGCCTAACCGTTTCTGTTGACGTCGTGTTCGAATTTTCCTCAGAAAAACCATTAAATTGTTGCTAAACAAAAATCCTGTATCCCCTGATCTATGTCGTCAATCGTTTTATTTTTCAGGTTTTCGGTACTGATTATCTTGGGCGATTCCATGTCCATATGGTAAAGATACACATGACGCGATTTAAACCTGCTACTTAAATCGTCGTTTCTAAAGCTAAGTTCAACCGTAAGTACTGACTATTTGTCAACTTAGTTTCATAATGACCAATTCTTTAAATCGTTACAGCTTAACGGTTTAGTGTGGACCTAGGATTCTAAATGACCATTATCAACCAGTGTTTCCGGTAACATTCCTGTATGTCTGTTAAAATTTTTAAATGTGTAAATTGTTCTGCATTGGACACACAATGTCACGCATATTTTTCAATTGAATTGGTACAAATTTAAAGCCACCCACGCAACCTAACGCTCATGACATCGCGGTAAAATCAGTAATTCTGCCATCGTGTTATTATCGCACAGCTCGATATGTTACCCTGGTATACTAGGTAGACCCATCAACCCTGTCCACGCGTTGGAGATCGTGGTCATTAATATTTTTGCGCATATCTTGGCTTAGCGTGATAAGTTCATAGGGGTTGTAAGAAGAATTCAGAATTCACTTTCATTTCCATTGATAAATATATTTGTTTCCGTATAACCAAGCTAGTGTGTAAGGAACAGTTACTGCTTCCGCGCAATACTCTGAGTAATGCAGCTCCAGATTTGTAAAATTTCTAATTCTGAAAGATACCTGTTTTTTCACATTTCATGCAAAGAAGTGATGAAATCCCGTGGAAAGCGATTTCGAATAATTTTTTAGAATCATGCCGCAAACAGGACTCGTGCTTGCCTTATAAGACGTTTGATCTTCGTCTTTCCTATTCCAAGTGATTTTGCACAGTTTTAGCGAATATCAATCGTTTGAAATAACGCTCGCTGGAAATTGATCGAAGCTTTTTATCACGATAGTCACGGGTTATTACTCTTTTAAATTCCAAATATCATTTCTCATGTTGCCATCAGATAGTTTTTTATCCACTTCCAAATTTTTCTCCTCGAGCTCATTGATTGACGGATAGTTAAGTAAACTTCACTTCTCGTCCGTCATTTCTAAGATCGTTTGCCACTGGAATTGAACTCACTTGATTTAAGCCCCTGGACAACATGTAATTCCGTAAGTGTCCCTTTTATCAAAAAATGCCTGTGCGATTTTAAAGTTCAGTCATAACATTGTCCAAGTAGTTCGGACTTTGTGTCCTTGGTTGTTCCACTTGGGTTTTTGCATCAGCTATAAAGCTGTATCCCATTGATTCCTTAAATTATTTTTATAATTTTCAATTTTGAGCCTAATTTTTTTACCTTAGCCTCTAATTTCTCAAGGAGCTAAATCATGCCCAAGATGTCGTCTTCAAGAACACATATCTGGTAATGTTGCGGATCCTCAATTTTCCGACGTTACTGAGCAGGGCGTAGCCGTAGTTTTAATTTTTTCCGGGATTCATAGGGTTATCATAGAACCGTCAACGCCGAAACCAAAGATGGCATCGGAAAGAATTCTTTTCGATTTACCTCTTCTCCGCATTGGTTTTTCGCGTTATTCGCTTAAAGATTTATCTACCTCACTCAATACATTCATTACACAATATTATATATACATTTAAACTTTTATTGCACTATAGTA